>KZ651471.1:164201-200090 GCA_001010745.2 Gerris buenoi | reverse complement strand
TCCATTCGGGCCCTGACCACCACGAAAGCTCAGTCTGCCTTTAAATGAAGGACGTGATGTCATGCTTGACTTTCATAAAAGCCTGCATGAGCGTCATTTCTGAGGTCAGCAATGTCAGAATGTCAGACGATTTTCCAAACTACTCTGCACAAGATGCAGCGTAAGTTAAGCATTTGTAATTGACGTCAAAAGATTTTATTGGCTGATTTAAGAAAATCACTCAAAAGTGAAAATATAGAAAAAATCTTGATGTACCCAATACAAATCTACTTCGTTGACTCGACTAATACTGAAATTTTTTAATTAAACTTTAACTTTTACTTAAAACTTCTCATACACAATATACTTGAAACTTGTGGATATAGCAGTGTATCATACATACAATTTGAAAAGAATACTCGTATATGAACGTAAGTTATAGATTTTTTCGTTTCACTGTCCTCTCTATAGTTTTAAACAGCGTTTTTCGAACATATTCTGCATATTTAACAGTATATTATGGGTTTTTTCGAGCATATCTATCGAGCATAAAACATGTGGTTTTCGAGCATATCTATCGAGCATAAAACATGTGGTTTTCGAGCATATCGATCTGAGCCCTATTTATAACCGTTTTGGTCGACCACTGCCATCAAGAGGTCTCCTTTAGCAACAAGATAATTTCAAGGCGCCTTGACATTAACCTCACCCAAACAACGGTCGACCAGATATTTAATAATATAATTATTACCAGATATTTAATTTAATTTCGACAGATATTTCTATATCAGGACACGGATAGATTTCGGACCAATGGAACATTGAGGTCTTCATGGAGAGTAAGGTTTGAACATAGTAAGGAGCATCTGTTTGCATCTGGATTGGTGGGCTGTAACAAATACTAGCAGTAGAACAAGAAGATCGAACCTAGGAAACCTATTTGAGCCCACTTAGCTTACCCTGTTAGGAGTTCAGCAAATTCACATACAAATGTAACGCTAAAGCGAATAATGTGTTATCAATAGTGATCTTTATAAATCAATGGCCTACGCATGGTATCGAACTCATGAACCCAACCTTGATTAATAATTGACCAATGCCTTTAGCACCACGACAAATCAAAATCCCAAGTATCGAAATAAGCGATAAAAGGACAGAAATAGGTCGAATACATTTTCCTAAATATCGCAGGGGTTTTATCAAGTCGCATTTTTCTGCACGACCGCTAGACTTATTAATCAAAAAAGTTTTTAAAAAAATACAATGATCCAAAATCTTTTAAGATCCCTCTGCAATTAATTCACTTACTAAATTTTAAACAGTTGTAATGCTAAAATTTAAGTTTAAAATATTTATCTTACTTGTTTCTATTTCCTATTTTATTTATCTTATTTTATCCTATTTCTTACACGTCAAATATCTTAAATTTTTCTTAAGACCCTGAAACGTTTTATATTAATTAAATCCCTAATGTAATCACTTTTCGTCAAACATCTTAAAAACATTTTCACATTTTCGGTTTGATCCAAATACCTCTTTTAATTAAATTTATTATTGTAAACAATAATGATGAATACAAGTCAATAATAAAGTGAATTTCAAGTTAAGTTCATAATAAAATTCCCCTCAAGATTTTTGATAAAAAGTTTTTTTTTTTTTAATATATCATCATCAGTGGCTGAAAGTAGACCCTTTAAATCTAATTTTAGAATAAAAATGTTAGATTCATCATTAAATGCCTATCAACAATAATATTTCTTAACACAAAGCGTGTTGAATCAAATTATTCATCATCAGTGCCAAAGCTGTGGCTAAAAGAATATTCTTGTGGGTGGTATCCTGTATTCAGGAAACAGGTCTGTCTGCTAGTTCCACTGTCTTAGCACTGATGATAAAATGTTTTGACTCATAGTAGATCGTTCTACTGAGCAATTAACTTGAGGCCATGCTATTAAATTGAGTAGGTTAAAGTGAAATATCTTTTGTAAGAAAAAATAATAATGGTCTAGGAATTTCTTTGAAGGAACAATTCGTGGAATTCATAAACGTCCAATGAGCTTTCATGTCTATTAAACATGTTATGGATGACAACGGTCGTTTGACTCTATTATCAGCTAAATCTACCCAGGTATAAATAAAGTCCTGTCTTTTACGGGCAGTAATTTGACTCTATTAGCAGCTAAATCTACCCAGGTATAAATAAAGTTCTGTCTTTTATGCCCAGCAATGAAACATGATTGAAATTATACATTCTGAATTTTGTTTGCAAGCTCATAAAGTTGTTATCATGACGAATGTATTAGATGGTAATCAGTGGAGAAAATTAGGATTAAGATAAAATGATCGTCCCTACTAATTCCAAACTAAATTCTTAACTTTTTTTCATGCACTGTTACCATTAATCATTATCCATTTCTCATTTTTGTTTATAAATTGTTATACCACTGGCCATGTTATGGTCAGAAAATGGTTTCAGTAATTAGTAGAAACTTCATATACGAGTTTAAAACAAATATTGTTAAATTATTATTTCTCAATGAAGGAGCCTGTCATAGATAATAAAAAAAGAAACTGCGTATGCATTTATTTTTTTAAAAAAAGTATTTAAGTTGAAAGCAAATAGGACATGAGACTAGACTTCAATTTATTTCCATGCACTAAAGAAAAACAGGGTGGCTCATTAGGTTTTTGCAAGGGAATGCTAAGTAACTAAGCTGCCAACAGAGCACGGTAAATACAGAGACTACGCTTGATATCATGGTAAATAAAAATATTCTACTAATTACAGTCTGTTCCAAACGAGAGTTAGTGCGTTGACAGCGCAGGAAATTGAGTGGCACACAGACTGGCCAACCTTTGAGGGAAAAAATAAATCCACAACATTCACTTTCTTGTATTGTTTATCCAGAGGGCAAATCATGAGCTCTCATTGGCTCCCCACCCCATTTGCTAGTTTTTCCCGCGCTGTCAACTCACTTACTCTCGTTTGGCACAGAATGCAGAGTGGCACATAGTTTACTTGCGTCCTATCTCGTATACTTTAATGATTTTATGCATTTCGAGTTATTATTGTCAAGTTTGTTTTATTTTTAATGTATATAAGACAATTTATGTGGCACATATCTTCCTCGTATCCCATTATCAAAACAATGGTCTATTAATTAACATACATTTATAAATATAGATTAAACTACAAACTTAGTTGTGAGCATTAGACAAATTTCATAAAAATAATGAGACCGCAGTGGGAATTGACAGTTTGGTTCTTGTTTTATTTGTGGGTCGTGCAGGGTAAGATTTATAAAGTGCAACTCAGATACTGGCTAACTGATATATTTCGTCCCCTAGAAACCTCAATACCTAAATCCTATTATCCTAAACTCAACCTAATTTTCGCTTCCGAGCTTACCGAAGGTAATCGAAGCTATTTGATCGTTACGAAGAAGGAAACAATTGTTTTATGTCTTTCCTTTCAAAACTTTTAAGACAGAAATCCGTTTTAGACATCAAGGATAGTTTTTCCTCCAGTTTCTCACTGTTGGTTTGTCTGGCGTTTAATTTCTGCGAACCACTACATCTTAAAAACTAATCGACCGATTTTAATAAAATGTCGATGGTAGGTCATAATTAACCCATTGTTGGTACCGTATAAATTTCACCTTCTGCATCCATTTTCTTTTATTTCACATGCACAAATACATAGACGTATTTACACTTACTGTACGTACACTACATGATCATAAGTACTCATCTGATTTTAAATAAATTTGGATTGTTTTGTTCAAATTTATCCCGCAATAGACTCAAATAAATTTAAACCATCTGCGCACATCAAAGATTGCTAAATTGATACTTAAAATCGAGTAATAAAAAAAAGCGAGATAAAAATGAATTATACTGTAATGGCTTAAAAGTTTAACACTAATCAAGTACGTGATAGGATGCGAAGATGATACGTGCCACTAATTGGTGGACTATTTAATGTCAAAAAAATTGTATTTAAATATCATAGGCTATCAATATAATCGTAGATTTTAATATAAGAATTTATAATTTATATTTATTTAAACAGTAAATATTCTATTTACCATATTATTTTTTTCCAACTTTGTTCTCATGAAAAAAACATATTGAAAGTCTACATAAATATTCTAAGATATATAAACCTCAATTTAAAGGTAGGTTCGATAAGTAATTCGACGAAGGTTATATGACAATATAACCGTTCTTTTGATCTCTTCAAAAGAACGGAATATGTCAAAGGTAAAGAGGCATAAAAAATTAAGGCCATACTAAATATATAACTTATTCACTAAGGAAAGAAAGAAAAAAATTATTTAAAGTCAACCTTTTCTTTAAAAAAGTTTTAAATAATAGATAAGAGGTAAAAATTATAATTAAAAGTTAATAGGATATTGTCAAGATTATGCTTTTGAGGGATATCTTGGTTTTTTTTACAATATTAAAAAGGACAAAAAATCACTTTTAGAAACAATGAAAGAAAAAAGAATAAATAGTTGTTTAAAGTTTTGACGGCTAATCTATTTCTTTTTTATATAAAGATAAACGTTGGAAGTAAAAAAGTTTTAATTTAAAAGTTCTATTATATTTTACTTGTTTCATATTTGTTCAGTTTTTTGCTGCTAGCAACTTAGAAATAGCTTAAGGTCTTTTTTATTGTTAAAATAAAAACTAAGGAAGTACACTAGAATATCCGAGATTAAAATAAACAGGACTACATTTCTTACTAGATATTTTGTTATTGTAATAGATGTATATTTTTTTAAACAATACATTTATTTTTAGGTTATAGACATGTAATGATGCAGGATGAAGTTTTGTCAGTAGGATAATAGAACACTATTAAGGCTTGTAACTCTAGTTGTAACTCTAGCTTTAGGGAAAGATTACTTGTTTGGCTTTGTGAACGTAGGTGTTTCTCTGGAAAAATATAATGAACCAAGAGATCTGTGGAGTAAAGTAAAAATTTGAATGTAGCGTCATATTATACAAAACATTACTGAACCAAAATTTCAGTGTATGGTGATCTTCAAGCAACAACAAGAGAATAACACGGTGTATTTACACTGGCTTACGTGGAACGTAGATTATACCTGGATTTCCCGGGGGTTCCTTATCTGGGGTTAATCCTTTGTCAGGATGATGCAATCGATCAGGAGCTGCCTTTATCGATATCCCTTTGTCGAGTGGGTGACGTTTGAAGTCGGGAAGTGATCACGACGACTTGCTTTCTACTTAGCACAGGTTCTAACCAGAGGTTTCCCAGAGGTCTCCAAAGAGAAGAGTGAATCTATCCATCATGGTTTTGAATGTCGGAACTACTTAAAGTCAAAAGTAGTAATCTTCAGAAGTGCTAATTTATTCAATTACAGTTTTAAACAGCTTGGTTTTCCGGTGAAATCCGCGTCACGAAGGGGTTGAAGTTCAACCCCTTCGCACACCCTTTGACTTTAACACCAAGTCAATTACAGTTTTTAAGAATTAACAGTTACTATTGAATATCTTCAAAAGGTTAGTTATTTACCATAAAAGATTTTTTTTGACATTTTCATGTCTTGGCTATGGGACATAAACTCGAAAAGCGTTACCAAAAAACTAGCGTTACACGAGTAACAGGGAGTTAGGAAGTTATAGGAGGTGTTCAATCGAGTCTGCCCGCTCTCGGTATAGGTATAGTTTCTCCCCCGACCGCGCTTGGAAGGGCCTACCCACCCCTGCCCTCCTGATCGGCTATCTTTTTTTTATCGCGCTCTCCTCCGAATATCTAAATTGAACAATACAATATCAACATTGTAGAGAATACTGTGAACCAAAAAAGGCTACGTGTTGCAATATAAATCAATAACTATTTACTGCCATCGTTAAGTTGAAAAATGATTCTCATCATATGCAACTCCGTTGAGAATGATCTTTGTAATGATAAATGACTCATCATAAGCTACTTCCTTGAGGATGATCCTTGTAATAAAATATGACTCTCATCATAAGCAACTCCACGAAAATGATTCTTGTAGTGAATAATGACTCACAAGCAACTCCCTTGAGAATTATACTTGTTGTAAAAAATGACTTATTATAAAAATGAAAAGCTTGCTATATTAAATCCTTAACATCGGACCTGTTTTTCCTGCTATCTTAGTTTCTTACTGTTTTAAGTAATAGAATATGTATTTAGATATTACTAGGTTTATTAAAGTAGGGGTTTCCCCCGGCCCTACCTTATACTTCAATTACCTTTCTACTACGTTTTTATTAGCTTGCTTTCTTGTTTGTTTCTTTGTTTGTTTGTCCAGTACAAATCTTGCAATCGATTTTAACTAACTTCCCGAGTAGCTAGACATTTGAAACTTATAGTGCTGCTCAGAACACGATGACAATGCATTATTTTAATACTTTTAGCCAGATTTCAGCAGAATTTAATTAGTTTTCAGCAAATGTTGCTGCATGGAAGTTAGTTCGGAAAAAATCCGCAAGTTATGTTTTTTTTTGTTTTGACATGTGTCCTATATTTACAATCTTCATTTTGACGGGTTTCAAATTTATGATTTATAACAGAAACTTTAAAAACGTAGTATACAAAGAGTAATTTTTATCTTGTAATTATTTAAACTGTCAACTCATCATGACCGTAGTTAACTATTAAATATTTATTATATTATGCTCGGAAAATTAGTTCGGAAAAAATCCGCAAGTCATTTTATTTGTTTTGACATGGGCCTTACAATCTTCATTTTGACGAGTTTCAAATTTATTATTTATGACAGAAAATTTAAAAACGTATTATATAAAAAGTTCTTTTTATCTTGTAATTATTTCTACGTTTTTATTAGCTTGCTTTCTTGTTTGTTTGTCCAGCACAAATCCTGCAATCGACTTTTAACTAAATCCCGAGTAGCTAGACATTTGAAACTTTTAGCATAGCTCAGAACACGATGACAGTGCATTATTTTAATACTTTTAGTAATCTTTCAGCAGAATTTAATTCGTTTTCAGCAAATTTTGCTGTATGGAAGTTAGTTCGGAAAAAATCCATTTTAAAGTCATTTATTTGTTTTGACATGTGTCCTATATTTACAATCTTCATTTTGACGGGTTTCAAATTTATGATTTATAACAGAAACTTTAAAAACGTAGTATACAAAAAGTATTTTTTATCTTGTAATTATTTAAACTGTCAACTCATCATGACCGTAGTTAACTATTAAATATTTATTATATTATGCTCGCTTCAATATAGAACGACGCGCGATGCCTAGTGATACACTGGTAAAATTCTTAATTCCTCGTCATTTTTATCAATAAAATCATTAATTCGGCGGATTAATACCTTCTAAATTTAAATGGTCGTTATTATTTTAGGTGTAGGACAGTTCAAAAGGTCGAGTAAACCCCCTAAGGGCACACGGGTTGTGTAGTTCACAAGTTCAGTAACGCCTTAATAGCTTTGGATTAAGTTGACCCTAATTTCTCACAAGGGTCCTGGGAATGAAGAGAAGGGTGTAGAACCCCTTTACAAATAGTTTATGGAGGTATCTCTTGACTCTTTCTCACTTCAAGCTAACATATGAACAAGAACTATTCGTAAGAGGAGAAAAACAGAGGTAATTTAAAACTTAATATCCTTACTAAGCCCATACACCTTCTTCTTACCAATATATCTTGTAAGTCCTATAAAACTTTAAAGTTCACGGAAGGAAAAAGAAATTGGGTAATTCTAGATGAATAAGGATCTCCGACCTTCCGTTTAATTACAAAAAAAAAAAAACGGAAAATAAAAGATACGCAGCGTTTACTTCACTCAAATAAAACTAATTTATCTCCTTACTTCTCTTAAAGAAATGCGATATCATTTGTTAATTACAATTCTACCTCTTAATAAAGATACACAATATTATACAAATTCTTTGAAACTGAACTAATCCTTACCAAAATTTAATTTAAAATTATCCTTAATGAACCACGTAATGCTACAACCACAAATATTTAAAATTACATTGCTTAATACATGACAACTTAACTAGTTCTCAACAAAATTTGATTTAATTGTCCATATAAAACCACGAAGTGCTACAACTGCAGCTATTTAAATGAACAATACTTAATCCTTATCAAAAGTTTATTAAAAACTATCCTTAATAAACCGCGTAATGATAAATGAACAATGCTTAATACATGACAACTCAACTAATCCTTATCGAAAGTTTATTTAATATTGTCCTTAATAAACCTCATAAAACTACAACTACAGCTTTTAGAAAGTACAATGCTTAATACATGAAAAGATTAAATTTTTAACAAAAGCAGAAATAAAGGTAGCTTAACGTAGAAAGGTCATACAGGAGTGTATTGAAAGTTTATTTAACATTGTCCTTAATAAACCACGTAATGCCTAATTTCTTGGTAGCTTTGTAGTATTTTTTTATTACCTATTATCACCAACATTTTATTATAACCTTAATCTCATAATTGATGAACCTTACGGAAAAATCAACCCAAAAAATTGTAAAAATTATATAGATATTTAATAGCTTTTTTTACCACATTTTCAAGGAATATGATGTAACCCTCGTTATTTAATACTTATTTAGTCGAATCGTCATCTGCCGTTTAATATAGAAGATGACCAAAAGTATGTCCACGTAGCTCTATTGTGGGCTGCCATGTTGTAGAGACATTTCTGTCTCGGCCAGGGTGAATGTGATGTTGGTCATTCAAAAATTAATGTGCTTTTTATAAAATCCATAATATGTTTCAAAATATCATAATTGATTTTTTTTCTCTATTGCAACACTGTCTCTATATATATACTTGATATAAGTGTTACACTCTTCTTATTGGCGGTTAATGAAGCAGCTGTTTCATTATCTCCTAGAATAGAAGTTTTAATGTTTGTGGACGACATCACTATTTTATTTCGATCGAAAAAAAGAGATGAACTTCAAGACACAATACAGAGGAGCATATCAAAATTGAACAACTGGGCAACAAAAATAGGACTTACCTTTTCGGCTAATAAGACTAAATTTGTTAACTTTTCACGAAAACGAAATACGCAATTACTGGGCGGGCTATCCTTAGGAGGTCAACCAATACCTCAAGTAACCCAAATTAGATATCTCGGACTTATTCTAGATGAAAAATTTACATGGAAATATCATACTGAACAACTGAAAGTAAAATGTTTTAAAGATCTCAATATATTAAAAATGGTACAAGGCTATAAATGGGGTGCTGATAGAACAATATTACTCCAACTTTACCGACAACTTATAAGATCTAAATTAGATTACTCGTGCTTCATTTATGGATCGGCGAAAGAGAAAACCCTTAAAAAACTAAATTCGATACACAACGCCGGTATTAGGCTTGCAACTGGAGCTTTTAAAACAAGCCCCATTTCTAGTCTTCTCGTCGAAGCTCATGAGCCTGACCTTACCTTTAGAAGAGATTTATTGCTTCTAAGATACGGAATTCGAATTGTCCAACATCCAGATAACCATCTGTATAAAATATTTGCTAATAAAAACTTACGAAATTTGTATAATCAAAAAAGCACGTACCCGAGGCCTTCTTATCTCCGATTCAACCAACTAATGAACAAATATAACTTAACAGCATTCCCCAAACCAACATCCAAAAAGCTATCAAACTTTCCACCATGGTTACTTAACAAACCTATCATTAGAACTCCAAGGGAAACCAAGAAGAATACGCAGCGAGAAAAGTTTATCCAAGACCACCTGAAAGTAAAAGCGTGCCATCCAGACTATAACCATATCTACACCGATGGTTCAAAAGACTTAATAAAGGCAGGCTGTTCATTCGTTGACACGACATCAGAAACGTATTTTATTGGACAAACTTCAAAGTGGAGTTCTATAACCACTCTAGAACTCGAGGCCATTCGTCAAGCAGTTCAATACGCTGCCGAACAAAACCTTACAAAAATTTTAATATTCTCAGATTCTTCAGGGGCACTTCAATCTCTACAAAAATTATTCAGCCAAAATCAAACGGTAATAAATATCCGAGAAGTAATTTTTAATTCAAAATTAACGGTGAAATTTTTTTGGGTTCCATCACATATAGGTATAAAAGGAAACGAATATGCTGACAACCTAGCTAAAACAGGTGATGGTGAAAAAATAGACGAAGAGGTAACTGCTAAAGACCTTTACAGTTCTATAACTGAAGCACTGACCAAATTTTGGCAAACTGACTGGACAAACCAAACTGAAAACAAATTAAGACCAATTAAACCCTACGTATAGTCTTGGACCACATCTAAACGATTAAACCGACACGAGGAGACAGTATTAGCACGACTACGTATAGGAAACACTAGACTAGACTAACACACAGTTATTTATTCACACCAGGGCGATACCATGAAGAGGAAGAAAAAGACAGATGTAGACAATGTAATGAAGAACTGACTGCCAAACACATACTTAGTGTCTGCCCATCGCAACAGACCTTACGAAACAAATATAAACTACCAAAGAATCTAACAGAACTAGGCGACAACAAAACAATTATAATTAGACTACTCCAATTTCTGAAAGAGACAAGCATTTTTGATACTCTATAACTGAAGACCTAAGATATAATCTGAAGACCCACGGGTGTATTTGACCTTTGTAGTCAGATACCCAAAAAAAAAATAAAATAAATAAATAAATATATACTTGGTACATGAGAAAGTAATAAAAAGAATGGTATCTGGGAATTAATCTCCCTCCCCCCTCCACACCCTTTTGCTGTTAATATATGTATTTATTGGTACATTTTTACACTCAATTATCTAGATTAGGGGATAACCTGAAAAAAAACACATATTTATATAACTGTTTAGTTTTCTTGTTGAATAAGTTATATGTTCAGGTATATCGCTTAGAATAAAAGGCTGGAATGAGGAGAAAAAAATAATAAGATCACGTCTAGAAGCTGAAAAACACCTTGTCATGAAAGATATTGCTGTTTGAAATATTAAAAAGTGATACACACTGGAGGGTAAAATTATCCTCAAAATATTCATCGCCTATCTTTTTACTAAGATGCTTTTCTGTATCATCTTAAGAGAGGAAAATTCTCGAGCTCAAATTTAAAATCAGGCTGAGAGGAAGAAGGAGAGCTATGGTATTTACGTCTTAAAATTTTCTGGTAGAAGGATGCAGAAAGCGGGTTTTGGGGATTCAAGGCTTCATTTTCTAAAGAAAGTAATAAAATATAAGCTTGGGCCTGGAGGATGAGAAAGGAAGAAGTTGAAGATGCCTTCAGCTTCAGGTAGATGCTTGAACAGGCGCTCATGAATTATTGAGAATAAGTTGAGCCGGCTCAGCATCATATTTATCCGCTCTGGAGGCTAAAACCTTTCGACTTTCCGTTCAACCGCAAAGCACGTTCAACCCGTGAATCATATGAGGTGCCCTCATATGTTCCAGTGTTAATAAGGATCATTTATATGATAATTTTATCGAATCATAGGTGTAAAAAATCTAGTATTCGTTAAGTTAGAATTAAAGTAGAATTTTTAAAAATCAATAGTGATTGTAATGGCGAAGCTTTCGATCAGAAATTTTAACACTTATCAGTGATTGTTGAAATTAATTTAACACAGAATTAGTAACAGTTAACGAGTTTGAATCCATGAATACATAAAACATTCATACAATATTATCTAAGAATCCTTGTAGAAAACCATAGAATGAATTATAACCATATTAATATTTATAAACCTTGATAATATCAAACTGTTATGCAGCGTACACCTGCCAGATTTATAAATAAAACTCCAATTGTACCTATGAGGAATTAAATTATTCAGTGGATCTTTAACTAATTCTAGATCTTCCAGAGGAAATCACATTAAGTTGGAGATACACATGCCATCAAATTAGGGAAGTAGCTTGCATGCCAAAAGAGGGTATTTGGCAGTAACTGACATACGGACTACTAAGCATTTTTATTCATTCAGTAGCAAGTAAAATTGCGTGCAAGCTGATTCGTGGCATTATTTAAACACAAACTCAGAAACTTTTTCAAGAATTGTAATAAATTCTATTTACACACGTTACGTAACAACAAATAAATAACGTAATGTTTACGTCCACAATCGGGGGCAGCCAACTACTGGAATGGTCACCCAAATAGCTGTCACATGCGTTTACACATATCTTTTGGCATGCGGTTTATAGGCCCAACCAATCCTCTTATACGTTACATGCCAAAAAATCAAATATATCTGCTTGCTTGACAGCTACAGGCATGCCATTTATATTTATTATTTATATTTAGGTATGCCATTTAACATTTACAGGTGCTAGTAGATTGCACGTGCACATAGCTGATATGTTTTTGTGCAAACTACAGGCATGTGCATCTCCATCTTTAAAAAAATTGTGAATACTGATGTTTCGAACCGATTTCAGGAATCATATATTATTAGCAAATCCTGTTACTAATGACTCCTTGAGTGATCTATGAGTTCGAAACGTTGGAGTTTTAAAAAATGTCTATCACTGACGCCTACGGAAGACCAGATCGAAAGATCTTGGCTCTAGACAGATCTAGAGGTCAGCAGCAGCCATCAAGGCGTGGATCTGGGAAGAAGCATAAGAACGGAGGACTGCAGGCAGTCAAAAATGCTACTCCCAGACCTAGACAAAAGGAAACCCAGATGGCTCATGGGACTGACTGCTGGAGTCTTAACTTGGCACTGCCAACTCAGAAGACATCAGACATTATATAAAATTAAAGATGACCTCAACTGACCAGAGTGCGGTGATAAAGAATAGATGGCTTACGACTTTATAGGAGCATGTGGAGAATATGGTAGTCTGCGCTTTCATGTATTAGGAGTAGGGGAAATCAAGGTAAAGGTGTAAGTTACAATAAAGTGGCAAGACATTCTCTTCTTTTTAGTCCAAACTAGGAAATACGAGGGTAAGCATGAGGTAGTTTAATGGGTGTGAGCTCAGGGGTTGGCAAAATGGACACGAATGCGGTCTAGTTACTAGGCTTGGCCTCCCCGCACCCTTATTCCTGGAATCTAGCNAACCAAAAATGTTCCCTGATGTCTGAAACGGATTTCTGTCTTGGAATTTTTGAAATCGGAGACCTAAAATTTTTTCGTTCTTCAGAACGATCACATAGCTTCCGCTACCTTCGGTAAGCTCGGAAGCAAAAATAAAAATGATTCAATTATTAAAAAAAAAAAAAAAAAAAAAAAACACCGAGATAAATCCACCTAGATATGTTAGATTAGCTCTGATGTCGTTGAGTATCCATTCACTCGAGAATTGGAGGCGATTCTAAGGTAAGAACTTTTCCTTCCAACAAGCAAGCTGGAATAACAGAGGGGAAAATATGATGAACTCATAGAAAAATAAAAAGTGTATGTTATAATAAAATAAGGAAATACTTAAGATAAAAAGATATGATTTAGCATTTAGGTTGCCCTTGATACTAATAATACTTTATCACTTGTTTAAGGCTTTGGACGCTGGAGATTAGATGTCAAGAAGAGACGCGTCGACGTCGAGCACTTGGAGATTTCTTCTTACCGGTATTTATATAAATAAGTAAAAATAGCGCAAAAAATAACGCGATCGCGTGAAAAACAAAAGACTGAATTATAAATTAACTTCGGAAAACGATACCATACAGGGATAGGTTGGCCAACCTCTATTTTGAATGCTGTTGTTTATAATATAGTTATCCACACTAATTGGTAGGCTACTTTGAATGTTATTATTTATAATAAATTTACCCACACTTAATTGGTAGGCTATTTTGAATGCTATTGTTTATAATATATTATCCACACTAATTGGTAGGCTATTTTAAATGCTATTGTTTATAATATAGTTATCCACACTAATTGGTAGGCTATTTTGAATGCTATTGTTTATAATAAAGTTATCCACAAGGCTATTTTGAATGCTATTGTTTATAATATAGTTATCCACTCTAATTAGTAGGCTATTTTGAATGCTATTATTTATAGTATAGTTATCCACACTTAATTGGTAGTCTATTTTGAAATAAATGGTGAAATTGATTGCGCTATTACAATAATAAATTGAATGCTATTGTTTATAATAAATTTACATATGCTTGTAATATTATTAAAATTTGCAAGTAAGTTTCTTCAAAGAATATATATCTTGTTCTTAGAAGGAGTTTCGCATAATAGCTCGAAGAATATTTCCTGCCAAGACGTTTCTTTATTACTTGCTTCGGGCTGTTATCGTGGATAGCACTCACGTACACATTCCACACCCCCACCTATCTCAAGCCAACTTCATAAAACACAATATTATTACTCCCCCTTCTTATTTTTGAATATTATTCTAAATTATTATGCGTGAAGTCCATTCTGTATATATATATCTTCTCTACAGGTGTCCTTTTTTCATAATATCGCTTTAACTCGAGAGTAATACTATTACAGTTATAAATTTTGAAAAAAAAACTTTGATATATTTTATTATTAAATTTTTCATGTGGTGGTTTTAAGTTGTTAAAAGTATAAATGAGAGGGTTCCCCCAAGGATCGTGTTGAAATCCTTCTTTAGTTGTAATTTTCCAGTAGATTTCTGTCGCCAAGTTTTAGGTGTATCTTTTCGGCCCTTTTGAGAGAAGATGGGACGGTCTTGTGCCCTGATTTATTTCTTAAATTCTATTTAACGGTCAGAAAAGCTCCCGTAGAAGTGGTTTAGAGGACAACGTGTAGGGTGGAGAGAACCTTGGAAACTACTATAAATTTAGTACGATAGAGCACCCTACTCAAGTGGCTAGAAGTGAACCCACAGAGTCTAAGTGGAACGTGGTCTATACATGTATCTAAACAGACACTTAACAAACTCAAATGGCTTTCGAGGCATTTCACCTAATACTTGTCGTAACTATAAACATCCACAAAACTCACTGCATCTTTTTTTAAATGCAAAATTTTAAAAGAATTAGAATTGCAATTGTTCTTTAGTTGTTTTATTCATGAAATAATTATATCTTTCTGAAAATTTAAAATGAAAGATATAAATTTGATAACAATGTGAATATTTCTTTACTTAGTTCACTAAAAAAAAGAATGGTTTTTTATTGCTTTTTTATTGCTAATGGTGTATATATAATGATTTAGTCTTAAAACAAATTGTGGGACGTAAAAATAAAGATTAAAAACATACTCAATGTCATGTTATAGTCTATCCCGCAGTACATTGACTTCTCTATGAACCCGGTTTTAGGGTAACGTTTTTAGTACATATTTTCCTCCTCAAATCTCATGTTGCTTATTGCGTACCACGTTGTGTTATATACATGTTTTACAATTATACAAGTTATTTCAACTATAATTGTGTTATCTTATCCGTACCTGATACTCATTTTCCCCATTTCATGGAAGGGCATTGAATTAAGGATAAGTTTTTGGGCATTGAAATCCACATAACGACACTTCATTGTTTTTCCATGAAGTGGAGGAAATCGGTATACATTTGTCTAATTGATTAGTAAACGTTTAGTAAATGGATCTTAAGGTGTAAAATTATGAAACATTAATCCATTTGTTACGCAAGGAGCTCTGATATAATTTTATATCATAATTTTTTATAAAATGTCCAAATATGTTGACTTTGTTTTAATTTATTTTTGTATATTGTTACTGTTTTCTTTATAATATAACTTTTATTATTTGCTGTTATTGATATTCTATGAAGCTTTAACTTTATTAGTACTATTGTTACTCTTTTTGTAATCTCATAACTTGTTTTATTCGTACCGAGCGCCCAACCCGTGGTTATGTCCTCTTGAGGCTCGTTAAAAATAAATACAAAATTTATAAATTATACAGAGCTCTATCGGCGAAATATTGTACAATAATGAATCAAGTGAAAACCAATCTACTACCTCCTATAATATTCTAAATTTCTGGCATGATGTTTGAACGTCATATTTTGCATGTAATTTATTGAAACTTCAGCCTGTCTATAGTCAAAATATGGCACTATAAATGAAAACCTATCGACCTCCCGTTTAATTCTAACTCCTTTGCAAAATAAAGGCGAAATTTCTTCTGTACCACAGAGCTAAATCATGTCCACGTTAAAATTAAAAAAAATATATTCAAACTCCAAGTTACATGGTAGATGCTGGCACGTTTAAAACTGCTTACGGAAACAAGAATATGGAATCGGAAGATGCGAAGAATCTATATTAAGAGGGTTCTTGGAGGCTATAGTCTAAAAAAGGATAATAATATACTGAATACAGATAATTTCTTTAAGATAAGATGTTTATTTCAATAGATATGATTGTATCAATATGGTCAAAATGTTTGTTTTCCAATACTTTTTTTTAAGTACAATTTTTGCTTGCTAACATGGGCACTCTTTTACTTTGTTACCCACCTATTTTTTTTATTTTTTTTTTTAATTTTACTTATACATACCAACGTGTGATATTTCTTTGTTCCATCGTACAATGGACTAAATATCCCTTTGTTTTAATAGTTATTCATTTTGTTACCTATTCTACCTTTCAACATTTTATGAATATCAATAAATAGGTGGGTTACAAAGTAAAAGAGGTATATGGGGGGCGAAACTTTCTTACATTGTTAACTTTTCTGTTAAGGTGGGTAACAAAGTAAAATAGTACTCTAACATGATATTTAAGAACCGAAATACAAAACCAATAAAATATGTTTTTGACCTCTTTTTCTTCATTAAGATATTACAAGACAGGGGATCTGGCTACTTCATCAAATCTATGTTATCATCGTGAAAATGTCTCATCTCTCTGGGATTCGAACTCACTCATAAATGTTGGTTTTTATACCTTGGCTTTAGGTGAAATTGGGAGTACTATTAAAACTATTAAGTAACACTTTTTAACTATTAACTAACATTTAATTAATTAATTGCTAACTTCTCGCCCACGCTGGTTCCATTTTTTTGTATGGACTTGATATAATTTGCTTTAATTCAAGATCGGTTTCTTAGAGAAAATATCTGTGGCTCTTTCTTTAGAGAAATACTTATTATGTGAGATTACTTGAATCCAGAATTTTAAGGATTACTATAATTTGCATCTATGATGCTTCAAAATATCCGAAAGTTTCTCTAACTTCATAACGGAGAGGTTAAAAGATCAGTACTAGTTTAAAATGTGTTGTTTTTTTGAGTCTTATAACTTATAAAATATTGCGTATTAGGGGTAGAATTTTTGTCACTTGAGGCCTAGGCGGGAAATTTAAACTCTACCAAAGACTTGTAAACACCATGTATGTTCTACATCCAAACTAGGTCAAAAGTTTTAGCGAATCTTATCTTGTTAAGAGTATAAAAAAATGAAGTAAAGTCAAGCCGTTAGACCATTTTGATTTATGTCTCTTCACTTTTTTAATTTTTAATTTTAAATTTAAAAGTAGTATATTTTCGAGATGAGTATAGAACCACATTATTCCTTTTAAGTGTATGAGATATTTAGTGAGACACGGTTTAAAGAAAATATGTTTTTACCAACTAGTGTCGTAAAATATATTTACATCATCAGGGTATATAAAGGCTTTGAATTTACAATTTTTTTATCTTATTAATATTATAAACAAACCTGTTTTATAAATTGACACTGTCTTTTAAAAATCTTGTCTAGTCTTTTCATAATAACAGAGATAAATAAGAAATTAAAAATTATATTATTTTATGATAGCAGATGCTAAGGTTATTGGTGTCAGTTCTAAAATTTACAGTGTTATTAGTTTTATATATATATAATACATTTCCAGGACATTTCTTATTATTTATACATTTCACATTTCAATAATTTATCATTATTGGATAATGATATGAGGAGAATAATACGCCTCCCAAAATAATTAATTCGGCACAAAACACTAATGAATTAATGTCATCTTTATCAAAAGAGAAATACAAACTTATATACAGGAAGTTTATTATTATTTTTTTTCTGTATTAAAATCGAACAATTGCAGATAAATTACGGTACGCAACTTGTGCGAAAACGGCATTTTGAATTGCTCGTGTGGTTTTACTACCCTCGCTATCGCTCGGGTGCAAACTCCACGGTCGCATGCAAAATACTACTTTCCGCACTCGTAATGTACTATAACTTCATTTTTACTTTTCCTAATATGAAAACGACCCCAATACGCGTTAGCAAAAAACGACACCAAAAAGTTACATGAAAATGTCTCACTGTCTAGCAGATTCCTATGCAAGCATTTTTACTGAATTTCGTTTCGTACCCTTCCATTTTAAAAATATCAACTTTTGAACTTTGGTACTTTAACGCTAAATAATTTCAATTCTATTTTGAATAGAATTGAACTGAAACTCACTCCAATTCTACTTTTCTAGATAGATAATTCCTTCTTATTTTAATATAATAACTCCAAACAATTTGGAAATTATTTTGTAATAAAAAGTAAATTATTTAGATTGCCATGTGTTTTTTGATTAACATGTTTTTTGATTAACTATCTCTACTCGCCGTACATAATAATATGTGAATGTTTTAGTTTTCTATAGGTAATCATAAACTGGGTTAAAACATTATTACAAAATAAATACCTCAAAAAGTAAAGTCAAATAAAACCGGGTAAAAATATCTATACGAATTTAATGAGTTCATTATATATTATATAAAAAAAATAATAAAAACAAGTAGATTAGATTTTGCATCAGTATATTCTCAACTTTGAAGCTAACCAACTACATATTAAAATATAATTTAAATGACTGTATTTCACAATAATACTCCTTTTAATAATGACAATTATGCGTCTAGGTTCTATTAAAAGCATTTCTGAAACTATATTTTAAAATTTTATAAGCATACCAATTAATCATTTTCTATTTCCCATAACTTTATCCTAATGTTCATTGAGATCCGTTTCCCGTTAGTTTTACCATCATTTTTGTTCGAATAAAATATTTTACCTCACATTATCGTTTTCATTTTTCCCCCCTGGTAAAAATCTACTCTAATTTTTCCACTTTTTAATCCCCTAGCAACTTTTGTACTATTTTTTACTCAGCGAGAGAAAATTTTTTGATTAGCAATTTTTTTTTTTAGAAAAAAAGTGGTATTTCGAAAACACATTTGAGAAAAGTTGTTCTCAGTACATAGTTGAGAATTTACCTTATTTCATATGACTGCTTTTATACCGTTCTGATTTTTCTCTCCGCATAAAAAAAAAAATTGTATAGAACTGCCACTTCTAGCGAGTAGATATTTTCCGAACAAAAAATTTAATTTGTCTGTTAAGGGGGCAACNTATATATATACATATTTACATATTTATTATCTGGCTATGTGAAGAACCACACATAACTTTTTTATACCACTTTCTACCTGGAATATAAATAACCGTAGGAAGTTGCTACATTATTGTTGAGATTTTTACTCTATGTTAGATTGTTTTTTGTCAACATCATATATTACGACATTGTACTGTGATAAATGATGCGGTGTGACTCATCAAGAAAATAATGAAAAACGAAGCAAAATAAACAACGTAGTTCATAATTGTGAAAGCAAAACTTACCTTATGTTTTTTTGGTTGACAATGTAAGCATTTAATTAAGTCACAGAATTTTATTACATTAATTAACTAATATTTAGCTGTATAGCTTAAGCTTATATTTGCTTTGATTGAACCCTTAGCTTCGGCTTAAGCTTAATATGTTTGAAGAATATATTATATATTATCATGTTTGAATGTACGGTAAGTATAGCCTAAGCAACGGAAGAATGTGCACTGAATAATCAAATTAGAATGTTTTACTCAAGATATGCTGAAGCATCCGCTTTGATGGGACCTAGAGAGGGTTAATATTATGTTTGAATGATGTATAAACCATGAATGTATAAGACTAAATAATGATGTTTGAATGTCTAGCCTAAACCATGAATGAATATGCAGTAGATAATGATGTTTGAATGTTTAGCCAAGCCATAAATGAATATGTACAATAAACATATACTGATGTTTGAATGTCTAGCCCTAGCCTAAGCCATGAATGAATTAATATTATTAATATTATGTTTGAATGATGTTGAATGATATACCATGAATGAATAAGACTTCATAATGATGTTTGAATATCTAGCCTAAATCATGAATGAATATGTACGAAATAATGATATATGAATTTAGTCTAAGCTATAGAAGTATGTGTATTAAAAAAAAATACGTGTGGTGTCTCGGAGCATCCGTTAGGAACGAAGACCCTTAGGCTATTAATTATATATAAATTATAAAATAACACTGCGAAGTATACGATGCTAACTGCTTATAAGTGGTGGAGTTCGAAAAGAGCAAAATTAAAAGTACCTAACTATTTTATCTAAGCAGAGTTAGGCAAAATTAAAAGTACCTAACTATTTTATCTAGGTAATCATAAACTGGGTTAAAACATTATTACAAAATAAATACCTCAAAAAGTAAAGTCAAATAAAACCGGGTAAAAATATCTATACGAATTTAATGAGTTCATTATATATTATATAAAAAAAATAATAAAAACAAGTAGATTAGATTTTGCATCAGTATATTCTCAACTTTGAAGCTAACCAACTACATATTAAAATATAATTTAAATGACTGTATTTCACAATAATACTCCTTTTAATAATGACAATTATGCGTCTAGGTTCTATTAAAAGCATTTCTGAAACTATATTTTAAAATTTTATAAGCATACCAATTAATCATTTTCTATTTCCCATAACTTTATCCTAATGTTCATTGAGATCCGTTTCCCGTTAGTTTTACCATCATTTTTGTTCGAATAAAATATTTTACCTCACATTATCGTTTTCATTTTTCCCCCCTGGTAAAAATCGACTCTAATTTTTCCACTTTTTAATCCCCTAGCAACTTTTGTACTATTTTTTACTCAGCGAGAGAAAATTTTTTGATTAGCAATTTTTTTTTTTNAAAGTACCTAACTATTTTATCTAAGCAGAGTTAGGCAAAATTAAAAGTACCTAACTATTTTATCTAAGCAGAGTTAGGCAAAATTAAAAGTACCTAACTATTTTATCTAAGCAGAGTTAGGCAAAATTAAAAGTACCTAACTATTTTATCTAAGCAGAGTTAGGCAAAATTAAAAGTACCTAACTATTTTATCTAAGCAGAGTTAGGCAAAATTAAAAGTACCTAACTATTTTATCTAAGCAGAGTTAGGCAAAATTAAAAGTACCTAACTATTTTATCTAAGCAGAGTTAGGCAAAATTAAAAGTACCTAACTATTTTATCTAAGCAGAGTTAGGCAAAATTAAAAGTACCTAACTATTTTATCTAAGCAGAGTTAGGCAAAATTAAAAGAAAATCATTTTTTTTATATATCATTGAAGTGTCTTGTAATAAATATGTATTGATTATTGGGAAAATAGTTGATCATGATGAGTTGATAGTTAAAGAGGATGGTTCTAGTAGAATGAGTGCCTAACCCATTTACGTCCCGGCCTATTCCATTTAAAATATATCACTTAACTACAAAAAAAAACTTCTGGCTGTATTTGGTTGAAATTTTACATGCCTTTTTCAATTGACTTCAGACCATTTTTATGAAGTTTTATTAAAATCACCGAACGTAAGATACCGGTAAAAACGTTGTTTCATTTACTCAAGTTATCGTCATCGGTCGATTTCTTGACGGTTGGTTATGTGACAGTTTTTTTCGGATTCACTCCCGGGCTTCAAAAAAAATTCCTTCCTTCCAAAAATTTTTATCGGACCTTAAAACCTGGGTCCACACCAATAAAAATTGGTTAGCGTCCGTAGCAATGTACACGCTCTGACACAATTTGTATGAATGAGTGTGGTATTTTTTTTTTTTCGTAAATATTCTTGCTGCTGAGTAAATCTAATAACCAACGAAATTTTTTATTACTGTGGAGCTATCTTTAGAAGAACAGCTACTGCATTAATAGAAGAACTGGAAATAAAGAAAACAACTAGACCAATTCAAACGTATTGCAGATGATCTGTCTTTGGGTAACCTTTTGTAATTCCGTATATTTGAAGGTAAACCCTATTGAGGGTAAAAAACATATTTATTGGAAAGAACGAGTTAACTGAATAAAACCACGCCCTTTGTGCGGGTGCCTTGATTTAGATAGCCGATATTGGATTGCAATAAAAATTGCTTTCATATCGCCGCGTGTGTTAACAGCCTAAAATTTAAATAAATTGATGTTTTCAATTTAATTTAAACCGTGATTTATATAATAGTTTTGAATGATTAAATATTTTATTATGAATAAGCATTAACATCCAAAATACTTTATTTTACATTATTTAATTATTAATTATTTTGGAAAATTTGTTTATTATTTTTTAGGGCGAGGAAATAGAAACACATAATGTTTAGTAAAGAAAATGTTAAAAGGTTCTTAACATCTAACAGAAATAAACTTTAAACAATATTAGTATATTGTTATTATTCATTATATTTGTTTTTAAGAATACTTTGCCTTTCAAATTTTTGTAATATATGACAAAATAAAATAGTTTTCTACGCAGCAGTCATCAAATTTTAATCAGTTTAAAAAAAATAAATAATAGCAACTATTATTAATATATTCCTACACACCTACCTAAATAAAATTATTTTATTTTTAAAATATTTATTACTTTTATTCCTATATATTTATCAGACATATGACTTGATATTCATTTTAAATATTACGAAAAAAAGAACGAGATACCATTTCACACCTACAGCAAATATACACACACACACACACACACCACAATATTCACAAATAGGAAAGGAAGATATTTGCTGCTGTCACAGATATTCTTTTCTGTTTCCACACCATAATAACAATTTGTAAGTCAGATTCTTTTTTTTTGGTCGAGAAAACTACTGGAGATTTTCTTTTCGAGTAGGGAAATGACTGTTTGCTAACTTGGCAGACCACAGAAATTCAACCACGGTTTCGTATTATTCTAGGGGACTTTTTTGTTGGGGGGGGGGGGCTGATTTTTTTTATTGTGAATACGAGATAAGGGTTTAGGATGTCCTCACCCATCCTATCCGCTACTTCCGAACAAAAAAGAAAAAGAAGAAGAAGAAAAAAAAAAAAAATCTAGAGAATTGTCTTTTAGAGTTGTTCAGTTTTTCTCACTGATCCGTTATCCCTCGAGGCATAGCCCTTTTTTATAGGATGCGACTTTATTGAAGAAAAGATTTTATCCTTTGCTGTAATTCATAGTGTTGAGGTAAAAATATAAAAACTACTTTTTATAATTTTTAATAAAATAGGAATTAGTCACGTTCTGTTTTCATTGATATTCATATTTTTTAAAAAAAATAATTTGATTATATAAAAATATCTTAAAAAACAATATTTTATTCGTATTCTTCTAAGCGAGCCCTTTCGTTTGATACCCATATCATGGGCGTGCTTAAAAAATAACTAGTCCGCCATCTTGGGCTGGCCGCCAAGTTGGATTTAGAACATCATCGTGTATGCAAAATTTCAATTCAATCGGTTGAGGATAACTGCTTTAAAATCCAGTTGCAAGATTTGACCCGAACATACAAGCATTGCTAGTTAAATAAAAGCTTTTAAAAAAGAAAACTATTCGATAAATTGAAACTTTATTTTTATCTCATGTAGCTCACTAGATTGCAAAGACCTTAAAGAAAGAGAAAATGAGATAATAAATATTCATGGCAATAAATAAATAAATTCATGACAATAAATATTATGCACTGAAACCGACTATGTACAGTGTACATTGTACATGCAGATACATCATCATCCTTTTGAAACAATCCTATACAAATATTAGGGATCTCCAAATCATATTTCTTGATTTTAAGCAAGCTTTTGATAGTGATGACAGAAATTTGCTAACATTTTATTGAATTAGGGCTACCATATGAGCATGAACCTAGTGGAAAGTTAAGCTAAGATTATAGTTGGTGGCAGAGCAATCAGATCTTTCGATGTGACTGGAGTTATAGACCAGGAGACACTAAAGCAGATGCGCTGTTTAATCTAGCGCTACACAAAGCAATAATACAATAAGCATGACTAAACAAGCTTATGCATATACTGATGACGTTGCACTGATAGCGTGGAAGTTTGTAGCACTCAACGTAACGTGAAGTAGATTGTAGATCGCTGAAGATTAATGAAAGCAAAACGAAGCTGATTTGGTTGTTGGAGAGTCAACATTTGCCAGTGTGACTGGCTGTTGACAAGGCTTTTTTTGTACCACTGACCTTATTCAAATCGTGTCTGTTGACAAGAGAAATGAGAAATCAAACACACACTTGTATTGAGACTTTGACATCAGCTGATGAAAGAGCACTTAAAAGGGTTTGAGAGCAAAGTTGTAAGACGGATCTGTGGACCAATATGGGAAAATAGTGAGTAAAGGATCCGTACAAATTTAGAGGTCGATCGTATCTTGAAGATTTCGTACGATTTGTTAAATATCTTAGATTAGGATGGCTTGGACATGTGAAGCGAATGGAGGATAGCAGAATGTCAAAAAAGACTCTAAATGCCCAAGTCTATTGAGATCGACGAAAAGAAAGAAGTCCTAAAAATGCTACAGATTAGAGGATGGAGAGCAGTAGAGAAGAAAAAGGAATGATTGGAGACAAATCATGAGACTGGCAAATCACAGCCTACAACAGGCTGAAGAGCTAAGCTTAGTAACTTAATTTTTAGAAATTGGGGCAAAATATTAAATAAGCGAAGTAAGTTGATGAATTGTTAGTATAGTGATAAGAAATGTATTTAGTATAAATAAGCTGTATTAGCTATTGTTAAATAAGCTCAGATCTTAGTTATCGTGAACATGCAAACTATAATGTCATTTTTATGAACTGCAATACGACAATATATTCAACTAGTGTAACTGCTATCACTAAAATCTTCAGGAAAAAGCCACGGAATCTTTTTCAACTTGTTATTCACAATTTACATAACACTTAACACTTTACACAATAATACTAAAGTTCTTTTTCTTCGTGAAAAAGCGTAAAAGAAAATTTGTCCTTTTAGGCTCTTTCTGACAATTCTTTCCTTATCAAAACTAAGACTGACAAGTGCACATAAAACATTATTCAACATTATTCAAAACATTATTCAATAAAACAAAATTAATTTTGATTCGCTGCTTTGACAGCAGCGACAACTAGGGTTATCCTCTTCGCCAGCGATCATAGAATCCTTAAACGGAAAGATTTCCAACTCCCCTCTTTATCTACCTGTGTTAGACTACTAGCGGTCCACGGGAAGGTGCGGTTAATATTGAACTAAATCTTTTACACCATTCAAAAGATTTCGTGCTTCTTAATTCAAAGAAATAAATTATTAAATTACTTGGTCATTTTTCCTGGAATCGAGCCCGGGAACTTTCGCATTTTAGGCGATCGCGCATCTCATTCGGCCACCGAGTCAGTTATTTTTTTTATTGTTTATTTACAATATAGTATAAATGTCAAAAGATCATAGTAGTTTACAATTTTAACCACCATCTTCCCGTGGAGCGCTAGTGCTCTTACACCTCTAGAAAACTGGAGTTGTATACCCCTGCTCTTCGCTATCATAAAATATATATTTATTGAAAATGTTAAAGTGATACATATATTCATTTTGAATCGAAATGAACCTAAGAAATAGTATATTTGGTTTTATTGATTGTTTCAAGCAGTCTTCCCTATCGTCTGGATATAAACCATAAAGGAAGGTTATATGATGTTTAAGGACATCTTTTAAGGCTCTAACTTGAGCCGTTATCCTTATCTCTTTTTCCGAACAACTCCGATGTTGTGAACTTGTGTAGGACCTCAAAAGGCTTTTTATCGTTGTTATCTTATGGTAAAATCTCTTAACGAATCTCCTATCTTAAACATTTTCTTTAGACGACTTTGCGACCATGTTTTTTTCTTTTTCATTGTTATTTTCCGAACTAGGCCGTTTTACCTTCACAATTGACAATGCTTCCTTTAAGGTTCTTAATTATCCTGGTTGTTTCCTTCTTTAAAAAATTCCTTGTGTCAAGGTTTGTTTCCCTTTAACGAAGTGTACTCTTTTTTTTCACCTCAGCAACATTTCAAAACAAGTTCCTTACATTGCTTCCCACTTAACATGTACCTAAGTAGAACAGGGTTGCATAAATAATTTAATATACTAATAAACGTGCATGTAAAATTTTAATTTGATAAATGCAGAAGTTTTTGTGTAATTTTGTGTTGTAAATTTTTTGTTTTGTGTAAGTTTTTGTAATTTTCATGAAGTGATACATTTTATTTTAAATGGAAGTCACCGGGGCTTGAGGGAATGGAACAGTCCTGTTCAATACACGGTTCTTATTCACTAAAAATATTCTCTTTAATTATCAACTCATCATGATTAACTATTTGCTTAATATTCAATATTTTACTGTATTAAGCTCGCTTCATTGAAAGAGCCACGCGATGGCAAGTTATAAGGAGGCGGACGCGGACATAGCCATGCGGTTAGCGCACTTGCCTCTGAAACCTAGATCTTAACACCGGTGGTGAGTTCGAAGCCCAGAGCGAGGAGACATGTTTCACACTGATGATCTCATCGTGGAGATTAGTAAAGTGCCGGTAATAATAACCTATGCTGTTGATCGGAAATAAAAGCCTGTCACTCGGGAATAGTGTAGCTTTTTGTCAGTGAAAGAATTTTGAGCATCGGATCAGTAGTTCCATACATTATCTCCAACAAACAAACATACATACAAATAATTTTACCTCTTAAAAAAGAAAATAATCATGATAAGGATCTTATCTCTGAGCTCAAACTCTTTCAGTCAGTTCTCGAAAATGGTGTTAAACTGAAAATTGTGTTTAGCTCCTGTCGTTGAAGTTTAGCTTATTTTTTTCAACTTTACCTCTATTTCTACTTTCTCATATACGAAGTATATATAAGCTGTCAAAAGAAAGTAATCTATGAACAAAAAGAACGAGTAATATTTTAAAACGTGAAAACTTTATCCGTGTATATAGCAATAGATCTGTCCTTGACGTGGAATTCGAGGGAAAAAGTGGCAAATTCCAGACAATTGGTTTTCGAGTATGTTTTGAAACAGGACGTGATATTTTTCTGGCCAATCTTTTACTCGTTTCTCTTGCAGACAAGACTTAAATTGTTGCCTTTACTTTTCTCAGTAATTTCGGAAAAGCTTTCCTTTTATAGATCAACTTACTAACCTTTTAACGAACAATACTCTATAGGTAATCAAATTGTGCTTCTACATTTATCAATACTCTTATCCTTCTAACTTATTTATTAAAAGTAGACTCTGGGTTTAATCGATCAATCACTGATTGACGTCACCTAATATTTTCAGTAGGAAAGAGTATCATATACACCTCCATTGGCATTTAAGTTATTACATCAATAAATCATTTATAGTCCAGGATATTAAGTGCAAAAAAGTGTCTGACTCTACAATTTTGTGTACAAAATTAATCTTTTAGTACCTTTAAAGAATATGTCGTCTGTTAAGTTCCTCTGCGGGACATAGCTTGACCACTTTTCGAAAAATTTGAAAAAAAAAAATAAAAATAAATAACTAGTCGAGACCAGCTATTTTCCATGTGATTTTCATGTTGTAATTTTCATGATCCTGAGTAGAAAACTAGTTAGTAGACCGAAAATCAAGTTGATGTTAGTTTGTCACTTGATAGGTTAGTTATTTAAACATTACCCCAAATCAAATTGGTCACCTATCAAGTGAAGTTCACTAACATGAATTTTATTTTCGGTCTACTAACTATTTTTCACTCAGGATCATGGAAAGCACATTGTCCACCAAAATGGGTGGGGCATGACGGTTCTCCACTGTTTTTTTTTTTTTTTTTCAATGCCTATTGCCAAGCTATGTCCCGCAGACGAACTTAGCCGACCACATATTCTTGAAAGGCATTAAAAGAACTTGTACACAAAATGCTTGCTTGATGTTAGGCACTTTTTACCACGCTATCTCCTGGACTATTACAGGCAGACCCGTGGCTCAAGTGCACGTACACTGCTAATCAAATACATAGTAAAACTTCCTTATCACTACTTCCTTCTTTATTTTATTCTTCATTTTAATTTGAATAATTATGGCAGTAATTGCCATCTAACCTACTTACATACTCCATGGTCCCAGCGCCAGTGTTATCGTGGTGCTAAAGTCACTTGTCCCGTCTGCACGGGCTAGGTATGAATTGAGGAAAGAACAAGGTGATCGAACCCACCTTGTTCTCATGCCTTGAAGCTCTCATTGACATGGCTTACTATTAATAAAACAATACTCGCTCCGGCGGTCCATGGTGATTGAAGTAGTCGAAACTCTGTACACCGGAGTTAGTAAAATGTACTAATGTAATCGCTAGGTTCAAACAAGTAGTTCGTCCTCGCTGCTTTCAATTCTTTTAAATTCTTTAACTCCATTGAGCTCACCGTGGCTTTTTGACAATGACCTTCAGTCGTCTCTATTATTAGTCCATTTCTTGAGATTCTACGGCTTTTTCTGCCCTGTTGTTCTAAAATGTTTAAATCTACTTTTGTATAAAATAAATCAATCAAATAACAATTCTTTTTGTTAGTTTGCATATTTTATAAAGCACTTAAGCATATCAAAGCCCGTTGAATAAAGAGGTGAATAAAGACACAAGAACAGATGTATAAGGAAATAAGATCAGATGTACGAGTATAAAGACACGAACTCTCTTCTTAAAATATGCATTACTTCACAGTGTACGGTAGGAATAATTTTCAGTTGTCTTCCAGTAGCGGTAAACCGGTAAAAAAAGAACAAGAAATAGTGTAACATACAAGTTTAAAAAGTCAAAGTTTACATTTAAAATAGTACTGTTTAGTAATTAATTAGAGCGATCGTTTAAAAATATCTTAAATAATTTATGTGAAAATCTCTAGATATTCAAATTCCTCGATTAATTGAATATATATAGTTTGTATATTTTAATAAGTATTAAAAAAGACAAAATGTGCTAATTGTGAAATACAATTACAGGTTTGAACATGCCCCAACCTAAAATCTCTGATTAAATATCCCGATTTAACGATTATAGAAATGTGTACTTTATTTTAGCGTTTAGTATCATGCTATTTAAGATCACTCGTAAATGATTAAGTGAAAACGAAACAAAAATTAATTAATTATATGAATTAAATCAATGTATAGAGTTTTTATTTTCTTCCGAGCTTACCTTATTATCTTCCGGAAGCTATGTAATTTGTCTGAAAAACGTGTTTTTTTTAGTCTCCGTTTTAAGAAGAAATATTCTAATCCGTTTCAGACATCAGTGAACATTTTTTGTTTCGCTTTTGTCTATTGGACTGTCTGTCACTCATTTTTTTCGATCCAACATATCTTAAAAAATTCTTCCGATTTTAATGAAATTTTGTTGGTGTCATAATTAGCCCATTGTTGGTCCCATATAATAAGTTACAACCTTTTCCATATGTTTGAACCTCTTCCATATGCGCACAAACATTAATTTATTTACACCTATATCTTCAAAAGTACTGATCTGATTTTTTATGAAATTTGGATTGTCTGTAGACAGCCCCCCGATTAATTTCAGCCATCTAAGCTCTTTTTTTGCCAAATTGATACTTTGAAGGCGGAGACACATGCCGTCAAATTGGGGAAGTAGCTTGAATGCCAAAAGAAGGAATTTGCCAGTAACTAGCATAGCAAGTATTTTAATTAAGTTTTATATACCATTAACATAGCATTTAGCATTCAAGTGCAAGTAGCTGGCATGTTTTTGTTTAAGCTACGGGCATGTGTATCTCAGCCTTATTGCGAGTTAAAAAACCAAAATTTTCTTGTCAGATTTAAAAAAACGTAGGTAAAACCAATAAATTTTGCAATTTATGATTGTACAATCATAAAATAATTTAATAATACGAAATAGGACGCGAGGAAGCTACTAGCACTGTCATTGGCCGAATAGTTTTCATAATTGCCTCATTCTTAAACTTATTTGCCTTAACATACACCGAATTAATAAGAAACATAGATATTGGATAAATAACGGCATTGTTTAAATATTCAAGGCGTTTATTTGAAAAGATATGACAGCTATTAGTTAAAACTGAAGAAGCAAACTCCATAATTAAATAACTCGCTGGGTATTGTTTGGGATCAGATTAAGACCCCCTTCACCTCCTCCTCTCTGGGATTATGCAAAACTGCATAAACTTTATTAAAATTTATTTATGCTTTGCCTTCTAGATTAAGATTCTCTTGGTTTCCGCTGGATTCATTTTCATTGGATCTTTAAAATTTGCAATCTGATAGGCTTTCTCGTATAAATGAGAGGAAAGGTCGAAAGAAAATGCTATGAAAATTAAATTAAAGCAATGAAGAAAACTGAGGTGCTTAAAATAAATCTTTTTTGGACATTTTACATAAATTCGATTAATATCAATCACAAAATCGAAATAAAATTATTTTAAAAAAAGTAGACTTCCAATTGGTGTGGCACAAGGCATCCTCGCATCCTATTACGTACTTTATTGATTTTATGCTTTTATAAGCCATTATTTTCTAATTTATTTAATTGTTCACCCCGTTTTTTTAATACGTCATTTATTTCACATGAATTAAAGTATCACTTTAGCAAAAGGTAAAGAGTGCAGGCGGTTCAAATTAATTAAGGGCCATCAGCGGGTAACTTTAGATACACTATATAAGTTTCCTATAAATCAGATAAGTATACTTTAGATTTAGAAGCTATAGGTTTAAATAAATGTATGTTTGTGCTCATATAGAAAATAAGTAAATGAGCGTAGAAGGTTCAAACTTATATGGGACGATCATCAAGCTAATTATGACCTACCATACAAACTTCATTCAAATCGGACAAGAAGTTTCTAAGATATATTGGTTTCCAAAATAAAGCGACAGACCGAGAGACTGACATGTCGGTACCAAAAACGTTCGATATTTTGTGCCATTCTAGTACTTTCTTTAAAAATACATACTTTGTATGGGAAAGTAAAAATATTGCATTTAACTTATTTTGACCACGCTTTCTAATTTAATTCGAGATAAATTAATGCGGAAAGATGAAGCAAAAATTGAATCGAACATTATGTAATAAGATACTTAATAACGATATTTTTGTATCCATCATATTATATTGATGTTCTCAAATTACTCTTTAGCTCTAATTAATTTGTAATTTGAAATTCAGGTTAATTAATTATTAAGAGAAGTTTTTTGGACAAGCATATAATAAGAACAAAAGAAACATCGAATGTAATATTTTATATCTTGAGACGATTGCCAACCTTCAGCAAATTAAATATTTGTATAAACTCCATCCGAAATAAAAGAAGCTCATGTTTTTATTTACAATACGACATTCTTTTGTTTACTCATTATTACTTAGTGCTGAAGGACGGAAATAGGGTTTTTGTGAGCAAGATTTCGTCATCTCTTGAATAAATACTTAACGGAAGATGTCGGTACAAAGGATAGCAATTAAGTATTCATAAAATTCCCTCCTTGAGAAGTCTCCCAGTGATTCCGGTTCATTTACATTTCCCCCAACTGGACCCTAAATAAACAATTTTTAGGGTTCATTAACACAACCTTAGTAAAAAAAAACCCGGACTTTACAAACATCTTGAAATATTTCATCGCTAATTACTAGCCATTTTACCGAATGCTTTTTTCAAGATTGCTTACCTAATAATTTTAAAATATACATGATATATATATATATATATATTATGAAAAAGGTTTTATTTATTTTCCCATCCTGCTATAAATAAGTAAATTAATTAATTAAACAAATTTAGGTGGAAAGCCCAAAAAACTCGCTATTTTTGTCAGTAATAACAACAAGGTACACTAAATTTTTTCGGAGAATTTTCATCGCCCCATAGTAAGNTATACCTATATATATATAAATATATACATAGCTCTCCAGAATAGTACATTACATATATTATAACTCTTTGCAAACTTGATGTACCTCCACAAACTCTTTCTTTCTTGTCGACGCCTCCCTCCTTTTTGTGATGTTTATAGTGTCCCAAACATTAAGTTTCTACATCTTTAGTCCTTCTTTCTCTCGTTGTGTCCGCTATCTTGACCATCCATTGCTGTCTTAACCACTACCTTGACCTTTTCTATATCTTTCAATTTTGTTTCTTTCTTCTCCAAGTTATACCTTATATCTAGTATAAACCTTTCCATCCCGTTCTGCGTGCAACTCACATTTCTGATTATTCTTTCTGTCTAGGTCCGCATTTTTATATTTATACTAGTACAGGATGAACACACATGTTGTTCAAAGCCTTATCTCTGTTTCGCTATTAACATTAGAATTGAAGACCTGTTTGTAATTGTTGAAGGCCTTCTATCCATAGTACCTCCTCATTGGGTTTATTCATTTAGTACCTCCTTCCATAGTGCAATTTTCTTTAATTTTGATTTACTTCTTTCCTTGATATCGAGCTTGATAACACCATATGTAAAGTCTTCATCAAGTCCAGTTCTGTTCCCACCTTATCTTTAATGACTTTAAATCTTCTCATCATTTGCTACTGGGTTTATGAAAAAAGCTTTATTTAGTCATAATTGTATTCAAACCTAAGACCCTAAGGGGCGAAGATGAAAGCTTAATGACAGAGCCAGGAGTATAGTTAATATAGTGTATATACCTTTACAAATATTTTCATTAATTTTCAAACCTATACTTTTTTCTGTTGCTCTTTTAACATTTTGGATCATAGTCATCAAGTCATCTGTTAACTTCAGCTTAGATCCATCTAGATAACTTCGATCCATCTTTACACCTTTTCCGACCCACTCAAATTGATCGCAGGCTGTCTTAACATTTTAAAATCTTCAAGTCTGTTGCCACTTCTAACTCCAATAAACTCTGATGTAAGTTCGAGTCAACAGCCAAATAGAATTTGAGTTCTCAATAACCCCATAACCTGTTGTTGAGCCACGTTGAGTTGTAAAAAACTGTATAAATACTTTTATGAATTTAAGGTATTTTGAAGGTTTTTAGCTATCCCCCACCCAAAAACCCTCAAGTACTCGAAATTTCTTGTATACGTGTATGAATACTTTATGTATACATAGAAAAAGACTATTGAATTTACCGAAATCATCCCAGGTCAAAATTTGTTAAATTGTGAAAACGAACAGATTAAAAAAAAAAAAAAACCCTAAGTTAATCGGACACATAGAAATATTTGGGAGTTCAAGTGCATTTTTACCTTTATTTCTTTTTCTTTAGGTAATTATTATTATTTTTTTTTTTTATTCAGAATACTTCAGTATAAGTTATCAACAAATTATATAAGATACGCTGTAGTTTTAATTAATTTATGGAACATCCTTACTTGATAAGAAAATTATATTATTTATCCTCTACTTAGAGATCTTACCTAACCTCATCACTCTACACTCTACACCGAACAATTAGTAAAACATTCTTCTCTAGATGAGGATTGTATTTGGATTCCTCACGAAATCAGTAACGGGGAAAATAAAACCTCAACGACAGACGTGACTGGAACATACATTAACTTATCTTCAGGTTTCGTTTCCAACTTTTTCATTCAAGTTAAAAGTAGGAACATCTCTTTAAAAATCTAAATCAACCACCTTTTTCAATTTTTCTTTTAAATATTAATGGAGCTTTACGAGTATTTTATACCTACAAGTAAAAATATACCTAGTTTTTTTCAAGAAAAATAATATAAAGTATAAACTAATTAAATTTACAATAGAGTATCTATTATAAATTTTTATAATAGAGAGTAAAAAACGATTTTATATTATCTTTTATTTTAATAAGCAGAAATTTCCATTGAATATGTTTTTGGAGATGTCTAAATTGAAAAAGAAGTTTTAAAAAATTTAAAATAAGTTTGTTGTCTATAAAAGGTTCTTTTTGAACTTGGGAAAAAGTATTTTTAGTAGTCCGCCCATTTTTTATATTTATAATAAAAGCACAAATATTGGTTTTTTTGTGAGGGGGGGGGGGGCGCTTANTTTATAGTACATAATTTTTCCAAATACATATTAACTCCCACTTATCACCGGGGGGCGCTTACAATTTTGGTGTTTTTTTGACAAAAGGGCATGTTAAATTAAACACTATCCACAAGTGTTAAATATATTGTAATCTACTCCTTAATGCCTTTCATCTGTTTAATGATAGAAATAAATTTTTTAAATACATTTTTTTTATTAAAACGAACACCGACACTGCTATAGAATGATAAAGATCGCTAAATTTATTGAAGCGGACCTAAACGATTAAAATAAAGAAAACAACGTTTTTACCGATATCTTACGTTCTAACGTAACAATTGAAATGAAACTCTGTATACATCACCTATAGTACAATTGAAACAGCCATGTAAAATAATACGCTAATAAAAAAGAATAAATTTGATTAAAAAAACACAAAACGTTTAAAAAGCAATAAAGAGTTAACATAAATATAATGGTGGAGAAACACAAATGTTTGTAAAGGGGATTTAATTAGAAATCTGCGAGGAAACGGTTGGTTTAGTCTGGATACGAGATTTGGAACTGAGCGTGGCAAAGATACGGACTGATATTAACACTGACTGGGGAATTGAAGAGGAAACCACGTTATAGTGTAAGCCTCTGAGACTGTGCCAGCAATTCAATACCTCGTCTGTTTCTAGACGACCAGGACAGAGTTTCCTCATTGTAACTACAATTGGTGAATTGACAAAACCAAATAGGATTACGAGCGTTTCAGAAATAGTTACACGAATATGTGCAACGACGCCAATGCATTGATTGCGTGCACAATCGCTAAGATAGTTGAAGCGAACACAAGCGTGCTTCTTACACTCAACAAAATGTGCATCTTGTCTGTCAGTCAGTAACGTTTACGAGTCCGACGATAACTTGAATAAATGTTTTAGTCCAGGAGATAGCGTGCAAAAAAGTCACTAGCGTGAAAAGGTGTCACTAACATGAAGAAAGAATTTGTTGTACAAGTTAATCTTTTGGTGCCTTTTAAGAATGTGTGGTCCTCTCGTCTGCGGGACATAGCTTGACAATAATTGGTAATTGAAAAAAAAAAAAACTTATGTAAGCGGGATCATGGAAATGACATTGTCCACCTAAATAAGCGGGACATAGCTGCTACCTTTTTTTTCAAATGCCTATTGCCAATCTATGTTCAGCAGACGAACTTAGCCGACCACATATTCTTAAAAGGCACAAAAAGATTACGTGTACACGAAATGCCAGCTTGAAGTTAGTCAGACACTTCTTTGTAAGCTATCTTCTGAACTATACATTGGTTTAGTTGAAACATGGTGTACATGCTCCTTTTACTAATGCGCCGCGCCGGTTATGTTCGTTGGACGTTATTCATCTAAGAGTTCGCGCTCAACGCTCGCGTAAGCGTAAACTTCAAACCTCCTTCGAGTAGATTTTTTAATGCGCACACCTCTTTGAGGATAGGTTCAGAACTGATTCGAAAAAAGGAACAGTGTTGGAACTATTTAGGAATTCTTTCAGAACTGCAACAGTTACCTCTTCTATTCATTGCTTTCTTTATCACCTTCTCCATTTACATTTGGGAATTCTTCAGGATTGTAGCAATACTGTATTTTAGTCTCCAATAAAAAAAAATTGTTGTAAAAATGTTGTAATTTTTTGATACATTAACTGCAAAATTATATATAATGAAATATAAATGTAATGTATACAATTCGCTTAGAGAAGACTATTTAAGCTCCAAGTCTCTCCCCAGCCACCGGTATGTTAATAAATTATTATAAGTAGTTAATGTTTTTTTACAAAAAAAAAAAAAAAA
>KZ651471.1:149914-163447 GCA_001010745.2 Gerris buenoi | reverse complement strand
AAAAATGAAAGAGAGCAATGCATTCTAGAACTCAAGTTTCACTTCTAATGCGTGAGAGCCTCACTCATATATTTTTTTTTTAAGAATATAAATGGACATCATTATTTATAAATTACTTTGTCTAAATAACTATTAAGAAATAGGGATGTTTAGTCTAATGTACTTAGAAACAAAAGACACACTTCTATTTTATAAGGGGAGTAACAGTCTAAAGAACATTCCGTACACCTTCTTTTGATTGTTACTCCTTTCTGATTTTTTATAAGAGAGGTAACAATTATAAAAGTCAGAGTAGGTAAGTAATGATATAAGTCAAAAACAAGTGTCCATCGAACTTCAAAAATCTTAATTTTAATAAGTAGGTATGTAGTTGCTTACACCGTTTTTCTTCTGACCTAAGTTGTAACAACATTGTGATTTATGTTTATAATATTATATAATAACAGGGCTGCAAACTGGTTGTAAGGTCAAATTTACTGACTAATTATATGAAAATACTGACTAAATACCTACTAAAATTACTGACATCAATCCTCATTAAAAAAAAAATAATAATAATAATTAATTGAGCTGTCGAACGGGACTAAAATAAATAATACTAATAATTAATTACTTATTTTATAAAATTGGCCATCCTTTTCCCCACTGAGTAGCTGTAAAAATTGAAATTTTATCTTTAAATGATTAAGAAACGCGATAAATAAATAGGTATAGGTAGGTAATGCTTTCAAGTGTCAGGAAATTAAATGGGCAGAGCTAAGGGTGCCCATTGAAAGTCACATCTGCTCAGGCCAATTCCCTTGCCTCATTTTATAAAAAACAATATAAGCAAAGAAACTTCTGCTTTCATCGCGTCAATTTTTAACAGAGTAACGATGTTCTTATTTTTATACTTTGTAGATTTCATAAGGTCAATTTTATATATTGGGATAAATGATAGGAAATATTTAACAAATGCTGGCCATTGTTCCAAAATTCGTTTGCCTGCTTGCTCCAAGGATAACCATCTTGACGACACATGCTTGATAAATTTATGACTAAACAAATTTAGGCCTTTTTGCACAGTGAAATCTTCCCACCTTGATGGCCAACCATTAAAAAAAAATCGTGAATTTGAAAAAAATATATTCGATGCATGATCTCTTAGTACTCCCATGCCCCGTTTAAATGTATTTATTGTGTGAAACATGAATGTTACAGGTTCCAATGTCAACCATAGTTTTTCGTTTTAACAAAATCATATATTTGTCTAATGCAAAGCTTCGTTTACATTTGTTACATCATTACTAAGCATAAGCATTTTAGCTCGTGGCAATTTAGACTTATTTAATGCCTCACATAACTTGGCAAATAAATCTTGAGCAGTAGCACATGGAAAAAATGTGTGAGCAAGCCAATAAAAAAATGTTTGTAAATGTCGTGTTACAATCGTTTCAGTTGATTTTGACCAAAACCTAACAGTTTTTTTAAACTGTTTCTGTATTTATTATAGGATGCGATGCTGGTTGGTTGTTTTGTCGTAGGAAAGTGTGAAATAACATCCATTCCACTTAATATCAAGGTCGTAAAGTACACTTTCCCATTTTTCATAAAACCCTTCGTACGCTTCTCATGAAGTAAAGAAAAAAACTTAAAAAATCAAAAATGTATGCCACTGCAATAGAAAACAAATTAAAGAAGAGTGGTGCTGTTAGGTAGTAGCTGCTCATGAAAGCTATGAAAATTGTACTCTAGCAATGTGCCATATCCATTCCCAGGCAGCACCCATACTGGCCCTCAGTTTCCCAGGGCTGTGAAAAAATACTGAATTTACAGACCAATTTCATGAAATACTGACCTAATACAGACTTTCCTCAAAATACAGACTATTACTGACTTCACTGACTAGTTTGCAGCCCTGCGGTTCAAGGACTAACTGAGAATGGTTGCACTTTTGGTTGGAACACAAGATTTAAGTTCCAAAAACTGTGGACGAGAAGCGTTAAAATGGTATTTTGATAGCGCGCATGGTCTGCACAGTTGTAGAACTGTCCGAGACTTTATTGGAATAAACTATTACTCTTAAAGATATCAATATTTTTAAGAACTTAAAATTTTTATTAGAATATTAGGTTGGTACCGTTGCTAGTTGCTGAATATTTTCATTACAAAATACCTAAATAACAATTTAAAAAAAAAAAATCCATTCTTGTGCAATGAATAAAACTTCGAATATACAATATGAAGTTTTAATATTCCTGAAATTGCAGTCCTAAATTTAGCCTGTATACGACACGCGAATTCATATTATATAAGAGATTTTATTGTATTAATTTTCTATTGTATTAAAATTATATATTAATTAAAATTCTTGGGTTTCAAGAGAAGACCTAGAAAAGAAACTCAAAAAAGGTAAAAAATAAACACCAAATTCCATATGAAACTTGATAGCATGAGAATGACACAGCATTTCTTCCTAATAATTAGGTAACGAAATAACTGAGTAACTCTATGACTCAATTAAATTTTTAACCTGCCTAACAGAAGCAGACTTTCATCAATTTGTTGACTGACATACGTTGTTGACATACATAATACATGTATAAATTGTTCGTGCTTGTCAATACACCCTCGTTAATATGCATACACTTAAACAAATATTATAGTCATTTTCATTTTCTAATATTGTTCTACATGATATAAAATATAGTGTATTATTCCTACCACCGTCGTATTTAGATTTTTCGTTCATATTTATAAAAACCTTTTGTTTTCTGGTATATTCTGTCTATTTCAAACGTAATACGTCAACATTTAATAAAGGTTGTATTAAAACAAAAGTCAAGTCACAATGACCTTTTTTTTACTTTCCAACAATAGACTCCAATTTATATATATATACATATATAAAAATAAAAAAATACCAGCTTTAAAATAAAACAATATAAATAAAGCTTTAAAAATAACATACCGCCCACCTTGAAATATATATTTTACATACAATATACTATTCATTATTCCTTCACCCACCATTCTTTCTCCCTTCTTCTTTTATATTTTCTTCCATACTCCTTCTTTCATAACAGAGAAAGATATCATTCATATTCTTGTTGTTTGTGTCTCTTTCCATGCGCTTGTCATTCATTTTTGGGAAAGGAAAGTAAAGGGGGAAAAAAGAGGAAATATAACACTGATATATGGATTTCTCCATCATTCTACCTCGCTTTTTTTGTGAAAAAAATGACATCTGTCTTGTCACAATCTCCATTTCAGTTTTCCATCCTGACAAATTATTCTAATGTTTTCTATCATCTCTGTAAACGTACTTTTTTTCTCTCATTTTTATTTCTTCTTCGTTTTCTAGAAAGTGTAGTAAAATATTCTTGTCTTTTGAGGAAAGTACTGCGAGAGGGACCTCTTGTGTCTTAATAGCGCTCTACCAGGGAGAAGAGGGGGGAGGGGGAGGGCCTCTCCTCCTCCCGCTATTTTTTCAGCGTTGTCAGTGTCATAACTCTACCGTAGAAAACAATTTTAGAAAATTGCGCCTTTAAGATGTCTGGAGATTTAAACTTGCTATTTTTACTTTCTTCAATCTTTAAATATTGTTTATTTAGATTTTAATGAGCTACTTCATTTTTTAGACAATATATTTATGTATTCATCTATTTATAAACTCTACCTTATGTAAATTGTTTACATGTATTTAAAAAAAAAAAATAATAATAATACAATATGATACGATATGTTTATTCACAATATTTATTCATAAATTATTTTAAAAATAAATATTTGCTCTTATTGCTTTAATCGTCATTTTAAAATAAGTTTTAAACTGTGATTTATAATTAATGCTAAATAAAACATTTAAAACTTAGTTATATTAAATTAAATGCAGTAACCATTTTTTTTTTTTTTTTTTTTTATTTAATTAGTAGCAACATAAATAATTATAAAATAGGGCCTTACATCTTCTTGAATAATGTGTTGCAAAGTACCGCAGTTTGTAAAATTAAACAAAGAAGACCGTGCTATTTCGGTTTCTAATAGTTATAAGTCAATTAAGGACTCATTGTGGTTCTTGGAGACCGTTACATCTAGAGATGTAACACTATTCAGAGTGGATACCCTAAGGGCTTGTTCGGTGACAACTCATTTACATCTCAACCTTGAGATGTAACTGTATTTCTTCGACACATATGTTGNTTACAGAAAATAAATGCGCTTCCAGAAAATATACTTACAGAAAATAAATGCGCTTCCAGAAAATATACTTACAGAAAATAAATGCGCTTCCAGAAAATATACTTACAGAAAATAAATGCGCTTCCAGAAAATATACTTACAGAAAATAAATGCGCTTCCAGAAAATATACTTACAGAAAATATACTTACAGAAAATAAATGCGCTTCCAGAAAATATACTTACAAGTGTGTGCAATTTACATAATTAAAAAAGAAGCGAATAGGAAGCCAAATTTTTACGACTGGATTTGGCTAAAAATAATAAGTTTTTACTCTTGGAAATTTTTCGCTCTGAGCATTACTTTGCCGTCTGGAGCCCTGAACATGCTAAAATTGAAACAAAGTCCATTTTACATCTAAACTAATGGATTTAGGAAAATAATTCTTATTTTTAGTCATAGAATCCAAATCCAATCTAAAATTCATACCTTATATGTAACTGGTTTTTTTTTTGCCAAAAAAAGTTCAGCAGGGCTCAAAAGTGAAAAAATAATGCAACTAATAATTACCAATAATGCATGTTTTTAAGAATGGATTTGGATTTTACGCCAAAAATTGGTGTCTTTAATTTTATCCTAAATCCATTAGTTTAGCTGTAAAATGGACTTAAAGTTTCAGTTTTAGCATGTAGAAGGCTCTCCAGATGGCAAACTAATGTTCGGTGCAAAAAAATTCCAAGAGTAAATTTTTTTTTATTTTTAGCCATAGAATCCAAATCCAGTCTTTTTGGTTTGGCTACAATATATTATTCCTTCTGCCAAAATACACGTGAATTACCAACAGTAAATAACTGTTTATTGAGGGGGGAAAAATAAATAAAGTGAAATAAAACCATGTTTTTTTTTTTTAAATATATTATTTACATTATTACAGGTAAATGCAATATAACAATAATTATATTAATTTTTATTTTGTCATTTTGCTCTGTAATTATAAAAAAACTTCTTTTTTTTAAATAGTTTATACATACATAGTACATCCTTCAATTTGTTAACAACTACGTAAATACAATGAAAAAAATTAACAATAATTTATATTTTTTTGTGGTATAGTTTTGTGTATACATAAATCTTTTTTTTGTATGCAAAGAAGCATTATTCATCGTTATTATTTTTATTTTTTCTTATATTATTTACAATATTTTTATGATGCTATGATTATCCAGTAATAAGGCACCCAATAATCACTTAAAATAATGGGTAAAAAATTACTAATTTTTTAAGATGATATTTGTTCTGGTGATCTGTTAGGGTAAAAGATAAAAAAACAAAGGGGTAAAATATGGGCAACATTTCTCCTCAAGCCATAGAACGAAAAAAGCCAAAACAAGTTTTATTGGTGATGATTTGGTATATTTTTTAATGCGTATGCTTTTTAATTGATTTAAAACTGCCTTCCTGTTTTTCATTTCGTCTATTGTAAGAGGTACAAATTATAACTTAATATAAAGCTTAGGGTAAATCATGGAATATCAAACAAAATAAGTAGTAGGCAAGTTGCCACTTGGGCCCACCCCTACTCCTGACCCCTTACATCATACTCCCACTCTATTACTATGAGGCACCTTAAGGGGATAAAATAATTAGGGTAACTACATGGGGAAAAACGATTTTGATTCCTGGTCAATTTAGTTCAAGTGCATAGCTCTCTAATTGGTTTTAAAGTCCCTTCCTCTTCATTACATGACGCTCAGAGAGAGAATTTCTCTGAACTGGAAGTAGTTTTTTACCGTGTGACCTCCCAGTGTGTGCGAAGTGATAAGCAATTTATGATGATTTGCTTCACTGCGTTTAACTTATAAGTGGTCTGAAATTAAATTTTCAATACCAAAAATAATCTATGACAGATTTCCAGAGTGATAAGACATGACGCGTTTTAGGTTATTCAGTAGAGGTCATTATGATAAGACATAGATATTACTACACTACAGAAATACACGATGTGATCACTAGGTAGTATGCCTTCCCTATCTGAGAATCGACGTAAACTTAGAGAGTTGGCTTCCGGCGTCCGGCATTATTCGATGTAATGTAATAATTTTCTGTTATCGGAAGATTTTAAGTCCAAAGTTTCGCGTAAGAAACTCCTAGCATTAGTTAAAGTAATTATACTGATATTGTTGCTTGGAGTTATAATAATAATTCATAGTGCGACTGCTTAGAGTAGGTATGTTGTCACTCTTGACACCCTAGATCATGCTCCCAATCAATTACTATGAGGTAGTAGATGACATGGTGTTAGCTTGTAGTTCCATCAGCTGCATGAACCTTATAATTGGCATTTGTAACCGGAATGGCGTTCACTTAAGTAGCTAACCTTGTGTTTTGCAATGTGGTTGAACAACCGTAAAGCCCTTTGCAGAAGTCTGGAAATCGAACCCGGATCTCTTGCTTATAAAGCATGCACGATAGCAATAAGTACTCAGAAGTACAGGATTACTATCACGACAATCAACCTGAATATCCGTCCAATAGATAAAACCAAACGTCCAACTTCAGTGGAGGATTCCACTGGAAAACCAAGATTGTTTAACAGATATGTATATTAGTAGTGATCGGATAATGGTTTGATGCGGGAGCCTTGCCAATTACCGTATTTTAACTGCACATAGTCATAGTACACACACACAAACCCTCTGTATTGTAACTATCTCTGCAGGGCATAATAATGCTAGCGATGTGACCGTAAAAAAACTGAAATATATTGATATTTAGTAAAAAATAAAAATAAAAATAGGAATATATATTTAGTAAATATAAATTTAGTAAGAAAATTATAGGGAAATATCAATAAAATTAGATATAAATTTGCAATTATATTATTAATTTTTACTGGTGTAAAGAAACAATGGATAAAGCAATAACAAAAATTAATCTTCATTTATTTGTTTTATGCATTTACTTCATATATTTAATTATTTTTTTAATTTTAAGTATATATATATATANATATATATATTTTAATGTCCAATTTCGATATCTTGAAGAATATTTGAACTTTCTTCACATTATTCTCCACTTTTTATATCCGTATAGCACGGTTGTATCACTTCTCCACAATCATAAACCATCCTGCGCAAGCAGTTCTCCTCTCTCCGTACCCGTAGCGGGGTTATATCATATATCATCATACGCAAGTTTTGACAGTTTCAAACTTGGTATTTGCCTTTCGACTCGCCGTTTGCTCTTTTAAGTCAAGATTTTTTTTTTTTTGGAAACGCGAAGTTTTAGCCAACCAAACTAGCAGTTTTAAACGCTTCTATAGCCAAGTTCTTTCATATGGATATTCGTAGTGGGCACTAAGTACTAATAGCCGACTACAAGCAATGGAGATGCGGTGAGAGTAGAATTAGTAACGGAACGTAACTCGTAAAGAAACCAAACATAAGAAAAACTAAAGAGTTGTGGTTTGTCAACATCTCAAAGTTCCATCCGAAAGGCTGCCCAGAATGACGATGGAGGCAAATATAGGATGCAGAAGATCTGGTGAGGGCGCAGTACAACATGGTTAGAGGTATTACATTAAGAAGTATTGCAAGAAAAAGGAGTTAGCTGGACTTAAGGCAGGAAACTCACACAAGATCTTCTGGATAGGAAAGAATAATCGGAAGATGAAGATGGAAAGAAGATCGTCTGGATAGGAAAGAATGATCGGAAGATGAAGATGGAAAGAAGATCGTCTCTATTGGAAATAATGATCGAAAGATGGAGATGGAAGGAAGATCGTCTGGATAGGAAAGAATGATCGGAAGATGAAGATGGAAAGAAGATCGTCTGGATTGGAAATAATGACCGAAAGATGAAGATGGAAGGAAGATCGTCTGGATAGGAAAGAATGATCGGAAAATGAAGATGGAAAGAAGATCGTCTGGATTGCAAATAATGATCGAAAGATGAAGATGAAAGGAAGATCGTCTGGATTGGAAATAATGATCGAAAGATGAAGATGGAAAGAAGATCGTCTGGATTGGAAATAATGATCGAAAGATGAAGATGAAAGGAAGATCGTCTGGATAGGAAAGAATGATCGGAAGATGAAGATGGAAAGAAGATCGTCTGGATTGGAAATAATGATCGAAAGATGAAGATGGAAGGAAGAGCGTCTGGATAGGAAAGAATGATCGGAAAATGAAGATGGAAGGAAGATCGTCTGGAGAAGGATAACCTACACCTACAACCTTAACCTCAAAACCTACAAGAGTACAAGAGGACCATACTAAGTAAGTTTATAAGTACCATTTGTTTACGTTAAATTGTGAATAATTGAAAAGATTAGCATGTATATCCACATTATGATTAATTAAATGCTATTAGGTATTTAATATATTATACAATTATGATATTAACTGTTGTACAGACTGAACAATATAAACAATGAGAGCCCTCTAACCTGATTTTGTGAGAACTACAAGTTTAGATAAGAGTAATAACAACGTGAATTTTTTCGACTGTGATTTAAAGTAAAAATGAGGATAGCTTGTAGTAGTAAAACCGTAAAATATTAAAATTCAGGTTTTTACAGACGTTTTGGAGTAATTTACTTAATTAAGATATAAACAAAAATCATTCTTCGATCAAAGTTGGACATTTTTTTTTTTACATATAATACAACATTTAACATTAGTAATATAATAATTTTTTAGCTTCATACATATTTTACATTTCGGCACTGAAATTATACCAAAAATCAAAAGTAATTGTAAACAAAAACAACAATTTATGACTAAAGGACTTAACAGCTAAAATGAACGGAAAAAGGTCTCACGGTAACCCTGTTAGGGTGACTNTTTTTTTTTTAATTTCCCAACAATTTTATTATTTACACAACGAAAATTATTTTATAAAATTATTTCAATTTTAATGTCAATTAAAGTGCACATTTTAGTGATACAACAAAATTAATAATTGTATTTAATAAAGTTTTTTATCACCTACTGATAATATATTATCATAAACTATTTTAATTTTTAAAAATAAATCCTAAATTATTTTCAATAATTACAGCATTTGATAATCAGATTCACTCAATAATATTAGATGTCGGTTAAATTTATCATTTTTTTATAATTATTACATTGTATCGGGTTGAGGGCTAAAAAGGAAATATATGCCGTGAATAAGGGCTATAATAGTTAATTAAATTAATAAATTGCAAATAATTGTAAAGTTACATTGTGCCAAGAGTATACAAAAAGAAAGAGTAGTTAAATTGCAAACAATTAATTGTTAAATTACATCGAACTAAGAGTATACATAAAGAAAAAGAAGTTAAATTGCAAACAAATTAACTGTTAAGTTACATCGAATTACGAGTATACATAAAGAAAAAGAAATTAAATTGCAAACAAATTAATTGTTAAGTTACATCGTACTAAGAGTATACAAAAGGAAAAAGAAGTTAAATTGCAAACAAATTAACTGTTAAGTTACATCGAATTACGAGTATACATAAAGAAAAAGACGTTAAATTGCAAACAAATTAATTGTTAAGTTACATTGTACCAAGAGTATACAAAAGAAAAAAGTAGTTAAATTGTAAACAAATTAATTGTTATGTTACATCGTACCAAGAGTAAACAAAAGAAAAAGTAGGTAAATTCCAAACATATTAATTTTTAAGTTACATCGTACCAAGAGAAAAAGTATCGTAATAGAAGGAAAAAGTATTTAAATTGTAAACAAATTTATTGTGAAATTACATCGTGTCAACAGCTTACACAAGTAAAAAAAGTTACCTATTCTAAACAAAATAATTGTTAAATTACTTTTAATTAATATACAAATATAAATTGAAAATAGATACATTAGTCGCCCAATATTTATTTTACGCCGAATAAAAAGTTTAATAATAAAATTATACTTTGATGGTTACAAGTCTCTAAAAAAAAATCATCAATTTCATCAATCAACTCACTAAATAAAACGAGTGCTACTAAGATTATTAATGTAAAAGATACTTAAATTGAAAACTCACTTACAAGTTTAACTTTAAAATTAATTTGGAAAGTTATAATATTATATTTTTAGAAAACATCAAACGCATTTTATTTCTTTTTTATCACTTTTTAATTTATTTAAATGGTAAACAATAAAAAGTTATCGTTTAAACTTTAGATAATCTCGGGAATTCAATTTTAGTTTTAATTGGGAGGCCAAAATGAATTGAATCGTTTCAATTTGAATTTAGAAATAACGCCCACCAACTCTGGATGTCTTTTACGTTTGCCTTTTTCTTTTGTTAATTAGGAGCCCACCCCAGAAGTTTGAGGTGGAGGTGGTTAGAGGTGATCTCTAACCACCTCCAACCACCTCTGACCACTTCTAACCACCTACAACTTTTAGGGAGGGATTCTAAATGAACCTTATTTCGTTTTGAGACGATAATTTAAGAATATTTTTGGGAGAAATATCCGGGGTGTTTTACTACGTTTTTATTAGCTTGCTTTCTTGTTTGTTTGTTTGTCCAGTACAAATCTTGCAATCGATTTTAAACTAGCTTTCAGAATAGCTAAGCACTTGAAACTTTTAGAAAAGCTCAGAACACGATGACAATGCATTATTTTAATACTTATAGCTATCATTTAGATTAATTTAATTCGTTTTCAGCCAATTTTGCTATATGGAAAGTTAGTGCGGAAAAAATCCGCAAATTATTATTATTATTATTTTTTTTTTTTGACGTATTCCATATTTTTACGATATTCATTTTGACGGGTTTCAAATTTGTGATTTTTTTATTTAAGAGGTAAACATTGAATGACAGCAAAAAAGGAAAAGTAAACAAAGAAATAAATTAATTGACGTAGACAACCAGGGTTGTGTACACTTGTGCACTAGGTATCGGTCTATTTTTTCTACATCTGTACTTCTTTACTTGTACTCATATTTCTTCTCTTACCGTCCCCTGACACGGGGCTATATCGATGGCCACGGTTTTGATTCGGTGTTGGTGAGATCCGTTGTACAAAGATTAGTCCTTTTATAGGTTTAAGATCAGCTCGTTAGATGGTAGTAATTTATGTGAAGTAAATAAGTTCAGAACTATTTATTTTTACTAAAATTATATACAACAATAACAATTATATTATCAACATTACATATGATTCAAAAGAAAATTTAAAAATGTAGTATATAAAAAGTTCTTTTTATCTTGTAATTATTTATTTTTGTTTTTTTCATATTTTAACAATTTTTTTTAAATTTATTTATATTTTTGAGGGTATTTACTATTAAATCAAATTTCCATTTGCCAAGATAATTTTCATAAAATTTACAGGGTATTAAAAAAAAAACGCGGATATATTTAAGGGGTTAATTTCTCAGTTCATTTTATGGAAAAAAGTTCCTATAACAAAGGTCCGGAAAAATGTATTGTTTCCAAGATACAGTGTGTTTCAGGTATTTCTTAAGATTGTTACTCCCCTATGTTTTTTTTTTTTTAGAATGTAAGTTACTTTGAGTAAANGTACGACATCATCTATGAAAGGGCTTTCACTGATTAGAGACCTTTCACTGATTAAAGGATTTTCACTGATTGAAATTAAAGGGCTTTAACTGATTAAAGGATTCACTGATTAAAGGGCTTTCATTGATTAAAGGGTTTTTACTGAGTAACGGCTGTCCACTGATTAAAGGGCTTTCATTTATTATGGGTTTTCACTGATTGAAGGCCTTTCACCCATTAAAGGCCTTTCACTGATTAAAGGCATTTAATGATTTAAAGGTGTGCACTGATTCAAGGGCTTTCACCTAATTTTAATTTTCTTGGTTTATGGACATAAAACCAAGAAAACTAAAATCAGGTAGCATCGTTCAAAACTAACTAATTTTATATCTTTAAATTTTATTTCATTCATTATCATTATATTTTATTGATAATAATGCATAACAAAAAAATAAATACATATATAAAAACTTTTGCAACATGGAACATACTTTTCAAATATTTTCCCTCCCTTTTTTCTTATTCAATATCAAAATGTATAGTTCTATATTAAAGTAATATTTTAGGCTTTTTAACACTTTCTTAAAAAGTGTTTAACCCCCCTCACCCTTATTTTAAAAAGAAAATTAAATTTTCTGATCTTTCAAGAGCTTTTCAGACTTTCTTTAATAAAAAGCCTTACCCCAGTTTTTAACCCTTTGAGACAAATCTTTAGGCACTCTGGGGCGCAGCTGAAAAACTTCCAGCTTTCTTAAAAGTCCAAATAACATTAATAAGTAAAAATTATATTTAGGGTTAGGGTCTATTTGAGTTTTCACAAACAAATTAAAAAACAAATTATAATTTAATATATATTTTGAGGCAAAGCCGAGACAACTATGATGTAAACTCCTGAGGAGTTAATAATAATTATCGCTGAGGTAAAATCGATTTTTACTTCTGAGGGAAGTACGAGATATTATCTTTAGAAAGGAGGAAATAAAAAATTGAACAATTTATTTTTAAAATATTTAATAGCAATAAAACCTCAAAATATTTATTTAAAAAAATAATTATAAATACCAGGAAGTCTTAATTAAAGTAAGGTTTTTTATTGTTAATTTCACTATATGCAAAAATATAATATTAACGATTCCTCGAAATAGTTTGTTAGTTTGTTGTTCTTCGAAATTATCTTGTTAAAATTAAATTATATATATGTAGTTAAATATTTGAAATTCAATACTAAAATTAGATGGGAGAATCAGCTAGTATAGCTGAGATAATATATTGAAGAATATTGCCATCTTACCTGAATTTATATTGAAGCGAACGTTAGCGGCTTCTTACAATAAAAAAAAAACCATGAATCATGTCTGTGTGTGAGTCGGAAACTTACTACAATAACTTGATTAAAATTGACCGATTTTGGTACTCATGTGTTATACCAATGACCGGAACGAGTTTGTTAGGCAATGTTATCCACCCAAGCGTTTAAGCGCAACGCTCGAGTGACACCGCTATGAAGTGTTAAAGTTCGATAAAACTATTAAAGCTGACCCAAACGTTTAAAATAAAGAAAACACAATACCTTACGTTCTAACGTATAGATTTTCATATAACTTCATTCAAATCATCTAATGTACAAGTGAAACATGATATGCACATTCCAACCTGATACAAGCAGAAGTTTTTGTTTAGTTTAATGATAATTTTTATAATAATTAATAATTCATTTTTACGATTTTGGTAGTATTCATACTACAGAATGATTAAATTTTAATTTAAATCAAATTATAATTATTATTAACTACGGGAAACAGTCAGAGAAAAACAAGCTCCAGCGCCGGGGTTGGAACCCGGGCCTCTGTATTTCCAGTACATTGCTCT
>KZ651471.1:124465-148951 GCA_001010745.2 Gerris buenoi | reverse complement strand
TTGAAAATAATAATAATATGAATAGCACTAAAAGTTATAAAATAAATGTTATAAGTATATATAATATATATTTTTTTAAAATTGTCATTGAAGGTTTGTGGGTTACACGTTATTTATGAGTCAAGATTAAATAATATTATCAAACTAAGATATTTAAATTATACGAGTAATTAGATTTAAATATTTATGTTTCCTTAAAAAAAATTTAATTACAATAATTATACAAAATTTACATGTTAAACTTCCCTGACTCCGATCTGCTTCACTTCTTCTTGGCTGCATGTAAATAAAAGAAAAATGGACATATTAAAAAATAAGTAATAAATAATATTAATAATGATTGGAATTATAGTACAAAAAATAGATTAAATATTTGATACGGCGTAGGTGTGTAGTTTGCGTAATAGTGCGCGTGTAAGTGGTCGTTCGAAACCCATATAGGTGATACATGTTTCACACTGATGATCACATCGAGAAGATGTGTAAAGTGGTCGTTCGAAACCCATATAGGTGAGGCATTCTTCACACTGACATTCTCATCGTTTAAATGCGTCTCTTACTGACCTCATGCATTCCCATCCCAGGTATATAGAATACTAATGAGTATTTTAAGATAGAATAAAATGAAATATATTGTTATTTTAAAGATAAATACGTATAAATGGAAATAGATAAGACGATAAAAAAAAATTAGTCAGAAAGAAAAGCTAAAAGAAAAATAGTTAGCCAAGACAATTAGCATCACATTTTGAATTCCAAACTCGAACCTTTATTCCGCTTTCCAGGTCTCTCGGGGGTTTTTCCACTTCAAATTAGCTCTTTTCTTTTCCTCTAGGCTTTTTGAAAGTCAGTTCTTATGTTATTTAACTTTTTTTTAAACCCAAAGACATCAAAAGAATAAAAGATATCTCTAAGAAAAAGGGATTTCTAAGTCTGACTTAAGAAAAAAACAAAAGAAACTTTTTTTTTTTTTAGAAGACCCTTAAGAGAGTTTACCTTATTTTGATAAAAACCTTTCTTTTATTCCGAAGAGTACAAAAAGTTCAATACGCTAATAATGAATAATTTCGATGTACGGGGGGGGGGGGGATTTTNATCTATGTATTTATTTGCCTTTTATCTTATTATTTATGTATTTTAATAACTTATTTAATTAATCATTATATTATTAATATTTCACCGATTTAGCCAGATGTTTTTTTATTATAATTCGAATTAATAAATTTTCTCCATAAGTTGAATTTACATAAACCTGCAAAAAAATAAAATAGGATATATTTACTTCTTTATACATCTTTTCCGTGCTTGAAGGATAACAAATTTATGTAATTATTTTCTCTTTCTATCTTTCTCTAATCATACTAATTAATGTAATTTCGCACAGATCCAGGATTGGATATTTTCACTACTCTTTAATCCTGTCTCTTTAATTTATTAAATTAATCTTGAATGTATTGAACTCTAAAGTCTTGTCCAGGCGACCGTACCGAACGGAGGAAACGAGCAAAGCATGGGTATCTGCGCATGCCCTATATAAAGACATGGGATAAAAATAAAACAAGTAAGGCGCGCTTCACGTAAGTACGTGAGGCGTTAATCGCCGGTTTCTGTACGATTAATTTTAAATATTAAGTGTAATATTTGCATATTATTTTTCTACACTTCAAGACCTTTAACCTTTTCGGCACTGTAGACGCCTATAGACGTATTTAGTAAGTGCCTTCATTAGACTGAAAACGTCTATGGACGTAACCAAAAAGTGCCTTCCACAGCCTAAATACGTCTATAGATGTTTTGAGGTTTTCTTAATAGATGTATATTTGTAAATATATATGTATATTTTCAAATAGAAGCCTTCGCTAGACGTCGCACGTGACTCCTAACGCCATCTATTGGAACTAGAATGATGTACAATAGTAAATAATAGGCTCACTAGGTGTCGCTGGGGTTAATATTTCTCAATGATAGAATAAAGTGAAAAGGGATGCAACTCTGTAAGGGAAGGTGACTCATATTACTTGTGACTTTATATTTATGCAAATTCACGATCTTGATACGATAATTTAATTTCAGTTTGGGACAGTTAATTAAATGATTGAAAATAAAAAAAAATAAAAAATCAATTTGAGATTAGTAAAAAACCACGATTGATAATTTGAAAATGAAGGTAAGAGAGAAATTAGATTTACATTATGCTGAAGGATTTACAGGATTGTAATTACATGGAACTAACCAAAAGGTGTTAAGTTGGTCAATTTGGAACTCAACGATTGGTACGTTTGGATACGCATTAAAGCCCACTCTTGTGGAAGCAAATCAAAGGCAATTGAAATTTGATACGAAACTATCAGTGTTCAGTATTTAACTCCGTTTAATTAAACGACTTTTAATTTATGAATATTCTAAGTAGAATCATCCAAAATCTATGAGAGTAGATACTGCTGATTATTCACATACCTAAGCAATTAAATAGTTTCTTGAAAAAAAAAAAAAAATTAAATGAAGTTACTTTAAAAGAGGGTTGTTCACGATAAAAACCCTCCAAGTATTGTCACAAAAGGTGGCAAAAACCTAATGTCTAAGTAAAATGTTCGGTGAGGGAAGCCAGAAGTACTGGCTTTTTCTTTACACATTTCCCAGGCTTTATAAGTCCCCCAGTCTTTGGAAGTGCAAGGGCGCACTGCCAATTCTCCAACCGACAAACGTGGAAGTATATTACACAAAGACTCCGTTGTCGCTTTGTAACGTCCCGAAAGGGCATAACCGCAGCGCTAATTACGATCCTTCGTTCTTTGAAGCTTTTCTGAGGGTTTAGGGCAGAATGCTTTGGGTTAAAAGATACCTAAGGTTCTGCTGAAAACCGCAAAGCTTTCTGAAGGCGAGGATGAAAACAGCAGCTCAATATACTGTTCCCACCCCCCACTGTAATTAACCTCGAAATTTACCTTTTTAGGTTACAAGGTTGGCAAACCTCAAGAAATACAATAATGAAAATGCATTATTTGTATACTATACTGTAACTTAATCATCACTTTTTATTCCTCAATCATTAAAACGACTGCTTCAAATTACCTATAAGGCATTTGAACCATTTTAATGTTATTTGATATTATAATTTATTTAAAATTATTAAATAATTCAAAAAATATAAAGAAACATAAGCAACATAATAAAAATCTATGAGAAATAAATGTATCATACCAGTCCCTGGTTTGACATGACTCACTCCACTCCCATCTTCTCAGTTTTTCCAGTAATTGTTTTAATTTTCCGGCACTGATAGGCCCTATGGTGGCTTAAAATTGCTTTGAGAATTATTAAATATAATTAGTTATACGAATATTCTTTTAACATTTCATAAAAATCTGATTTATCAAAAATAATTTTGCAAACCTAGAATACATATGTTCCCAGAGGCATGCCCATGCTACCAGGCGCGAACACAGGTTGTGGATAGTGGAACGACCTTCAGGTCAACTGTGAAATAAGCAGGCTTGTCCTGTCGAATAAGCAGTCGCGGACAAGGGCAGAGCTGAGTCTTGTCAGCTCTTTAATATTGTGGCAGCCCCACAAACAAGACTTAGGGAATCTTAGGTTAACAACCAATTATTCCTGAAACTTAAACTGTTAACGAAACTGAAAGGAGAAAAAACCGGACCGATTCTATGGATATGACTTTCGGCGTGAAAAGGAAAACAAAAATTGGATTTTGGAATGTAAGAACGTTAAAGGAGGTAGGGAGATTAAGGCAGGTGGAGAGAGAGATGGAAGCGTACAAACTGGATATTTTAGGATTAAGCGAAGTGAGGTGGACGGATTTTGGAGAAATGCAGACAACAAATGGAGGGTCATTTATCTATTCTGGACTTACAGGAGAAGAGGCGGAACATAGAAGTGGAGTCGGGCTATTGATGTCGAAAAGTGCTAAGCGTGGATTAATCGAATGGAAACCTGTTTCTGATAGAATACTAAGTGCTCGTTTCAAAGGTAAGATAAGGAATATTTCTGTTATCCAATGTTATGCACCAACTGAAGTTGCAGAGCATCAGAATAAAGAAAATTTTTATACTGATCTTAAAAATGTTATACGAGGAATAAACCGCAGAGATATTAAGATCATCATGGGAGATCTTAATGCGAAAGTTGGATCAGAAAACGAGGGACTAGAGCAAATAATGGGAGTACATGGTCATGGAGAGAGGAACATAAATGGTGATATGTTTATAGATGTTTGTGCCAATCATGACCTGGTAATTGGAGGGACACTATTTCCGCATCGAATCTGTCACAAAGTAACGTGGGTATCTCCTCATCACACCACAGAAAACCAAATAGACCACATTGCGATTAGTCGTAAGTTCCGCCGCTCACTATTGGATGTGAGAAATAAACGTGGAGCAGATATAAATAGTGACCACCACTTAATCTTGGCTGAGTTTAAGCTTAAGATTGTTGCTAAGTTTGAAAGAGTTAAACGCAGAAGCCGACGACTAGACGTAAGGAAACTAAGAATACCTGAGGTAAAGGAAAACTTCTCTATCCAACTTAGAAACAGATTTCAGGCACTGGCTGAAAATGGAAATGAGCTTGGAAGTATTGAAGACAGCTGGCAGAGTATCAGGGACAGTTACTGCGAAACAGGAGAAAGCGTTCTAGGCTTCAAGAACCATTTAAAAAAAGAGTGGATGTCAGATGAAACGTGGACACAAATAAGCCGTAGGAAAACCATAAAGCAGAAAATAAATCACTGTAGGACGAGGACACAAAAGTCACTTGCACAAAAAGAATATACCGAAGCGGAGAGAATGGTAAAAAGGAGTGCACGGAGAGACAAGAGGAAATGGGTAGACGAGCTAGCAGAAGCAGCGGAAGAGGCAGCTCGCAAAGGGGACTCAAAAGAACTATATAGTATCACCAAGAAGCTCGCCAATAAGAAGTTTAACCAAATAAAGCCTGTAAGGAGCAGAGATGGACAGATGTTAACAACACTGGAGGAGCAGCTCGGAAGGTGGGAGGAGCATTTTAGAGGAGTGTTGGACCAAGGAGAAAATCCACAAGGGTGGGTGGCAGACACTCGGGTGGATTCAGAACCGGACCAAGGTATAAATCTACAGTGTCCTACACCAGAAGAAATTGGCGAAGTACTAAGGAATATAAAGAATGGTAAAGCTCCTGGTGTCGATAATATAGCCCCAGATTTGCTTAAGGCTGATGTACAAACTACAGTACAAATGTTACACCCACTATTTTGTCAAATCTGGGAAAAAGAGAAAGTCCCGGCGGAATGGAAGAAGGGAGTTATAGTAAAGCTTCCCAAGAAAGGCGACATCACTAATTGTGATAACTGGAGGGGAATTACTTTGCTTTCAGTACCAAGTAAGATCCTAGCTCGCATAATTCTAAACCGTATTAAGCAATCAGTGGAGACTCGATTGAGGAGAGAGCAAGCAGGCTTTCGTGCGCAAAGAAGTTGTGTAGATCTCATTAACACACTAAGGATTATCCTAGAGCAGAGTCAGGAATTCCAAACAACCCTCTACCTTACTTTCATTGATTTTGAAAAGGCTTTTGACTCTGTGAACCATCGAGTGCTGTGGAAGGTTGTTAGAGAGTATGGGATCCCCTCAAAAATAATGAACATCATTATGGACCTGTATGATGGATATGAATGCCAAGTATTGCACTCAGGAAGCTTGACGGAACCCATCAGGGTGAACACTGGAGTGAGACAAGGCTGTATTTTGTCACCAACACTGTTCCTACTGGTCCTTGATTCTGTCATGAGGAAAGTGACTGGGGGTAGGAGAAGAGGTATCCAATGGGGAATTCAAACTCGTCTAGAAGACCTGGATTTCGCTGATGACATTTGTCTTCTCGCCCAGAGCTTTAAAGACATGCAATTCAAGCTAAATGCCTTGAAAGAAGACGCAGAAGCTGCAGGTTTGAAGATAAATGTCGCCAAAACCAAGGAGATGAGGTTAAATGCTGCAGGAAATAACCGAGCACTGTTCTTGGGAACACAAAAGCTAGAGATTGTCAGTGAATTTCAATACCTGGGCAGTATGGTAACTATTGGAGGAGGAGCAGATGAGGATGTGAAGAGTCGCATCAAGAAAGCGAACGCAGCCTTTGTACAATTATATCCAATCTGGCGTAACAAAAACATCTCCAAGAAAACTAAAATCCGTCTCTTCAACACCAATGTTAAGACAGTGCTGATGTATGCAAGTGAGACATGGCGAGTAGATGCTAAAATCACCTCTCAACTGCAGGTTTTTGTAAACCGATGTCTTCGGCGCATCATGGATGTGTGGTGGCCAGAAAAAATCACAAATGAAGAGTTATGGAGACTTACTGGACAGGCCCCTATGGATAGACAGATCCAAGAACGGAAATGGAGATGGTTGGGACACACCCTGAGAAAACCTGATGGAGCCATTGAAAAAAAGGCTTTGGAGTGGAACTCACAGGGTGCAAGGAGAAGAGGTAGGCCGAAAGGGACATGGCGAAGAACAGTGGAAAAGGAGGCTGGACAAATTGGAAAATCCTGGGGTGAACTCAGGAACCTGGCTATGGATCGAGATGGGTGGCGGATTCTCCTGGATGCCCTATGCTCCTATAGGAGTAACAGGAACTAAGTCAAGTCAAGTAAGTCAAGAATACATATGTATTAATAAAGGCCGGACTCAATTATAATTTTTTTTTTTTTTCATGTAACACCCATAAACCTAAAATAATTTGCATTGCAACCTAAAATATATTATTTATGTAAATTTTATACTGTTATTTTACTTATAATAATATAAAGATGTACACAATAAATCTATCTGTTACCTATATAGAATCATCCGTACAAATATTTATAAACAGCGTAGGAGCAATCATACATAATATTAACAATAAATTCAATTAACTAAAAAATATTTTATCTACGATTGTTAGATTTTAATAATAAATGCAGAAAAAGGGGCCGGCGTGGCCGAGTGGATAACATCCTCGGCTCTGAAACCAAGGTCTGAAACCCGACGTGAGTTCGAATCCCGGAGGGGTCAGACATGTTTCACACTGAGGATCTCATCGAGTAGATGAGTAAAGTGGTCGGATAACCCCCCGTCCTGTAATGACCCAATGAACAGTCGAACGGGACTAAAAAACCCAAAGAAAAAAAAAAATTCAGAAAAAAAAAACAATACTTTTCCTACTATAGGTAGTGAGGAAAAGTAATAACTTCCTTTATGTAAGTTCTTATTTCTCTTTTGATGAAGATGACATTAATTGTATTTTGTGCCGAATTAATTATTTCGGGAGGCGTATTTATTCTCCTCATTTTCGTCATAATCACTTGAACCACTCATTGTTTTTCACTAAAATCTCGATATAAACAGTTAATTTAATTAAACAAACATCAAATTAGTTTTGTTAAATGTAAACAAACTCGCTAATCGTGCGTAAAGGTGAAGAATTCTTCTTCTTTACCGCCCTAGGGGGATAGAGAAGAGGAATTCTTCAGAATAATGAGACACGCATGCGCAATGAATACAAGTACGTAAAGAATCACTTTCTATGCAACTAAACAAAGATACAATGTTTATATTTCGTATCAATAGTAGATAAAATATTATTAATTAATTGACATAGCTTAGAAATACACATTTGAATAAAAACAAACCGGGTAGAGCAGCCATGTACCGCCAATTTTGGTGGTCAATGTGATTTCCATGATCGTGAGTGCAGAATTAGTTAGTATATACAAAATCAAGTAGATGTTAGTTCGTCACTTGATAGGTGACCTCTTTGATTTGGATTAATACTTGAATAACAAGCCTATCAAGTGACAAACTAACGTCAACTTGATCCTTAACCTACTAACAAATTCTGTACTCAGGATCGTCGAAAGCACATTTTCCACCAAAATGGGCAGGACATAGCGGCAGTCTGCCGATTTGTTTTTTTTTTAGAAATGCCTATTGTGAAGCTACGTCCCGAAGACGAACTTAGCCAACTAAATATTATTAAAAGGCGCCAAAAGATTAACTTAACAAAATTCTACTTGATAGTAAGAAACTTTTTTTTCACGCTATCTCCTGGACTAATTGTAAGAAAAAGAATCTATCTATATTATTAAAAAAGTTTTGTAAACATACGAGTGACATACTTAACTGTGTTAGGAGATACCCCTCTAGAAGAGGAATAAGTCCGGGGAGAAAAGGGGGATCTTGAGAGTGACATAATACTAACTGTGTAGACAGAGTGAGAGAGATATATATTCGTCCGAGAACAGGGAACTTGAGAGTAGGTATATTAGATTGTCAGCGAGAAAAGGAAAGTAGATAATAGTTGCGCCTACCCCTTATTACCTCAGCCACTATACTACTTCCCTTCTCATATTCCATAACTATACTACTTCCCTTCTTATACCACGTCGTCCGCGCAGCAGCCGCTACCACGTCTTTTCGGGGGTTGACAAATGAAGCGAGTAGGGGCGGAGCAGAGCCCCCTAGATATTTATTTTAAAAAATTCTAGAAATATAATCTATGTCTATATCTATCTATTATATTGAAAAATATCTTAAACATAATATTAGGAGGTCAATAAGAATATAGAGTTTAATATTTTACACTGTTTTATAACAGTTTTTCGGTTCTCTTTTTTTTAAAAAACATTATTCTTGGCAAGAATGGGACCGAGATCACGGATTGCCGGAGAACCGGATATTCCAATTCACAGCCCTGGAGAAATTTCATTAGTGGAAATTTATCTCTCTTTTGTCAAAAAGGGAGCGCTGGAAATAAATCTTAATAAGAGGGGCAAGTCGAGGGATATTCCCAGAGAGGTCAGTTTTCGGGAAAAAGGGTTTCTCGTGCCTTTTTTTCCCCTCTTTGGTTTGGGGAATTGGAGGGAATAGTTGGGTATGAGAAGGCTACAGTTCACCGACATCCTTAGGAATTATCTTCAAAGCGTTGTATTCTGCGGAATTTCTCGAATGAATTTTATTCACATTTTATTTCCATCCTCATTTCACACCGTTATCCCCCCCTCCTTCTCACTCCTCTAACAATCTAAAACATAAGCTGGAATCTTTCAGAAGGATCTAGATTTCAAAATAGAAAATTGTTTTTGAAATTTAATTTCTCTTGAAATACAATATACAGAGTGAATTAAAAACTAATTTTTTTTTCGTCTAGAGGGTTAAACAATTCAAATCGGGCTAAAAATTTATTTTAAAAAATTTCATTTATTTGTACAGCAAAATTTTGTTTTACACTATCAAAATATGATATTTGGAAACTATGGTATAATTTTTTTATATTCACTGCCTAGGCAGAGAAAGTATTTTGCTGACTGTTTTACTACTTTCTGCTACTACTTTTCTGCCTGTTTTTAATATTTTAATGACAAATCAGCGAAATAGTACTTTCCAGCTAAGCCTGAAAACAGTTAATTAATGTTTAATTTTGCTGCCGTGAGTAGATAAACAAATTTACTGCAAAAGCGAAGCTGAGGCAGGAAATTTACTATTTTACTGACGAGGCGAAACCGAGTCAGGAAAATTAAATGTTGACTGACGAGGCGAAGCCGAGGCAGGCAAATGTTAATTACCTGCTGAGGTGTAACCAAAGCAGGTAATCTTTAAACGAGTCAGGAATGTTTCCTTTGCTGCATAGTTACATATAATATTTTATCTACTGACAGCAGAAAAGTTACACTAATTATTATATTCCATTTTTAGTATATAAAAGATTTAAAAAAATTAAAGTTGTAAAGAAATGAAAGGTTGAGTCTCCAAAAAAACAAAACAAAGGCAAAACAAGGCAGTGTTGCCACCTTTTTTTATCTCAATTTTTAGCGATTTTTTAAAAATAATCATTGTAAAATAGTTAAATTTGTTTATCACTATAATTAATTAAGTTATTTTCAAAAAAGATATAACTATTTAGCAGAATATTACGCGTAAATATATAAAAATAAACAATACGGGAGTGTTTTTTATAACCTGCGATGAAGTAACCTTTTTGTAGTAAAATTTTCTTAAAATATGACAGCCTGTTTGTTATTTTGATGACACTTTGAACTTTTGCTGACACTTTGATATTTTGCTGACACTTCACTCAAAAGAATAAAAAAATGACATTTTGCTAACTGAAAACAGTAGAAAAATGCTTAATTTTGCTGCCGTGAGTAGATAATAGTTATTTATGTAACTAGGCAGCAAAATGGAATTTTACTGACGAGTAATTAGATTAGCCTAGGTTATGATAATTAACTGCCGAGGCGAAGCCGAGGCAGGGAATTTACCTATTGACCGATTGAGGCAATGAATAAACGAGGCAGAAATGTTTCCTTTGCTGCCTTGTTGCATACAATATTTTATCTACTTGCGGAAGAAAAATTAAACTGCTAAAATGTTTTCTTTATTAATATAACATAGTTAATAACTATATGTCATATTAATAAAGATAATTTATGTATTAACTAAAATTAATGTTCAAATAAGAAACTTGGTAATAATAACAATAAGTAAAAAGCAAACTGAATCTATAACAACAAAATACAAGACTCACGTTTATAGCACATATAACTTTTGAATGAATAATGCACGGAATATAATATATTTATTTATATTTTTACTAACAAATTACAAAAAATTAAAGATATCTTCTATTGCTTAAAAGAAAAGAAGTAACTAGGATAAATCAAGAAAAGTAGCTAGTTTAATCTAGAATGACTTCAATAATAAAAATAATATCGATGTTCAATGTTTACATGACGCTGCAGTATAGCCATTCACTCCACTATTTTTTTAATTAAAGATCTACTAATAATTGAACTTATTTAACAGAATTAACAAATATAAACAAATTATTTTATAATTAAAACGTTTATTTATTAAATATTACATATTAAACTATAATTATATGATGTTATAAGATAGAGATAATAGTATAAACTGTTTTTGCCAAAATAAGAGGTTATGACATGGAGTGGTTAACACTGTTACTTTCTCTGCCTAGGCAGACAAATATTTGTAGAGAAAGTATTTCCCTGCCTGTTTATAATATTTTAATGACAAATCAGCGAAATAGTACTTTCCAGCCTAAAAACAGTTAAGTAATGTTTAATTTTGCTGCCGCGAGTAGATAAAAATATTTACAAACCAAGGCCTCTTCTTTCCTTCCTTTTCTAATATGTATATTACAACGAAATATTAAACTGTACAACTTTAAATCTGACTGTTTTTGCGTTTTTATTTTTATAAATATACCTGATGAAGAGCTAAAGCACTTAGTGATTTTTACCTTTAGCAAGACTATTTAAATAACATCATAATACGAATGAAGAGGATTATATCTCCACTAAAAGAGGCTAAAAATTATTAGTCACGCTAAAATATCTTTGAAAATGTGGATAGTTCAGTAACTGATAATATGAATTGATAAGATTGGAGTTTAGTTACCACTCTTCTTTATCATTCTTCTTTAGTTCTTTATCATTGATCATTATTCTTTATAATTCTTTATTAGTTATTTGGTAAGATCTGCGTCACGAATAAAGTGTATTTTCATGAGTGCTGACAGCATTGCAGTGTTATTTTGAAGCAAAAACGAGATGAACTGTGTTGAGAAAAGAAATGCAGAACAGAAGTTATACTATTCATAAAGTTTGGTCCTACACAGGTATCACCTACGACATTTCATCACCCCGACACATGATTACCCGTTACATAACGGATAACCAGGTAATCTCCGAAAAATAAGTTTTATTTGGAAGAAATAACAAGAAGAACTGACCGTCTTGAGAGAAGAACTGCAAAATTGTACCTTATTACTCAAAACGGTGCTACAGACAAAATTTACCAATTTGCATCACCTTCAAGATCATCTGCAAGGGGTAATCCAAGTATAACCTCTGAATATGAAGCACTGACGATACCTTCGTTCCAGGAAGGGAATAAAAGTATGCAACTCTTCATTCCAGTCGTCAATTTCATGTCCGACAATAATCTGATAATGCACTATTTATTAAATCTGATAACTCCGTGATACTAATTTTCCCCTAAGATCCTTCCGGGTGTAGAAAAGACATCGAAATTTAAATAATTCTCCATTAAATTGATATTTCATAAGATGGAGGTGATTCATTCAACTAATGATATGTATATATATGATTAGAGGTAGGCATTCCAAAGGTTTGCCAAGTGAGATGAGCAAATGCTGGAATGAGATTAGTAGCTGAGTAAAATTTATTTCTCACTCTCTGCACAGCTGATAACTGCATGATTAGGCCCTGATCTTGGTTCAATGTTGTCTTGATAAAAGCAATTTTTTAAAGACTTTTAAAATATCATACACAACAGAACTAAAAAACTGACATCGATAAATAATTTATTAAAACTATAGACCATCCGCTTAAGAATTCTCAATCATAGAAGGAGGCAAAAAGTTTTAAGTAGATTCCCGCAAAATTTCACAGTAAAACTAACACGACATAAATATAGTCGAATTAACTTCTGACGTTTTTCCATTGTTTCCTTTACTAAACACCTCCAAAGTGACATTAATTGTTAACTGCTCCTGGTTGTCACACTGCACTTATTCTGACATGAATGTCAAGTACATAGAAACACTGACATGAATTTCAAGTACATACATCGAAAAACAAGTCATTAGAGTAGTTATCTAATGATCAAAATTAATATTAAGCATTCTTCCAAATAGAATGTGAGTTCAGGGGGGCTGGTCGGTTTTCGGAAAATCGTGGAGTATAAATGAAGCAGGTAAAACTTATTAAAAAATAGTTGCGTTTCTGTATAATAATCGTGTTTATTTTTACCTATTAGTTGTTTTTTATTAAAATATTTCTCCGAATCAAAGTGGTCACATATCAAGTGACAAATTAACTTCAACTTGATTTATAAACTTGCTATAAACTAATTTTGTACTCAGGATTATGAAAATCACCTTGTCCGACACAATGGGCGGAACATCTCCTCCCAATGGAAAGAATAGAACTCCACACGGTAGAACTGCGAAAGAACTTTTACCATCCCCAATATTCTTGGAGAACACCGCAAAACTAATTCACCCAGGCATTGATTTATAAATAATTTTGATTTTAGTAGCTTAAAAGCAAGCTAAGTCCTGCGGAAGAACTTTTACCGACCGAAAAATTCTTGGAGGACACCCAAAAACACATTCACACTACTAGTTAGTCACTTTTGTGCACGCGATCTCCTAAATCCTATGCCACCATTATAAGCAGCTACCCGTTTATATGGTGATATCGGGTCAACACCGAGCAATGGGGCTCCCTTCTGAAATCGGAATTCGAACCCAAAACCTCCTGCGTGATAAGCAAACGCGACCCCAATGAGCTACTGGGCACCTCGGTTATCATATTCAGAAAGAGCAATACCTTAAATTGTAGTCTTAAGTTCAGAGTAGATGAAGAAAGGAAGATATTGATATGAGTAAGCAAGTAGCCGACAGTGTCCAACTACCAGAGTCTTGCCTTTGTATTGCAGCTATGTTGTCTCCGTCTGCAACAAAATTTAATTTAAAATTATAAATCTTCAATACCAATTATAATTTAACTCAACATACATCTAATAGCAACATAATTTAAGGAGTACCAGTAAGCAAAAATGGTTTTATCGTTTCTTCTATTGGCTATTTAAACAAAATAAATAAACTTGGTAACGTTTGGGGTATCGTTGTTGCTTCTAAAGATTTAGAAGCAACAATTAAATGTAAAGAACTCCGATGTTCTTTACATTTAAATGAGTTCCTAGGTTTACTAACTTTTCAGGCGTCGAGTGTTTGTCAGCAATTCAAGTTATCACATACTATATAATAATAATTTCTAAGGAGGATAAAGAAAAACAAACTAATTTTCACCATTTCATGGAAAAACATTGAATCATGGATATATTTTTGGACATTAAATGAACATATCAACATTTCAATGTATTTCCATGAACAAATTAAATACAAATTTGTCTAATTGATGGATCTTAAGGTGTGAAATTATGAAACATTAAACCATTTTGATTACCATTCGGTCTGCTAGGAGCTCTGATATAATTGTATATACAACTTAAAAAGCATATAATGACTTATTGACGAAATGTATAGTACCACAATGAATAGTAGTGAAAACAAATCTAGTTAGTTCCTTGCACTACTTAAGAGCGTCACATATTGCATGACGTTTATTTCAGCCATTGTCAAAATATTGAACTTATAAATGGAAACCTATCGGCCTCCTGTTAAATCCGAAGTTCCGTGCACGATATTTAAGAGCGTCACATTTTGTATGATGTTTATAACTTCAGCCATTTTCAATATATTGAACTTATAAATGGAAACCTATCGGCCTCCTGTTAAATCAAAAGTTCCTTGCACGATATTTAAATGCCTCACATTTTTCATGTCTTTTTTGATTGACGGAAATTTCTTCTGTCACTCAGATCTAAAACATAAGAGCAACCTAAAGACGGAGACACACTTGAGCATTCGTCCCGAATGAGCATGCTTTTCCGTTCGGCTCGCCCTTCTTCGGCTTGCTTTCCCCCTCGGCGAACGTATGCTCACTCGGGGGCTAACGCATGCTCATTCGGGGGCGAATCCATGCTCATTCGGGGCGAATGCTCAAGTGTGTCACCACCTTTAATGTTGTAATTCTCCGATGTCGTAAAATTGACATTCCTAATATTTTTTTTTTTACTTTCTATGTAGCAATAAGAAAGAAAATTCTGATAGTGGTATCAAGTAGAAGGAATCTTTGGCTTTGAAAGGTTATAGACCTAAGAGTACAGAATCCAATGGGACAAAGGATACTGTGAAAAGAAATACGAAGGTAGAAACAGAGAGTAACATAGCTATAAGCAACAATGCTTTGACTTCACCTAGACTGGATATTAACCTTCTACAGCTCCAATACTAAAAGAAAGAACTGAATCGAAAAAAACATCGAACATTGTAACAAAAGAAAAATAAAGTACAATACTTCCTACACGCGAGTTCTTTATATATAGACATATAGATATACCTCCCTCTACCTTTTTTTTACAGTATATGAACAGGGCACAAAAAAATTGCTTATTGAGACAAAAACTTTTTTTAAAGAAACAATAAATTGAATAAGATTGGTAAAGCAACTAATTTTTTTTTAGCAGTAAGAATTGCTTCTTTTATTAGTAAGCCAGCCGTTAAGTCCGTGGCAACGGGCAGACTTTATATAGTTGAAAAAAAGAACATATATTTAAATAGATATTTACTGTTTATAGAAAGTTTTATGCCGTGAGATTCAATACAGTGGGATAGCTCAGTGGTAGAATTCATGCTTCAAGTGCTATAGTTCACTGTTTCAAATCCAGCTTATAATTAAATCATTTTTATCGTTATAAATCATTTCGAGGTGCGTCGCCGTCGCCGTCGTCGGGACACGGTTATATAAAAGATTATTACTATTGATTATTAAGATATAAAAGGTTATTACTCGATTATATAAAAGATAAGTTAAATTTCATTCAAATTGGTAACAGAGGAATTAAGTAATTTTTTAGCAACTTACAGGCCTTTAGTTCGCACCCAACGCAGGAGTTCTTCATGAATAGACTAGTTATGGCTTTTTTATATTCTCGTGTTAAGAACATTAAAAAAGAGGAAGTACCATGTATATATCGCTGTAGATGTAGAACTCGTTTACACGCACAAAGAAAATATTGTGCTTTATTTTTCTATTGTTACGTGTTAGATGTTTTTTTTTTTTGTTTTGTTTCAGTTCTTCTTCTTTTTACTATTGGACCCGAAGAGGGTTAATATCCAGTCAAGATGAAGTCGAAAGCATTGTTGTTTATAGCTGTGGTAGATAACGCACTGTTTCTTTCGTCGCCATTATCTTTTTTCAATGTCCTTTGTCCCACATATGCTTGAGCCCTTAGGCCTTTCTATGCCGGGTTTTATACCTTGATATGATTATGGAATGTTTTAGGGTGTTTATCTCGCTGCTTAACTTTACCAGGCATCCTGTAGCTGATATCCTAGCTATTATCAGCAGTTATAACCACTTTAGACGAGCCTAAAGCTGCTTAAAGATTAAAGATAACTCGAAGTAGAATATTATGGAATGGGGATAATACTTGAAGAATTGCATGATAAAAGAAAGCTCTTTGATCAGCTAAATGTCTAAAAATTACTCTTATTCTCTCAAGTAAGGAGTTTATATTGAAGCTGGCAACTCATTCTGTATAACTATGTAAAATTACTCTTATTTACTCAAGCAAGGAGTTTTTATTGAAGCTGGCAATTGATTCTTTATAATTATGTAAAATTACCCTTATTCCCTCAAGCAAGGACTTTATATTAAAGCTGGCAACTAATTCTTTACAATTATGTAAAATTACTCTTATGCTCTCAAGCAAGGAGTTTATATTGAAGCCGAAAACTGGTTCTTTATAATTATGTAAAATTAATTTTATTCTTCCAAGCAAGGATTTTATATAAAAGCTAAAAAAGCTGGAAATTAATTTTTATTATTGTGTACAATTACTAATGTCTGTGCAATGCAATTACTGTTATCTCTATTATGTCCAATAAATATTTATTTAATGATATTCTTTCAGCTAAAAAATACATTTATGCTCGTAACGCAGCGATTTCTATTGCTGCTGTTAAAATACTCGTTGCAAGGATATCAGATTCGAGATGCCTAGGATAATTAATCAGTAAGGGTGAGAACTACGCGCATCCTAAGTTAGTAAGCATCGTTTTTCTAATTAAGCTCTCAAAATTTAATACATGACATTTGAACAAATGCATTATTAATTATTTAGATGCACAGAAAGAAGCTATTAGCGACTATCAACAGCTTAACGAGGCCCATAGTTTTGCTCGCTATCTTTCACAAAAGGAAAGGAGGCCCATAGTTTTGCTCGCTATCTTTCACACAAGGAAAGGAGGCACATAGATTTCCTCGTTTCCTATCACAAAAGAAAAGGAGGCCCATAGTTTTGCTCGCTATCTATCACAAAAGGAAAGGAGGCCCATAGCTTTGCTCGCTATCTTTCACACAAGGAAAGGAGGCACATAGATTTCCTCGTTTCCTATCACAAAAGGAAAGGAGGCCCCCATAGCTTTGCTCGCTATCTTTCACACAAGGAAAGGAGGCACATAGATTTCCTCGTTTCCTATCACAAAAGGAAAGGAGGCCCATAGCTTTGCTCGCTATCTTTCACACAAGGAAAGGAGGCACATAGATTTCCTCGTTTCCTATCACAAAAGGAAAGGAGGCCCCCATAGCTTTGCTCGCTATCTTTCACACAAGGAAAGAAGGCACATAGATTTACTCGCTTTCTATAACACAAAGAAGGGAGGCACATAGCTTTCCTCGTTTCCTATCACACAAAGAAGGGATGAACTTATGAAAACAAACTGAACATGTTTGGAAGATAGAAAGAGATAGTAAGATATTTTATTGCCCTCGGTTTGTAAACATTCCTTTCCTGAGCGGCCGGTAAAGTTCCATATTACAGCCCTGGGGCCGGTACTAATGCATCCATTATCATTACAGGGCCGCTAGTAGTTCGAGAAGCGGCCGCTTCCTGGGCGGGCCGCGGCGTGCAGGAAGCGCTAGTAGTTCTCAGCGTCGCGTGAGTTGTTCAATTTGTCAACAATCAATTTTTTTATAACTGCGGTTTGTTTTGGTACTGATTTAACCTTAATATGCAGTAATTGTTTTTGAAGATTACGGCAAAATAGTTTGCGTGTTTTGTAATTAGTTTACAGGTCGTGGGCGATAAAATAGTCTACGCACCACGAGCAGTAGGCGATGTGACAGGTCTCGGGCGTTAAACGTACTCGTGCTACGCCCAAACTTCGCCCTGGGCCTGTAATAACACCCTTACTGCTCTTGATACGTAAATAGCTATTACAAAACTATATTTCCTTATTTTAATGGTTTAGGTACGATTTCATTGCTAACTCTTAGCAACTCTAAACCCAGTAGGGGCCACGGCAAACGCCGATTTGTTATGTTTACTCGTACAAGCAGCATATCTGATGTTTATTTTATACTTTTTGTTAAAACAAAAGTATTCTTAACAATAAATGGATTATTATTATTATTACGATTTCATTTATTATAATATAATATTTGTTTTATTAATAACGAGCCCTTAGGCCCGTGGAAACGGACTTAATTTTATATAAAGAAAAAATCGGTCCGATACAACTCAGACAAACTTTTTCATATACGAGTTAATAATTCTTTAGCCCAGTTTTTCCCATTTATTAGTTTTCGTGTGTACATTTATCTAATTATTAATGAGCATTTCATCAAAATATACCATAAAAATAACTTCTCCCGAGTGGGGAATCGAACCCGGGCTCTCTCCGTCCACGTTTTAAGCTATTTTCTCCGAAACTAGATTTTTCCCGGGAAAACGGCTTCTATCATTAGATTCGTATTTAAATGGGCAATATTTTAGAAATTTTTAATCAAAATCGTCGGATCCGTTTTCGAGAAATAATTTTTTTTTTGGGGGAGGCGCCCCCAAATTTAAAGCTAAAATTCATTTCTCGATTTCGCATCGAGGTATGATTTTTCTGAAGATGTATGCCAAATTTCGTCAAAATCGGCCCAGTAGTTTAGGCTCCAGGCGTCTGCACAGACAGACAGACGACGGACAGACATTTTTTAAAAACCACTTTTTTGGACTCAGAGGACCTNTAACTTCAATCATTTTTATCTTTGTTTACTCTGTCAGTCTTATCTTAATGAAAATGTGGGAATTTCTTTAGATTGTTACTCCCTTTTATAAAAAAATAATAAGGGAGTAACAATCTAAAGAAGGGGGACGGAATGTTCTTTTTTAGACAGTTACTTCCCTTATAAAAACAGAAGAGTGATAGTCCTTGTCCGAAAGTATATTGGGCAAAACATCCTTATTTCTTAATAGTTAATTATTAAAAGTTATTATATTCGAAAAAAATCGGTCCGAGACAACTCAGACAAACTTTCTCATATACAAGTTAATAATTACTTAGCCCAGTGTTTTCCATTTACTAGTTTTCATATGTATATTTAATTATTATTGAACATTTTATCAAAATTTACCATAAAAATAACTTCTCCTGGGTGGGTAATCGAACGGGCACTCTCCATCCGCGTTTTTAGCTTTTTTCTCAGGAACTAGATTTTTCCCGAGAAAACGGCATATATCGTTGGATTTGTATTTAAATGTACTTCATTATAGAATTTTTTAATCAAAATCGTCGGAACCGTTTTCGAGAAATATTTTTTTAAACGGAATAATGGAATAATAATAATAATATACTGAATGTTATATTGCACTTAAATGTAACTTTTAAATGATATGCAAAAAGTCATTTTTTATATTATCCAGTAGTGTAAAATTGATGAGCTAAAATCTAGATTTGAACCTTTGACCTCCAGTACGCGAAGCAGAGACCTAACTACTGTGCTATGGCCACTATGGGAACACTATGGGCTAAAACTTTTTATTTAAACAGTATAATATATCTATTTAACTATATATTATTTAGAAATAACTAGACTTATCATCTCTCTGTTATTTCATCTTGAAATAACATTAAACTTGATATATAGACTTTTACTTCTTATAGAAAACCTTATTGAGATGTTCAACAGAAAATATTATCTCATAATAAATTTAAGTTTCGAAAAGTTCCCCCAAAATTAGTGGTTTTAACATTGTAAACTTAATGTAACATATTATCTGATAAAGTTACTTAGCGTATGGTAATTAATTATTGAAAATGACATGACTTTATAATGATAACATAAAAAAAATAATATATATATATATATATATATATATATACCAATACACTGTACAGGTATTCTTTTTTTAAAGTTTTAACTGACAGGTATCTAGTGTAGCTGCTGTACAAACTTTAGACAGAAAACCATTCATTATGAGTTCTTACTTAGAGCTACAAGAATGTCAGAAGAAAACAATAGGTTTTATAAAGAATAATTTACAATAGTAACAATGTTTACAAGTCGTTGTACAACTGTGGCTTACTAACAACTAGCACCGGGTTAACGAAACAGTTATAAAGGCTACAGGAAGGGAGACCTATAACCCAATAGCGTGTTAAAAAATAACTGTTATTTCTTTTGAATTATTGGCCAATGATTTTCAACCTTGATAACAAAGTATAATATTTTTCGAGAAAGGGTTTATTATCACGCCAAAAAACAGTTCTTTTATTTGTTGTAGTATAACAGAAATTATGAACAGAAATAATAAATGAACAAAATTAATAATGTTTTTAATTAGTTAGTTTACGCATTTTATATCTACTTTACATTACAAAGTAGGTAAAAGCGACTTTAATTAAAAATATCTAATATCTGAGATTTTGCAGTTCATAACAAACATTTACCGAATTAATTGATCTTTCAATCCTATGATTGGCAAACGGAACACGAAAAAAAAACCTTTTTTTTCTTTTTTTGCCGCTATCATGTTGGTCCTGATATCTTCATATGATAAGACTTAAATCAGATAAAGAACGAAGAACGACCTTTTAAGTAAACAAGGAATCGGTTCACCAGTTTATTTTGCTGAACCGTTCGTCATGAACGATCAGTCTAAACCATATCGATTCCTTGACCCATTCTTTCAAGAGTGTTCCACCTCTACTTTATAATAATTGGATAACAGATTGTGTGAACCCATCACGGTGATTCAATTTATTTTATCATTTTTATTCTCTACCGTTTACCTAGATTGGCAAACCAAAGATCCAACAATATAATTTAAGGTAAAGAAAGTTGATTTTATTTATTGCACGAGCAATTCCTATTTTGAACCCATTCTAAAAAATCAAAACAAAAAACGCAAAAGGCGCGCTTCACGTAAGTACGTGAGGCAACGAATGAAAATTATATGATGTCTACACTGATTAACTGATTCATGTCTTGGAAGAGATCGTCGAATAGACATAAAATATTTTCGTTTCCACATAGCTTTCGTTACCTTTGGTAAGATCGGAAGCAAAAAAACAAAATTAAGTAACACAAAAAACCCAAGGGGGGAACAATATTTTATAGGAGAATCATTTATAAAATTTTAAATGAAATTATTTAAAGGAAGTCTTCATTTGTACGCACTTTAATCGAGCTGAATATATTAAGACAACTTTCACACCGATAAATTTCCTATGAAATTATTATGACAGTGTTTATTGGGGCATCCCAAAGTTGTTTTTATCATATCTCAAGAAATTATTCGATAGGCCTAAAAGTTGTCTAATTCAATAAAATATGGGACAGTAAAATATGAACTTCAAAAATATCATTTCAGATTTTGTTTGTTGTTTTTAAAATATGTAGTTAGCATTGTTTTTAACACACTTTTTTTCCAAAATATTGGATAGACACCAATTTTAAAGCTAAAATTCATCTCTCAAATTTTTTTAAGAGTAGAATATAGATTCTAAAATTCTAAATGAATAATCATGAACACGATATTAGGTAGAACCCGAATTTGGGGTTTTCATATAAAAAGGTCAAAAATACTTAAATTTCAATTGAATTTAGTTTTCTCTTTGCATTAAATATCTTTTTGTTTATAATTTGTATTTAGTCTTTTATAACCACCATTTATAGATATGGCTCTGGTTATCAATTCCAACCTTCCTCTGATCGAAAAATTAATGAACTTTTTAAAATAAAAAAATGAAAACACTCTAATTTGGAGGCTTAGAGGGACTTTGGAGGGGTCCTTATAAAAAAAGTTCCAGTAGGATACCTATCATCTCCAGTGTGTCCTTAATCAAGTTAGGATACTTTCTATTCGATGAGCTGAATGGAGCGAAGCCACACGTTTTTGGTTGGACACATACTCAGAAGACTGAACAGCTGAACCAATCCGCACAAAATTCGGATTAGTCATAGTGACCAACAGCAGGAAGTTATAAATCTGAAATGGTCCAAATTGGTACACAGGGATAAAGGGTATGGGTTACATAAGTTACAATGGCACCTTCATGATGTATGTCGTTGGAAAGCTCTTTAAGAGTTTAGATATTGTTGTTATGTCCTCTTTTCTCATATTTTCATTGAATAGGGGTGTAATATAAAAAAAGAAAAAAAAGACAATAATGCTTTTTAATTAAAAATGAGAAATATTACTATTTTTGATCCGATTTCAGCTGTTTATAAAGAAAAATGGGCACTTCTTTAAATTGTTACTCTCCTTATAAAAACACCAGAGGGGAGTAAAATCTAAAGAAGTACCAAAAAATGTTTATTGTTTAAGATCAAAATGCACGCTCAGCTCAATATAGCAAGCAGACAGCTGCATTTGACACCTGGTAATAACAGGGACGCAATCAAAACTTTTTTTTTGTCACTAGAGGGCGCTGGAAAGGTCGAATGACCTACAATAGGCTAAAAACGAGGCCTATTTTGTAGGCTAAAAAATACATACAAAATAGGCTAGTTAGTGTTTTTTTCAAGAGTTACAGTAAATCATAAATATCGCCTTCACAAATAGAGTTTTGTAAAATACAGACTTTTAAAATATGTACGTAAAAGAAAAGAATTTATAAGCGTAAAACTAAAAAAATTAGAATATATATATATGTTTTTGTGTGTGTGTGTAAACATACTGGCTGGACATATATAACATCCATTATAATTAAATCATTTTTATCGTTATAAATCATTTCGAGGTGCGTCGCCGTCGCCGTCGTCGGGACACGGTTATATAAAAGATTATTACTATTGATTATTAAGATATAAAAGGTTATTACTCGATTATATAAAAGATAAGTTAAATTTCATTCAAATTGGTAACAGAGGAATTAAGTAATTTTTTAGCAACTTACAGGCCTTTAGTTCGCACCCAACGCAGGAGTTCTTCATGAATAGACTAGTTATGGCTTTTTTATATTCTCGTGTTACGAACATTAAAAAAGAGGAAGTACTATGTATATATCGCTGTAGATGTAGAACTCGTTTACACGCACAAAGAAAATATTGTGCTTTATTTTTCTATTGTTACGTGTTAGATGTTTTTTTTTTTTGTTTTGTTTCAGTTCTTCTTCTTTTTACTATTGGACCCGAAGAGGGTTAATATCCAGTCAAGATGAAGTCGAAAGCATTGTTGTTTATAGCTGTGGTAGATAACGCACTGTTTCTTTCGTCGCCATTATCTTTTTTCAATGTCCTTTGTCCCACATATGCTTGAGCCCTTAGGCCTTTCTATGCCGGGTTTTATACCTTGATATGATTATGGAATGTTTTAGGGTGTTTATCTCGCTGCTTAACTTTACCAGGCATCCTGTAGCTGATATCCTAGCTATTATCAGCAGTTATAACCACTTTAGACGAGCCTAAAGCTGCTTAAAGATTAAAGATAACTCGAAGTAGAATATTATGGAATGGGGATAATACTTGAAGAATTGCATGATAAAAGAAAGCTCTTTGATCAGCTAAATGTCTAAAAATTACTCTTATTCTCTCAAGTAAGGAGTTTATATTGAAGCTGGCAACTGATTCTGTATAACTATGTAAAATTACTCTTATTTACTCAAGCAAGGAGTTTTTATTGAAGCTGGCAATTGATTCTTTATAATTATGTAAAATTACCCTTATTCCCTCAAGCAAGGACTTTATATTAAAGCTGGCAACTAATTCTTTACAATTATGTAAAATTACTCTTATGCTCTCAAGCAAGGAGTTTATATTGAAGCCGAAAACTGGTTCTTTATAATTATGTAAAATTAATTTTATTCTTCCAAGCAAGGATTTTATATAAAAGCTAAAAAAGCTGGAAATTAATTTTTATTATTGTGTACAATTACTAATGTCTGTGCAATGCAATTACTGTTATCTCTATTATGTCCAATAAATATTTATTTAATGATATTCTTTCAGCTAAAAAATACATTTATGCTCGTAACGCAGCGATTTCTATTGCTGCTGTTAAAATACTCGTTGCAAGGATATCAGATTCGAGATGCCTAGGATAATTAATCAGTAAGGGTGAGAACTACGCGCATCATAAGTTAGTAAGCAGCGTTTTTCTAATTAAGCTCTCAAAATTTAATACATGTCATTTGAACAAATGCATTATTAATTATTTAGATGCACAGAAAGAAGCTATTAGCGACTATCAACAGCTTAACGACAGAGGCCCATAGTTTTGCTCGCTATCTTTCACACAAGGAAAGGAGGCACATAGATTTCCTCGTTTCCTATCACAAAAGGAAAGGAGGCCCCCATAGTTTTGGTCGCTATCTTTCACACAAGGAAAGGAGGCACATAGATTTCCTCGTTTCCTATCACAAAAGAAAAGGAGGCCCATAGTTTTGCTCGCTATCTTTCACAAAAGGAAAGGAGGCCCATAGTTTTGTTCGCTATCTTTCACACAAGGAAAGGAGGCACATAGATTTCCTCGTTTCCTATCACAAAAGGAAAGGAGGCCC
>KZ651471.1:85221-96985 GCA_001010745.2 Gerris buenoi | reverse complement strand
GTACAAAAGTGATGCAAAAACATTTTTAAAATTTTCACGTTTCAGGCTCTTAAAAGCGAAAAAACAATTTTTACCACTTTTTTCCAAACGATTTTCTACATGGTTAACGTATCTCCTCCTAGGGTATTTATACGACGCTATTGGGCTTTTAAGCGTTAAAAGCCTAAAATGCTGCTCCTAGCGTTTTGCTTTTAAACTCGAAAATTAATTTATTTTTCTTAATTACATTTCAAGGTACAAGATGGGGCATATGAGGTATGTACGGAGAAAAGAAAAGTATTCTCCTACTCTGCTTAGTTTGCTCTAAAAATGTCCTTTTCAAGGGGTAAGCACAATCCTCTTTTTTTTAGTACCTTCGAGGGGAGGAAGTCGAGTACCTCAACAAAGAACACACGAAAATAGAATTTTTCTTAAATTTCGACTTTGACCTTCTGTACCGTGCGCAATTTTAATCGGAAAGGGTTCAAAATTGTACCAGACATAAGGTCAAATTGTCTTCTTTAAGAATCTGGTTTGTTTTTATATTTCCAATAACTACTTCGGGAGCTACGTCTATGTGAAAGCATGTCCTCTTTAGGCAGCCGCAACCAGAAGGGGACGTTGTACCGATTTGACAGAGGTATCGTTGGAAAAGCCTTTTAAAATTTACCCAATGTGTGCAAATATATTTTCGAAATAATGTACTTGGTTGGTACTTTAGCACCATTTTGTACTTATAGAGCGCCGTGTAGGGGGTAGGTTACCCCACTGTGGGGGCTAATAGCGTCGAGGGATTTATCAGCTCGAAAATTCCCCTCTGTCGCACTGTGCCCTTTTTGTACCTGTACCTTTGCGGTTTGGGTACAGAGGTACTTTTTATGGTAGATGTAGGGCGCACTAAAAAAACTAAAAATAAAAAAAATGCAGTTTTTACTCAAAAGTGTGTGGGTTGTATTGCCTTAATACTCTTTTTTTTTTTTAAATTAATTTTTTATTTCTACTTATTTCTGTACGTATTGTACCGGTTTGGAAAAGTCGGTCAAAAAACGCAACTTTTTAATCTTTGGACTATTCCGTTTTTACATTTCATACTATCGGGCTGAAACTCATATGGTATTTAGTACTTTATAGTAGTTAAGTGTACGTGAAAGGAATACCTGAAATTTATAACTGTACCGTGTACATGAGGGGTACAAAGTTGTGTTCTTCTGTTTAAGAAAAGGTAAAACTGGTAGCAAGCCGGCCATGTTTGGTATTGTTGGATAGCCCTTAAAACTTACTTTAAAAAGGTACACATTTTTATATAAAAAAGCCATGTTTCAGACCCTTTTAAACGATAAATAGTTTTATGAACGTTAGCTCAAACCTCGATTTGTTATTTTAACGAGCGAGGTCTACTGTTCACAGAACTACTAGTATAGATAGATATGACTAATGATCTCTCAGCTCTTTTTTTCAACCATATGCATTCTGCCCGTTGCCACGGGCTTAACGGCTAGTAGTATATAAACAAACAAACAAAAAAAAAAAACATTTTAAGTAATAGTTTAAACTCTTAAATATTAAGACGTACACATAATATGGCTTTTAATATTTTAATTAAAAAATAATACCTTTGAATTTCCAAATTAATTCTTACTTTTGATATTACACAGACGGTGACAACGCTTTAAAACTCTTGACGCAAACTGTAATTGATACATTTTTGAATAAGTGGTTCGTTCTACTACTGGCACTAGTTTACAACCAAAAAATAATCATGTCATGTCCAAAAACTGGTTTTGCAAAATGATTCTTGGTGCATTGACAGCTCATAAAAATGGGGTGAGGAAGAAATGAGAGCTTAGGATTTTCAAATCCACTGCCCTTATGGCTCCACAATTTTTTTTTTTTACTTTTCCACGGTGCCAACGCTTTATAACTCTTGACGCAAACTGTATCTAATTGCTACATTTGAACAAGTGGTTCGTTCTACTTCTAGCACTAGATTATAAAATAAATAAATTAATAAAAAATATCCAACACTCACCCCTCGATACAAAGACGTAAACATAGTCAGGCTCAGTATTTGAGGCTCGACATGTGTAGTTGCCAGAGTGTCTCCAGTTAGCCTTTGATATGACTAGTTTACTGACTGTTCTCTCTCCCGGTTCAGTAGTGACTGTGGCCGGACTCTCTGAGCCTTCGTAGTTGATCATTTTCTCGTTGTGATACCACATCACGTATTGCGGTGGCGTCGGGCTCTGTCAACATAAAATCAAACATCTTGTAATCAAAACCAGACCGAAATCCAAACAGGAGTAGTTTAAACAAGAAAGAATAAGAGTTGAAACTTTACACGGTACAACTAACTTCAATAAGACCCTTTTACAATTTTGGTATTTGGATAGAGTTGAAATCTTGTATCAAAGATTAAATAAACAAATTTATCAGCAATGTTATACCGTGTTTTTGCAGACTGCAATAAGGTACAAAATTTGTGTTAATTATGTCTGATGTTGGAACAGTTCCTATGTACATCCCTTGGTGTCTCTCATTAACACAAATTGTAAACAAATTTAATATACGAATCACGTAGCTTTTTCTTTCAACACTTAAAAATAAAGTTGATTAAACACCAATATTTCTAACATTTCATAAAAAAAAAACCACTTTCCCTTAACTTACCATTAATTTTAACAATAATTTATTGAGTTATCATGCAAATAAAATATACTAACTTTTTTAAATGATAAACCCTTTCGGCACTGTAGACGTCTAAAGACGTAATTAGTAAGTTAAAATCTACAATTAATTAAAAATAAAAAATAATTATAGATGAATGTAAAAAAGTAATAAAACAAGAATTATCCTAAAATGATGAAAAATGTAGGAGATATAAAATAAATAGTGTGAAAGCGTTGAAGAATGGATAGTTTTGTGTGAAAGTTGAAACGAGTTAGGCTGGGGAAGGCCGGTCTGAAAATACTGCCCCGTCTGTGCAAGTCTACTTTTGATTTCTACCTCATTACCGAAAGGGTTAAAAATAATAACACCTGATTGTTTCTGCAAAAACGTTAAGCACCTGGTAATTTTAATTAGCATCTAATGAGATAAGAATTATAACAAGTACATCCTAAAGATGAAATTTGATTTAGAGTTATCAAAGTGTTTAACAATGTTTGGTACTTGATGATATTAGATATGAATGATAAGAAGTACGTACAATTGATAAAGATCAGATTTATTTAGTCATCTATGTGTAACAAAGTTTAGCACTAGAAGATTTCTTATATTAATAAGATAGCACTAGAAGATTTCTTATATTAATAAGATAGCACTAGAAGACTTCTTGTCTTCTAAGATAAGAATGACAAGAAGTACCTACAATATTGAAGAAGATTAAATTTATTTAGTCATCTATGTGCTCTAAGTTTAATACCAGATAATCATAAATAGGAATGATAAGAAGTACCTACAGCTGATAAAGATAAGATTTAGTTGGTCATCTAAGTGTTTAACAAAGTTTAGCACTTCTGAGTCTAAGATAAGAATGATAAGAAGTATCTACAATTGACGAAGATTAGATTTATTTAGTCATGTATTTGTTTAATTAAGTTTAATACCTGATAATCTAAAATAGGAATAATAAGAGGTACCTACAGTTAGTAAAGATTAGAATTAATTGGTATCTTAGTGTTTAGCAATGTTTGGCTCTTCATAATCTAAGATAAGAATGATAAGAATAAACCACCATTTATGAAGATTAGATTTAGTTGGTCATCAAAGTGCTTAACAAAGTTTGTTTTGTCTGTTGAATTCGCGCCACAAAATCTTGGTTAAAATACGTGATTTTGAATTAACTAAGCTTTTTTTAATCTTTATTATAACTTTTTGCTTATTTTTATAACCGATATCTCTTTTTCTATTCTTATCCTTCATTAGATCTCTAAATTAAGGGTTAAATTTCTCAAATTAAGAAAAAAAGTATGAAATTCAGACATTAAAGAATGTAAAAGATAAAAGCTGAGGGTCAATTTAAACCCTTTTTAATTTCCAAAGTAAAAAATAAGTTATACATAGTAAAATTAAAGAAATTTGCAATAGCTACCAAATTCTGATTTTATCAAATTTAAAGGTAAAATATATATTTATAAATAAAAAGAAAAGATTTCTTGAATTCATTTTTTCTGTAATTTTATTGTAAATTGATATTTTGATTAAAAATTTCCTATTTTTTTAAATCAAATTTATTTATTTATTCCAATTTTCACCCTATTCAATCAACCAGATAAACTAAATCACCGGATAGTTTTGAAATTAAAAAATAATATAAACTGATACTCAAACAACTCATAAAACAACAACTGAATAAGAAGAAAGAGATATTATAATTTTTTTTTAAAAATCTCGATTGAAACTCGACAGTAAATTTCATTGGAATTAAATTGTTTGTATGATGATAGATAAACAATTTTCCTGTTAATATCAATTTGCGTTTTCCTGTGAATATGCATCATTTGTTTTTATAGCAACATCAAAGTCGAGTTAACGAAATCTATAATAAATACGTTGGTTGATTTATTTTCCAAAATAGATTTTTACTCCATCAATTTAGTATTATTATTAAGCATTTCTGCATAAAAAATCCTAATAATAGCTTTGATTCATTATTATAACCCTTAATTATAATTCGGGACTAGCTATCACTAATGACAGAGTAAATTTCTTCAGTGTAGCATAGTTGGTCAGAGCACTAACAATGGAAATATAGAGGCCCGTGGTTCGAGTCCCGGCGCTGGAGTCTACTTTTCTCTGTCTGTCTCCCGTTAATAATAATTATAATTTTATTTAAATTAATTATAATTATTTCTTATAATTATTAAGTTGTCAGAGGTATCGGAAGCATTGTGATAAGACCTATATCTGAAGTAATCATTATCCGATATCTACTGTAATCTGGGTACCAACCATCTTATGTTCACTCCTCCTATCCAAAAATCTACCTTAACCGTTCAACGCGCAAATTCTGTCAATCCCCACTCCACCAACATTAATCCTGCCACTTACCACCAATCCACTACCACTAATCCACTACAACTTTTTTCGTCACTGTATATTATGGAAGCTTAAAAAACACAGAAATACATATTTGTGTAAAAGGCAGACCGACATATTAATATTAGTGTAGAAGAAAAATGTATGATGAAATATATATGGGAAGTAATCACATCTTTATGGGCTTAATGTATTTAAAAAATCCCGTCATGTACATGCTGGCAAGTAACTAAAAGGATTTCTTCGGTCATAAGAATTCATTATTATTATTATTATTATTATTTATTTTTAACAAAAATATCTATTGTTCACTTTTAAGAAACAAGATGTGCACATATTATTATATTACCTTCGGTATGCGCTTATTGAATTCTTTTGGGGGAAAATGGTCACCATTTTGGGAACAAATAATATTTTTGTGAACCAAATTTAAATACCTTTAAAATGATACCCAACTTCGATTTTTCAAATCCCAAAAATATTAGGGTCCCCTAAATTTTTCTAAAATTTGACTTTTTTTATATCATCTCCCGGAAATATCATTGGACCACAGAGACGCATATTTTTGGGTTTTGGAATTATTTTTAGGACATGTACTATTGGGCTAGCGAGGGGGGGGGACATTTTTTTTTAGTTTTCTTTTATTTTTTTTAAGGTAGTAGGTTTTCTGTTTTTGGGCAAAAAAGTTTAACTTATATACCAAATTTCAAATCTATAGCTTCAGTAGGACGGGAGATATACTCCAAGATGCGACGGACAGACGGACGGACGAACTACCAAAAGCATAAGGGTTTCTAGGACGACCTCGAAACCCTAAAAAGTGGTATTAGAATGAAAGAAATCATCATTCAAGATTTAATATATTGATATAAGAATATCCTAAATGCCACATAAAGTAATGTCTGTAATGATTAGAAATAATTAATATAAAAATAGCATTTTTTAAAACTTGTCTTCTTTTCAACTTTTTTTTTTTCTTATTTTTTTTTTTTTTGGTTTCTGTATTCTTCACCTTAGTTATATATGTGCAACATTTGTGGAAGATTGAATCACGGGAAGTGGTTCAAAATTGGGGAAACGGAAATGTGCGATGAAACTTATAAAGCAAAGTAATATAAGACCAGTAAAAAATATGACTAGAGTGGATAAAAAATATGATTAGAGAGGATAAAAAATATGACTAGAGAGGTAGAGAGTAACAAAATAATATTGTCACAATAATTTTATATTAAAATACACAAACGTGTTTCGATATGTAACATCATCTTCAGTGATAAGTGATGAGTTTCGTGCATAGTAAGAGGAAAGTCTCTACTAGCTACATACTTTACAAGCTTTTATGACAATTAATAACTAATAACTAATAGTAAAAGGTGGGGGGAGACTAGGGCTGTGTGAAGAAAAGGATTACGGAAGGAACTAAAGTAAGGGGAGAAACTTTGAGGTGTGGGTCAGGTATAACAACCCTACTCTACCCCCACCTTGCCTTATTAGTCATAAAAGCCTGTTAAATATGTAGCTAGTAGAGATTCTACTCTTACCATGTTAACACTCAATATTGATGATGATATTACACGTAGAAACGCGTTTGTGTGTGCTAATAAAAAATTGTGGTGAAAATATTATTGTGTTACATTCAAACTTCTCTAGTTATAATTATTAAATGGTACCACAAAGTCCCAGTCAAAACAAAAAAAATTATAAGAGTAGAATTCAACAAAGAAAATCTAATCTTTAGCATGTTAATATCACTAAGGATAAAGTTACAAAATATACAAGATTACACTTGATGGAGAAGCACCACTTAGTGCCAAGTGTTATGAAAAGTAGAAAACAATCATTTTAAAGAGACAAAATTAGTCTACCTTTAATTCCTGAAAATAGTCATCAATAAATCAAGAAACTCGAAAAAATACCTAAATAATTTTCAACTTTTTTTTTTTTTAGGTTTTAGTCTCGTTCAACAGCTTAGGCCATTACAGGACGGGGGTTATCCGACAACTGTACTCATCTACTCGATGAGATCATTAGTGAGACATACAATTGTTTCTATATTAGAAATTATTAATATCAAATTATTTTTTTCCTAAGCTAAAAGAAATATTTTCTATCAAAGTTAAAACATTATCTTCAAAAACATTCAAATTTAATTTACTATTTAAGATTTTTAATTATTATTTATTTTTTTTTTGTATTGTTTAATAATTGAAGACTTATAAAATATAAAAACACCTCAATATTTCACTTTTAAAAGGTGAAGCCCTTATTTAATGACTTCCTCTGAAAGTATTAAAAAAAAAAAAAAAAAAATAAGAAGACTCTTTAGAAATGTACGGTTAATTTTGTAAGGAGTTGATGCTTTGAATTGAATAGGTTCAATTCAAAAAAATAAGAAAGAACGAAGCCTGTTAAGTTCATACCATAAATATTTTATAATATCTTAATAATATGGTTTCTTTTTTTTAAACCCTTTATTACCAACTATGAATACTAATACCTTACCTATTTTATTTAGTGTGCCACTTATAATGGCTCACGCTTTTCAAAAGTAGAAACTTCCGTTTGAAATAAATCATAATGGTAAACAAGAGTTCACCATTAAAGACCAGCTGACATTAAGGTGGCAACAAACGTCTGAGAATAATAGCGTTGTATTTTATATACATATACATACATCAATAATAAATGCTGGCACTTGTAAATGACATTAAATTTCAGGCAGGTAAACTATATATATATATATATATATTCATAGACGATGTAAAAGAGTCGTTGAATTATAACAATTTTTCATAACAGCAATTTAGAAAAAAGTTTTAAAGCACCGTAGTTAAAACATTCAAATAGCAAAAACTTAAGCATCTCTAATACTAGAGAACTGCATGAAAATAAGTCCGCAAAGATAAATTTAATGTAAATATTTTAATTTAGACGTCTCTCAAAGATACTTTAAAAACTTAATTTAGAACCGGGAAAACGACTGGCTTTTGTAACAAGTATATATGAATAATGTTTTCCATTTTGAAACTGCCAGCTTTAGAATCCCGGAACATAGTAATAAATCTAGAAGTGTAAAATGGTGTGAAATATTTCACACGGATTTTAAACCGGTTAAATTAAGAATGAGAAATAACTTTTTAAAAAAAATAAAGCAAACTTATCTTCCAAAGTTAACTAATAAGTTAACCATCATGAAACATGATAAAATATATATTTTTAGGAATAAACGACTAACCATTTTAACCTGCCAAATGATTACAATGTCTTATCTGATTAAAGTAGGTATAGGACCACTTTGGCCTACCCCCACTCCTAACAGCCTGTGACTTACCTCTACCCCTACTCTCAAGGCCACACCCACTCTCTTACATCTCCATGATGTTTTTGTATATTCATTTAGGTTATGCTTAAGTGTTCGTTGGCGTCTTACTTAGAACCTGTTACAGTATAACAAATAAAAATTAAAGCCGTTTGGTGCCTTTCATAAATGAACGACCAAAATATTTTGATATTAAAACGAACCAGCTTCGATCTTGTCTTACGCTAGATCGCTCTTATCAATTTATTATCATGTTTGGAAATTCTATCCACAAATAAAAAAAATAACTTAATTTATAAAATGTTATGTATATTTTATGAATGATATTAAAAATCAACACATTCAAATTTCTTTTAAATATCAATAAATTGTATCGAGTCGAAACCATTAAAAATATATCAACTAATTTGATTTTAATGATTTGTAATTTGGTGATTTAATTAACTAACTTTTCACTCCCTCGATTCTTATAATTTATAAGTTATAATTAACGGTTTTAACATTAAGACATGTTTCAAGAATATAAATGTGTGTTATGGTGCATAAAGGGTTGAATGATCATGACCGGAAGGTAGGGTTTTTCGAGAGTGCTTATCGCATTATACTCTCTCTAAGTTTTTTATGTGGAATTGGATTTTTCTTTTTGCCGGATTCTCTGCGTCTTATCTCTGGGTGTTTCACAGGGTTCATTCCAAACTCCACTCCTCTTTCTGCTTTTTCTTTCTACTAACGAGGTTATATTTCCTGGAATCTTCCACACTATTATTAATTCTTATTTTAAAAATATATCTATACTAGCCTACTTCCCACGCACCGCTCAGGGTTCATGCTCGGTATTAGTGGCTATGTTTCCTATTATCATGTAGGCCTAGCAATTAAATGAAATGCCTAAATAGTTTTGTTTCCAAAGCCTTCTAGAAATAAAATCAAGGCTATATTATACATAATTCAATCCATTACTAAGAATATAATACTTTCGAGATTGTAGTTTTGAGTCAATTTATACTTAAAAGCCAATCGAAACTAAGTAATATAATGTAAATAACAAAGATAAAGGATATGAGAAAATAAACGCAGTGAAAACTAATCACACTGGGAAGTCATAGAACGACCATCAACGATGCATTCATTTAATTACACCCATCTCAATACGGCAGCTGTACCAGTAAATATTTAATAACTCTAGTTCCAAAACAAATTAATAAAATAATAAGTACTCAATTTAAAGAGTATCAGAGTGAGATTTAAGCACGCCAATCAGAAATTAAATCTAACAATAATTTCGGATGCCATAATAGTTCAAAGTGAAAAAAAAAAAAAAAAAAAAAAAAACCGATAGAATTTCGACAAAAATTTTTTAGATCCCTTTGATGTCGATGGTTCAATCTGCTTTTAGATACGACTTATCGTTAAGTCGCAATAAGCCTCCAAAATTACGTCGGCAATTACACACACACGAAACCATTTAAGGCCGGATTCGGTTTTCTGAATGTATGAAATGAAAAATTACCCAAAAAATTCTGTAATTCTGACCAATTTACAACCAAAATTTTAATTTTCTATTATAAAGTGAAATAAATATTTTTTACAATTGTGATTTTTAAAAGTTATTATATAATTTTTACAAGGGTAATACTTAAAAGTTTTTTTTTAACCTTTTAATTTTTTTGCTGGTTCTTACACTTTTTGTTTCTACTTTTAATAATTTTCCTCCTCAGTCCCCCACCCTTGTTTTTACTTATGAAAGAAGATTTTCTTCTTTTTTTTCGCCCTACGAGCCCTTAATACTTAACCTGAGGGCTCTACCTGTTTACTTCTACTTAGGTATTCATTTATTTCGCTACATCTAGAACCCGGTTTCTGCGTCGCTGATTATTTTTAACAAGTCGACAAGGTATTAATAAGAGTAAGAGAGTGAGGTATTAAAAAAAATCTTAACATTTACTTTCTCTTTTTATCACTCTTTAAGTTATAAGTAAGATTTTCATAAATTTCCACAGCTTTTAATGTAAGTGGTTAAGGCTATATAAAAAATAACCCAAGACATTTCTTAAGATAAGACATATCGTGGTATTACTTATTCGTAATTTTCTTCTCATTAGTAAAGGTAAAAAGTAATTTAGAGTTTACTAAGGTAATACCAATTATTATAGAAAGTTTTTTTTTATCAGAAGTACTTTGGCATTGAATGTTTATACTTTAACACTTTGAACTTTTTGATTTCAAAATTGATATTAAGATAACAGGAAATCTAATAAAATAAAAAATATTGAAACTAATCTAAATTATTCTTATAGCAAGAAACGAAGAAAAAATATTGTTAATTGTATAGTAGGTATATCTTTATTTTTTATTCTCATTTAAAGAGAACGTAGGTGGTGATAGGCAGATAATTAAATTTTGAGATTTCGATGGATTTAAACGTTTTGAGGTCCCCTGAGTCCAAAAAATGTTTACTTTTTTAAACCTCTGTCTGTCGTTTGTGTAGACACACAACGTCATAATTCTAAGGCTTCTAGCAATTCTAGAATCTTGAAGTTTTGTATATACGTAGAGTTTAATGTACAAATAAAGTAAACAATACAAAAAAAATATGATTTTTGCCCCCTCTCAAGGCTACTAGAAAAATCGACAGTGCAAACTAAATAAAAAGAAAATAATACGACTTGCGCCACTAGCGCTTTCTAGTAGAGATATTGGAATAAAAGTGATTGATCTTTATTGAGTATTGAGCTCGAAGATTGAAAACATTAACTTCTAGCTCGTCCGCACTCGTACACCAGACAATGGTTTAGTTCAATAAGAACACCAGTCGTCACGAACAAGTCTTGTTGACCGAGCGAAGCGAGGTCTATGTTTTAACTTTTTCTTCCCCGTTCTTGCCCAGGTACTGGACCGTTTTGCATTTCGTTTGAAAACGTTTGTTACGCGCTTACGACCAAACGCTTTGTTCGATTTTCTTCAAATTTGGTATGGATGTTCTTTGAAGTAATAAAAATTAACGTATGAGTTATATATTGAATGAATTTAATTTTTACACTTTTTATAAACAAAAATAAAAAATATTTTTTGTTTATCTTGAAATTTGGCATGAATATTCCTCCAAGTCTAGAAAATAAATATGTATAGTTGTTTTGACGAAATTTGAGTCTTTATTGAAATTTGGTTTCATCGAATTAAAAATATTTTTTTCCAAAGTTTGAAGGAATACTTGTTCGAATTTGGCAGGAATTATCCTTGAAATTATTACAATCGATGTATATAAAGCATTTTTGCATTTTTGGACGTCGCGAGGTCTACTGTTCACAGAACTACTAGTGTAAAACGTTGTGAGATCATTGGTTTAGCCAAATCTCCCCTCGTCCAAGTAAGTTCTACTATGTCTTATACATCTAGTACAAATATAAGGGATGTTGTTTGTCTGTCCCA
>KZ651471.1:45945-69312 GCA_001010745.2 Gerris buenoi | reverse complement strand
AGTCTCTCCCTGACATTCAAGCAGGGAAGATTCCAAGTTGTTGTTTTTTTGTTTTCTTTTTTCTAAATGTGACTAAATTTCCACTTTTATTATACCGACTCATGTGACTTAAAACGATCATAAGCCTGAAGAAGCCCCAAAGTGTGAGGGCGAAATATAGCTAATTATTTAAAAAAAGGAAAAGTTTGGTTTTATGTTTATTATATAAAAAAAACCTTTCCTAAAAAAACCCTATACAAGGCCAAAAAAATTTTCAATAGGAGAAAATTGTTGATGAAAAATATTATTTTTATTTTTTTTGTAGTTCATTTTTGTTTTCTTTGATTATTATTTTTGACTCTGACGCAAAATGACTTTTCCCTGTAAACGTAGTAAGAAAGTTTTTACAGAAGAGGCATATTTACAAAAACACATAAGATGTGTTCATGCGATTCTACAAAATAAATTCACCTGTCATCATTGCAATAAAAAAATGATTGATAAGCGAAGCCTAAACAAACACATCAACTGTCATATAAAACTAAAACCTTGTTTCGCTTGTTCCAAATCAGTCCCCAAAAAAATTGGGGGAACAAGAAAGCCTGACGAAGAAGAGAAAATTAATATAGTACACGAGCTTTTAAATATTGGAGAATGTATCAAACCACTTACTAAGTAGATATTTGTTAAAAAAAAAAAGTTTCTACGTCAGGTCCATAAGGATAGGTTCTAATTCATAACTTATGAATTAGAAAATACTAATTACATAAGTACTCTTAAAATTCACAATTATAACAAAGAGACAATTTACAATTAAAAAGAAACAAAAAAATTTAGATGTTATCAAAAGCCCTTTATACTTAAATTCAATTTGATAAATATTACATCCACTCATAATCATTTACTTTGTCGTATTTTTTTAAAGTTATTATATATCACAACCATATCCAGACCCCTTCTTCTAGTTTCTGTTGTATATTGCATAATATATTTTTCAGATGTGACAATTCGTAGGTTAAAAAATGGACTTATTCCCAGGTTTATAATATTATTAAAATAATATGAGCTCATTTTTATAAACACAATTATAATAAAATCAGAATGGTTCGCCGCGAATAGATGATGGGGCAGAGTATAAAAAAAAAAATTGTATCATATTGGTAAATGTATGGAGTTATAGAGGAAGTATTTGGACAGAATGGTGTGATAATAGGAGGGACTCGAAACTAGCCGAACCACACGTCGCGTCCTCGGTTACCTTCGAGGCCGTCCATTTCCTCTCCCTAACGTCTAGTTAGAAAACCATGCTCAACACTCTTGGTTTCAAAAATCGAGACATGATTGCCAACCAAGTTTTGTGTCCAACCGGAATTTGGTCTTCCAAACTTTGGTGTTCGATGGACCCACCTAACTGGTCTGCATCTTCGAGTGGAATATCCCCCCTGAATAAAAAGTTATATACATAGGAAGACAAAGCCAACTAAAGAACACCTTTTGTTTCAACCCTAATTATTTTTTTGTGAACATTTTCTGCGGTTACAGACTCTGGTAGTGAAAAACGTAACTTATGGCTTCTCTTGTAGTTAGAAGTATAACCTAGAATTGGAATTCACATAAACGACAAAACCTCACACTAAAGCACTATTTAAAGAAACTATTTGAAAGCACGTTAATTTTCTCTCTACTCATACAAAATGCAATTCCTCTCATCAATAATGAATTCTGTGCAAGCTCACTGGCAACCCATCCTATGCATCTTATTTAAATCCAGAGTGACCTATTGAATTTATATCCTTATCCTAATATATTACTATTCCACACTGTTAATAGCTTCCTTCCTATTCTAAACTTGTTCTTTTGTGACCTTACACACCCTCTCACTATTAATTATTTTATTAACATTATATTATTAGGTAACTAAGAAAATAAATACTAACGCACATCTAAAGCCGGGTTTACACGGGTAGAATCCTTGAAACGTATTACGATAAGTTAAGTAAATGTCGGCCGATTTTTATGAAAATGCCCAGGACGAGTTCGTTGGACAACGTTATCCGTCCAAGCGTTCACACGCAACGCTCGCGTAAACAAGAACTTCAAATTTAAAATTGGAATTTAGGTTTGGGAAAGAGCCAGCGTGGCCGTGTGGGTAAAACCTTAACTAACTTAATCTATGCATAAGGGGGTAACTTCATCTATGCAATGGGACAAACATTTTTTCAAATACAATATTTAGTAAAACAAACAGCGAAGCCACCATGAAGCGTTAAATATCGCTAAAACTATTAATAGTTTTTACACAATAAACAATAATAATAATTTTTACACAATAACAATAAAGTAATATAATAATAATGATGTTAATATAACATTAAAGTACATGATAGGATGTGAGGAAGCTATGTGCCACACTAATTGGCAGTCTATTTTAATTTATTGTTATTTTTATTTTATCATTTTTAGGTATGGCTGATTTATGTTAATAAAATAAAAAGCTAACTTGAAGGCATTTAGGTAAAAGCAGAATTTATATGATTACATATTATTACTCCCTGAAATTCTAAAAAAGAAAAAAGAAAATATATATGTATTCCTTTTTTTTAACTTATTAAATTTTAGCAGCAGAATGACAATGGTCTTAAAGTTAAGAAATAGAAAAAAGGCTAAATTAAAAAAAGAAAGAAGAAAAAAATAAAAAATAAAAAAATAGGTAGGGTAGAAAATTGAAATAAAGTTGGAGACAAAAACTCGAAGGGAAGGAAGATTAAAAGAAACTCCAGAATTAGACATCGAGGAAGAAATTAAGAGTTGCAGGAAGATTACAAGGGATTAAGCCATGGAGAAGAATAAGAAGAAGTAGAGTCTGCGGGATTAACTAAGATATGAAGAGAATTACCTTAGCTCCATTGTACCTTCCACAGCATTGTAATTATATGAATGTGGATGCAAGAAAAACGATAAAAAAGAAAAAGTCTTGTAAATTTTTCCAAGTCAAAAGAACGTGGAACAAATTTAATTAGAAATAACGAAACATGCGAGAAGATGAAAATATAATTTCAATGTAAATTTGATTAGCAAATGCCCGTTATATTTGATAATACGCAAAATAACTAATGCTCCTATTTTTGCTCTTATGCTCATAAATGAAAATGTGCTTTCGGAGTCTATACGAAACGCGTATTGTACAGCCTGGAGAACAACCGCAAATTTCAATTGGCAACAATATGCATGAGATTCAAAAGCAATCAGCACTAAGGGCTTTAGAAATGTAACATTTTCGATTCTAGTCGATATTAGATTTTTAATTTATGTTATAATCGAATTACCCGTTGATTAACAGTGGTAGGCAGTTGGTGAAAGACTACAACATTTGGATACAATTTCCTAATATTAACACATGCTCGCGCTACTTCCTAAGACAGAATTAATTAACCGTAGTAGTAGTAAGGTCCTTCTACTAAGTGCTAAGTGCTATAAGGGTAGGACCTACCCACTTGTTTGAAACCTAGCAATTAGGCCACATTTTAGGCTAATTTCACTAGCCCCGGGTTAGAGAGTTCTAGCCACTTCACACATCACACCCCTGTACAATAAGAGTAAGAGTGTGATCATTAGGGAGCTTTTTAAATCAAATGCAAGACAGCGTGGAAATCAAACCCACCACAACGTGCTGCCCTTTCATTGATGACAGACTAGACGTGGCAAGTGATTTAAGGTGGGTTCACAGCTAGCGGATACGTATTTGCGGAGGGCTATATAGATAACAAAATATTGTCTGAGAACGGCCGAGACGGAGGACAGAGTCGTTGTTTCCCTCCCATTGAGTTTCGGTCGGCCAGGTTATAAACTTAGGCAATTATAACATCGATTTTTTCAACTTGAATTTAGTTCTCTCGCTTAAAAAAACGTATATAATAGGATTATAGATAAGAACTTTTATTATTATATAAATAAGAAATGGTATATAATCAAAATAATGTAGGAACAGATATAATAAGCACAGATATAAAAAAAAAACATGGACATTAATACATAGTTAATACACAAATCAAGATAAAACACTGATAAAAACATAGATTAAACACAGTATAATAAAAATAATGCATGAACAAATGAACAGATACAAATATATTATAATAAAACAATTTTAATATAAAAACAAAGAAAATAAGAAGAGGACGAAGTGAGGGTTTAATACAGGTTAATGCGGCGCCGCAAAAAAGATGGTTTGGAACCAACTTTCTGCGTAGCCATAGATGAATCCCCTCGGGCCTCCGCAATTACGTATCCGCTAGCTATGAACCCACCTTTAATCCACACGGTCACGCTGGCTCCCTTAATAATTAAGCCTTTATTATGCCTAAGTCAAACATATTTTGAATAAGCTGTATTTCTGCTTTCAATCTTACCGAAAGTATCGAAAGATATGTGACTGTTCTGAAAAACAAACATTCTTTATGTCTTCGATTTCAAAAATTTCAAATACGACGCAATGCCACACTAATTGGGAGACTATAATTTATAATGTAACAAAATTTAGCTAATATTTAAATGTAGGAAGATTTGGGTGAGCTAGCTAGATACTTATTTTAATCCTTTTAGCTCCGAATATCTCTAATCGATCTAATGAATTAAGATCCTTAAATAATCTTGCTTGTTATGTATTATCTAACTACAACTTGGTACGGGATTTAGCTGGATCAATTTAGATTCAATTTCCCTTTTATCGCACTCTACAGAATTCACTCCTGATTTCTTTGCCAACCTTTGAATACATACGTCAATACCAAAGCAAAAAGTTTAAGATTAAAAAAAAAAAAAAAAAACACAAAACACCTTTTTTCAGAATCCACTCCTAATTGTCTTCCTTTTTTGTCCAACCTTTGAACATATAACATATTGCATAGAACTCTGGGTTTACACCAATTCCTGTCGCATCCAATCTCTCCCATTCAAAATCTTAAGAAAAATAGCTGACACTCCTTTCTTTGTATACAAATTTATCCTTCATAACGACTTCACTGTGACTTTTGTCCGAGAATTAGCTATATCCAGATACAAATCCTTCCAAGATCCCCTTTCCGATCATTTTAACACACTTGTACACAGTCTGTTTTACCGGTCCATTCCTGATAATTCTACTAGACGCCTGAAAAAGCAGTATCTCTTAGATAATTGAAATACATATATTTTATTTATTTATTTCATTTTAATTTTAATTTCTTTGTAACAACAAAATCTCTCTCAGAAACTATCACTGGATAAAGAAGTCGCACATTCTTAGATCTTTATGGCAAATAAATTTTTATTTTGCTGAATTCAACATTAGTAAATAAGAAGAAAAAAGTTTTTTTTCCACCAAATTAAATCGTTAAATCTTGTTGTTAAACGCCTACGAATGAATCAAAGAATGACTGACACGGTAAATTTTGAACGTGTTTCTTCTTAAACAATTTTATTTCTTTTAAAATTAACTGATGTGTGTTACAAAGTGAAAAAATACTTCTGTTCTTTTGTAATAAATTTGTACGATGTAAAAGAAGCCAAATAGTGGTAGTAAAAACCACCTTTTATTGTTTTTATTTCACTTTCTTTTGTGTTATTTGGTTGACTTTCATGTCTGTCTTTAATTTTCTCTCAAATTAACTCGATTTTGAGGTTTTTGTTACCCCGTGTTTTTGTCTTTAAATTTAATATGTTAAAAAAACTAAATTAAAACTTAAAAATTATAATTTATTTTCATTGGCTCGATTTAATTTCTAGAGGGATTTAATTTCTAGAGGACATATATTAATTACAAAATTATTTTATAAAAATCGTGATTTAATAAATTTTACTTAACATATATGTACAAAGATAATATAATACTAAAAAACCAAAATTTTGCTTCAGAGCTTACCGAAAATAACAAAAGTATTAGGATCATTCTCAAGAACAATTTTTTCTCCTTAAGATTAAAAATTTTCTTTGTGAAATTGCTTTACTGAAATCAATAACAAAAGGGCCCCACGGTCGGTGTTTATCTAGCATCGCTATATAAATGGGTAGCTGATGGTGAAAAGGGAGACTGTTCTGTTAGCCCAGAAAAATAAGGAATAATGGGGGAAATAATTTATAAAGTTTTGAAACTTTGTCAAAACACTCTTAAATGTTGTTGTAGTAAGAAACAATTAAGTTCCTCCCTTTTGGGGTGGCGCGTCCCCCCCCCCCTCTCCTAAAGTTTCAAATTTACTTTTTTTCAGTTATTCGCAATACGGCTTATTTTCGAAGAGAAGTGTTATTACCCAAAATATTTTTCACAACATTTTGCACAAAAAAGGTCCTATGCATGTTTGAAGTGAGACAACCCGTTTCGAGATTTTGTAGTATGAAAAAGATAAACAATCCTAGAGGGTTTGTCGAAAGTAGCCCGCAGGTAACACCAAATTAATTTCAACCGTTTGCGCTCTTTAGATTTGCTAAATTGGTTCCCTGTCTTTATGTCTGTCGATCAATTTTTGTCTGTCAATNAAAGAGGAGAGGAACTTTACTCTTTCTTAATACTTCAAAACATTATAAATTATTTTCTCCATTTGCTGCTTTTTCTACTAATCTGCCTGGACTATGTTCCGCCGAAAAAGACACAAGAAGATCACAAACTGCTGTCGTACAGGACTGATGATCACAATGTCGTACAGGACTAATAACAGTGAACATAAGAGGATGGAGAGTGAATGTGGCTGAAAGAGACAAATGGAGGAATACTGTACATGAGCCAAAAAACACACGATAGACTGTAGCGCAGGATATTTAATTAGGTATGTGTATGTAATTATTTTGCTAATTTTAATGAAGATGCTATTGAAAATAGTAAAAAACCAAAAATAATTTGTGTGAAGATGTTAAATTATGTAACTTATGGTTATGAAATGTGTTTGTAATAACTAACGCATTTTAATTTTTGAATAACTAACGCATTCTGTGGTTATAAAACCTAATACATAGATATCGACTAAACAATGGAAGGTTCCAGACAGCCATAATATATTGCAAGCATTTTGCACCAGCTAACAAATTCTGTGGCATTACAATCTTTGGAGAGTTCTGGCTTCATCCACACAAAACCTTTCCATTCATAGTGAGTAGACAATAAACAGTTCAAGGCAGCCATCATTTGGAAACCCAACAGCCATCAATTATCGCGAACATTTTGCTCTAGCTAACCAATTCTGAGGTTGCAACCCTTGGAGAGTTCTGACTCCTTCCACAAATCTTTTCAATTTATACCGACTAGGTGATGGAAGGTTAAAGGAAGGAATAATTTATGGCAAGCATTTTGCACTAGATAACATATTCTGTGGCATTACGACCCTTGGAGAGTTCTGGCTTTATACATTACCTTTACATCAATAAAGACGATGGAAGGTATTTACTTTTCACAGATTTAATCCACCAATAAATCCCAGTTATGAATTAATGAACTATAAATCCCACCAATAAATTAAAGAATTATGCACTTGAAAACACAATCATATTAAACAATATTAATTCACACGATAAAAGACAAGTTAATGTCTTTTAATAATGTATTTTTCGGCAGTAAATTGTCGACGTTGCACAATGATGTCTATAATCACAAAAGTTCATGCATAAAGGTAGGACTGTGTGAATTAGGCACCACTAGATACAGTTAGATCTGAAACTACAAAACTTTCCTCTCTGTTTAGAATTATCTTAATCCGATTACTTTAAACCTTTATTACGGTCCAACAATTAAAATAAAGAATGCTGTAAAATACACGTCGTTTACACCATTGAACAAAAGTTAGCGATCACACTGTAGTTAGCAGGATCGTTAGAAATGTAAAGGAACGTTATTAGACAAAGGTTTCGGAGAAACTAACGTTACACAAAGCCATGTAAATGTATTTCAAGCCTTTATGTATATCTATGGAAATTCACTAAAGATATTACTCTAGGCCCAAACATAACATTAGCATAACAGAAAGGAAGGTGAAATCATTAGAACACGATAATAAACAAATATTATTGTTCAGGAACTGCAGTATACTTGAGTACACGCTAACAACATAATCATATCCTTGTACCAAAGTGAAGGCGTTTTTTTTTATTATCATATTTTTTTTTATCATAGAAATGTGATTGAATATTAAATGTCATGAAACAATTCGGTGTCGCCAGCACGAATTGATTCTTCATACCTTATTATGTAAATATATCAAGGATAAAAAAAAAGAAAATGATGATATATACTCCCCATTAAAAGTAATACTACACTTTAAAGGGACACAATCACATTTCACAACTGTAGCAGCATTGCAACACTATTGTTGACCCTGTTTTTTTCTGTTGACTACAAGTAAATTTAAAACCGATAAATAGCTTGAAAGTTCATTAAATTTAGAATGTTTTTAAGTTAAAAATAACCCTCACCAAAAAGTCAGCCTATTAAAGTAGTTGTTAGTGTCCTAAGCTACATAAGCTTTCAAATGCCCATCTAAAGAAGGAGCAGATAGGTGGGGGTGAGAAAATCATATGAATTGGTTCAAGTAAAAATTAATTTGTAAAAGGCAAGATCCATTGAATTCTCACTGCCGTGCGTTGAGATATGAGTATAACACATTATATTAGGGTCCACCATGTAGTAAAATATAGTACAAATGAATACCTAGATGTTCAAATAATACTTATTTTTGAAAAGAAAGGAAGAAATAAACATAAATAAAAACTACCGACAAGAACATTTGAAAATATAAAATAAATTTTAATGCAATTAACAAAAATGTAAATATATTTTTTTCATTATCATTAGTACCATATTTTTATACTTGATATTTTATCTAAAAATAACTCCGAGCAAATTGCACGAATGAGCACAAATAATACATAATGTTTGTAACAAAAAATGAACGATGTTTCGTTGTATCCTTTAGTTTCCCCTTTCTGGCAACGGATATTTATTTAGGACTGTGGTCAATGTAGCTTTGACTAAATGGCTTCCTTTTAAAGTATCTCAATTTTGAATGTTTACTTTAGAAGAAAAAAAATAAATTGTCAATTCGTTAAATACTCCAGTTAGTTGAGGCATTTCATTGCTGTTTTAAAAATAGAAAGGGCCTTTAAATTTAATTAAACGTTTGAGGATTATCTCTCTTAAGGCCCAATGCACACAGAACAGGTGACGGACGGAGGCGTGGCGCGGCGAGGTGCAGGCGAGGCGTAGAACAGGCGAGTTTAAACTGTCCAATCCACACAGAACAGGCGACGGGCGGAGGCGCGGCGTGGGCGAGGTGCAGAAGGCACGCTGCACCGCGCCTCCACCCATCGCCTGTTCTGTGTGCATTGGGCTATATGTTAGCTTGGACAAATAGTGTTTCACGCCGCGCCTGCACCTCGTCTGCGCCGCGCCTCCACCCGTCGCCTGCTCTGTGTGCATTGGGCTATATGTTAGCTTGGACAAATAGTGTTTCACGCCGCGCCTGCACCTCGTCTGCGCCGCGCCTCCACCCGTCGCCTGCTCTGTGTGTATTGGGCTATATGTTTACATGGAGGAGGCGTGTTTCACATACTAAAAGACTCAGACGAACTAATATGGTACGTCAGTTGGACTGTGAATGGGGTGGTTTAATTGATTTTGATTATAATTTACTTTACCGCTTTAAGAAGCAATGACTGTTAAACAAAAATAAAGATGCAAGTCTTAATTAAAAAACAAAATACAGTCTTGCTTTTTTGATGATTATAACGGCATTGAAGAACTTTTTAGTAGATAAAAAAATACACCTCATGATTACTTTATTATTGAGTATAAGAAGTTTCAACTATGAACATCCGAGAAAATTTTGGTCTTGCGTAAGTTATTTCATATTTAAACGATTTTCATCTTGAGCAAGAAGTTAGTTTTGAAGATGATTACAGAAGGGGGACGTAAGAAAATCAATGGTAATGTTTATACACTATTTCCCCCAAAAAAATTTTAGTTGTATCAACAAACATTTTGTTGCACTTACCTTTAGTGAAAACCTTGTAATTATGATAATATTTTTTTTTTAAACTAGCCGTTTTCCATTTCATCATTAGGAGTTACTAATACAGTACTCAGATGCATCATTTTAAGCTATGAAAGCTGATATCGAAAGAACAATATAGGCATGGTATAAAGCATTTGGGATCGGCTCTTTTAAGCGTAGATTGAATTCCCCTCTCTTAGATTATGGTTTGTTAATATTTAACGAAGGAGTAAAGAGTATGTATGTGAAGAGTGTTACATTCTATTAAATATAAATGTTAAAATAATGAGTATCAAGTAACGTGAAGTGTGAAATAATGAGGGAAAAAAGTTTAGAGGAGTTCAGGGGCAGAGGGTAAACAGAGAATGAATAAGTGGGGGTAGTAACAGACAGAAACGGTAACAAAAGGGAGGAGTGAGGGGTAGCAAAGAGCGAACGTGAGGGTGAGTATAGGGTAAATGACGATGTGAGACAAAAGCTGTAAAAGCTCCTGGTATATTAACAGCTTGACAATAGATGTGTAGAGGAGAGCTAGTGATTTACGTGGTATCAAACGCGCCTGTTGCGTCAACACGCACCATATTCGTGCACGATAGTACGTGAAAAGGTAGCTAAGTATATATTAAAAATTGATTTATCCAGATAAAACATGGGTGAATAGAATGATAAAGCTGATATAAAACGTTATAATGCTCAATATTGGAAGCAATATTGAGCTGAGCAAGATAAATGACAGTCAATGAGCCATTAAACAGCTGATAAAAACAATAAACATTTTTATTTATAAACTGCTGAAATCGGATCAAAAATAGTAATATTCCTAATTTACCATAGAACAGCTGATTTCAGCTGTTTTATTTATAAACAGCTGAAATCGGATCAAAAATAGTAATATTTCTAATTTACATTAAAAAAAAAATTTCCCCAATTTTACCTCCCTCTTAAATGAAAATATTACAAAAATGAACATAACAACAATAACTGCAATCTTAAAGAGCTTCCAACAACATGCATCATGAAGGTCATATACTATTTTAACTTTTGTACACAGTTCCCCGTACACTTTTGTACCAATTTGGACTATTTCAAATGTATATCTTCCTGTGGTTAGACACTATGACCAAGTTGAAATGTGTGCGGATCGGTTCAGCCGTTCAGGAGAAGTATGCGTCTAAACTCTAAACAAATGCAAAACTGTAGTATTAGAGCTTCGCTTACCTCAATAATGTAGCTTTTGTTACACCACAGTCCATGTTGAACATAAATTATTATTTAACAGTAAAAATAGCCATAATTTTACCATACACTAGATTGGATTTCTTATCCTAATTCGTGGAGGTATAGATTTAAAGCCTCGTTACGATTATGGTGTATTATACCTGTATACGAAACAGTAATGCCACATTATTAGTTGTTTCAAAGCAATCATTGTTCAAAGTTTTCCTGTGACTTTACACTTTACTCAATCAAGAAAATAGTTAATTCTACCACTGGCTAGGTCATCACTTTAACGCTTTTGGTTATCATTTCAGAACTTTAACGGCGTCACTAACTGTACATTAACAACAAAATAGCACATACATGTTAATCCACCCCAGTTAATTATGTTCAACAAGAGGAATGACATGATTTAGTTAGGATTTACAATGAAGGAATCATGTAAACGTTAGCCAATCAATATTAATATTGGAGACCAGCAGTAATTTAAATTTTATGTTTTACCTCGTTTAATTTTATGTTAATCACAATGGACATTATTAGCATACACTTCCATTAAATCTTCACAACACCACACTTTCTTCATCTTCAAACCTTTTAATTATAGGTTTGATCCAACCACACCTCAAACTAGTTTCAAACTGTACGACGCATGTGCATTAGTAAAAACGTTCAAGTATGGTCCGATGCGCACGCGTCGGACAGTTCCAAACCAGTTTGAAGTGTAGTTGGAACAAACCTTATATATAAAGCTACTATGCAAACAAATAATGTAAATTGGTATAACCTGTTAGATGAAACCGCCTTCAACATACGTGCAACGTTGTTTGATTTCATGAAATTTTGTATCTAAAGTACTCGTACATACACTGTTTTATTCACATGTATTAACCACACAGGATTTCATAGCCAACAATAGTTTGATCTGGCTTTATCAGATTAACTTGCTATAGTCCAGGAGATAGCGTGTAAATAAGTGACTGACTAATATCAAGCTATAATTTTGTGTATAAGTAAATCTTTTGGTGCCTTTTAAGAATATATGACCGGTTAAGTTCGTATGCGGGAGATAGCTTGGCAATAGGCATTTGAAAAAACAAACCGGTGGAGAGCGACCATGCCCTCCCGCCAGGCCATCCCGTCCTTTTTGGTGGACAATATGATTTTCATTATCCTGGGTACGAACTTAGTAGAACATTAATCAAGTTGATGGTAGTTTGTCACTTAAAAGGTTAATTAGTCAAATATTACTCGAAATCAAAGTGGAACCTGTCAAGGGAATGAATCAGTAATCTTTAATGAACCAGTAAACAAATAGAACTGTCCGTGTCTTAAAGTTGTCGTTAGGGTGGCGTAATTATAATTGAGCTTAGGCGGAGTGCAACTAAAAAAACTGGTTTTGCAAGAAATGTTTCAGGAAACATGAAACATGAAACTTTGGTTTCATGAAAAATGAAACTTTGGTTTCATGAAACATGAGACTTTGGTTTCATGAAACAATTTGATTTAAAACATAGAAGTACACTAAGTTTCTTGAAACTGTTTTTTCATGAAAGATGTTTCACGGTACCAAATAGTTAGGTTTCGTTAAAACCAAGATGCATGGGGATTTCATTTGTTGTTTATACTATATTATCATTGCTTATCATTTCGGTTGTGATAATTATGTTTATTTTATTTATTTATTTATTTATTTTTTGGTGTTCAGTTGTTTGTGTTGAGTTATTTTATTTCAAATGAGTGAATTCAATTAAATCAATGAGTTAAAAAATTTCCTTTTTTTTTATATCAACATAAAGGAATATAGCAACAAGGACAAAGTTCAAAAAGCAAGTGTGTGTGGTGAGTTCTTTTCATCAACCAACTTGATGAAACTGTCAGAAAAAGAGTTTCCTCTCTTTTGCACTGAAACATGAAACAGGTTTTTAGTTTCATAATACATACTAGTTTTTTTTTAGTGTGCCCAGCACCTTAGGGTAAATATAAAATGCCTCGGTAGCAGCTGAATGAAAAGCTCCGTGACTCACCTATTTTAGTAATTCAGGTTGTGCTAATCCAATTTGACGGAATTTTTATTGCATAAGGAGAGGCTAGAAACTTAACCAATCCATCCACAAAGAGATAGAATTCGTTCTACTAGAAATAACATAGTATGAGTGTTGGGGATGTCAGTAGTGTTTTTGAAAAGAAAGGTTTGGAGCTATAAACCGGCATCGATAATTTATCGTTGAACACATTTGACAGAACAAAAACATTCTATTTGAACTTGCTCAACCCACAAAAACAGTACTAATTTACCTTACCCATTTCAACTTTATTTATCTCCGTTCATTGTTTGCTCTCGGAGAGGCGAATAATCACTGAAAATAATTTACTGCAGTTGCACTCAGGGAAATTAGTCTCGCTGCAGCACTCGTTTCCTGGATTAATTTCAGCTCTTTATTTGTTCTAGCATTTGTTATTCTCATTTTGTTGAGTAATTTCCCGGTGCAACTGGTTCCAAATGAAATAAAGATAATGAGATACGAAGAAATATCATAAATTTGTTGCAACGGATGACACGCAATATTAAAAACACTTCGGACATTGTATAAAAGTTTGTAAAGTAATTTAGGTCACAAGAATAAACACTAAGAAGGGAGGAGTTAGATTATACCGTACTTGGTTTTTAGTTGGAAGAAAAGAGCTGGACTGTATCAAACTAGGTTTGGATTTGGAATTTTAGTGTGTTTAGGTATTGAATTGGAGGTTTCAAAGATGATTGAAAAAAGCATGATTTCAGCTGATAACATTAAAACAATTACTACATTAATGCCATCACAAAACATAGCTACTTCTTAAAATATGTTTACAGGTAAAAATATATATATTACGAACAAGTAAGAATATACAAGTACTTATTAGAACGGTTTAACCAATAAATTAAACTGCATTGACCGTGATTTTAAGTAAGATGGATTGATATCAATTAACATAGGGTACGAAACCTCTAGGTGATTCTTTAGTTTTCCATGTTGGAGTCATAATAGTATGTAGTTCTTCTTCGATTACGTTTTAGTTTATGTACGTCAGGAGTGCATCTATTAGTCTGATAATAGAGAGACAACATGGAGTGAATTTACGACACACAATGATGTTATTGTCTTCAGAACAACATGCATACCACTGAAAATGCTTTTAGCATAAGATGCGAAAAGCTATGACACAACCACCGAGATGCGATCACTACAGGAAGGCCTACTTTGGAATCACCACATTACCTACTTTGGTCAGGATTTTTTCCTTTTTCTGTCTCTTCAGGTGGCTAAGAGAGTTATCTGGGATGGTTTGGGAAGAAAGGAGATTTACTTAAGGATTGGGATGATTGGACAGACTCCTGAAATTTGTGTCTCGGGATACAGACAGGCCACCGACAAAAGGAAGATTTAGATCATTGTAGAGGGTATTTTGAGAAGCTGCTCAATCGTTAATAAATAATTCAAATGTTTTACTCGTGTTTTACAAATGTTGTGTAGCATGTCGACTTCTTATTTCAATAACATTTTCTGATATTTAAATAGCACTAAACCAATTATTAATCAAATCAATTATGATTTAATTTTTGAAATGATGAAATGATTTAGAATCAAGGAAATTGATGAGGTTCAAGTGAAAATGGCAAAATGCATCAAGTTTGAATTCCTGTTAGAATATAAACGCATACTGGAAACTGATTATTTTTTAATTAAAAGATGTAGGGTAAAAAGAACTAAACATTTTATATAATAAGTGTTAACTGAAACAAAGTATTATTAATTATCGTTCCATCCTAAAAAGGCTTAAATATGATTATTATTTGTTTATTGATTGTTGTAATAAATGTAATTTTAGAAAGGTATAGGTGAATAAAACAATAAAAAAAAGACTAACTATCTCTTTTGGTTTTCCCACCTCTTTCTTTATGTTTTAAGTTAGTGCATTCGGTTCAATTCCAAATATCCTACTTAGCTGCGTGGCTTAATCCATTTAGCCGCTAGCTTAGCTTAGTCTCTTAAGGTTGGAGGAAAAAAGCTGAAGGTCCTATAAACGAAGCACTAAAATCGCCGAGATTTTTTTTATAGAACAATTAGATCATTTTTAGTCTGCTTAACATAGATAAAAGTAAAGGCTAAAAAAAAAAAAGTATGAAGAAGGAGGCGATCCATTTGGTAAAAAGGGTACTTTAGTCTTTCAGGTGAATTTAACAGCTTTTGTCATCTCAATTCCTTTTTTTCAGGGCCCTTAAGAAGCGTTCATAATAGTTATGGTACGTAAAATGGATAGATAGAAGTTTCCGTTCGTCCAAATTTCTTCAAGGATGCTAAAATGTTGGCTGAAAAAGTACTTTTATTTCCTAATTTTTATTTTATTGATTGAATTGTCAAGTAGCCCTAACACCTGTGCTACTGTGCCAAAGGATATTATTAGTATAAAAGAAGATTATTAGTATAAAACGATTTAAGAAAATGTAGTAGAAAGGTTTATAATTCCATTTTTGTGATTATTACAGTCAATAGTTAACCTTCAACAAAATGTTTGACTCTAACTATATCGATATGAGGGCGTTGTTTGATTAATCAGTCCGCTTTTATCTCAAATAAATTTAAATGTACAATACATATTATGCCTACTTTCTTATCCTTAGGGCACTTTCACAAATTAAGTGAAGACACAAATGAATTTTCTTATGTTAAAAATAACATTGTTTTGATAAATTTGGATGTTACTTTATTATATACAGTAAAAGTTTGACGAGTTTACATAAGAAAAAAATCGATCTCTAGAGTAAAGTCTTGTTTATTAACTACCTCCACTGAAGTAACAGTAATAATAAAAGGGTCATTGTATTTTTTCTTCTTAGATTCGGTCTTGAAAGAAATTGACCCCATTTACGATCCGGATGCGAGACTGAGCTTTGAAAATCCCTTGGGTACTAATTTTCCTCGATCCAATAAGGTAAAAAGGCAAAGCACTTTCCAAAACCAGTCTACTCCAGGAAAGAATTTTACAATATCCTATTCCTTCATTTTTCCAAGGGTATTCTCTATTTCTAAGACCCCTCTATTAGAGATGAATTGAATGGACATACTCTCTAAGAAGAATTATAGATTCAGAATAAATGCTTGAAAAAATAGTCAGCCAATTAATGTAGCAAGTAGCTTCTTATTTCGTATACTTAAAAGATTTTATTCTTTTTATATCTATTATTGTCAAATTGATTTAATTTTCACTCTGCTTTTAATCTGACAAAATTAAATGAAAGCAGACGGTCGAATTTAATCTATGGCTATATGTTGACTACTTTCAACAAATTTCATAAAAATCAGATAAGTACTTATGAAGATATTAGTGTAAATAAATATATGTTTGTGTATATGTGGAGGAGCAACAAATCGGCGCAGAAGGTTTAAAATTATATGGAACCAACAATGGACTAATTATGACATACCATCAAATTTAATTTGAATCGAACGAGAAGTTTTCTAGATATGTTAGTTCACAAAAATAGAGTGCCAGGCAAACAGGCAAACAGTCCGACAGATAGATAGTCACGGAACCAAAAGTATTCCCTAATTCCCTGATGTATGAAATAGATTTTCTGACATTTAAATTTTTGAAATCGGAGAAAAAATATGTTCTTTCTCTAAAACAATCGCATTGCTTCCGTCGAATTCAGTAAGCTTGGAAGCAAAATATAATAAATATGTTCATAAGAATTATTCATTTAAATTTAAAAAGGATCTTTATATAACAAGTACAAATTTTATTTAAATTAGAAAAGTTGAATTTAATAGCAATCCTNTAAATAAAATAAATATTCAGACCTATAAATAAATTATACGTGATGATTTGCTTTAAAATATGAATTATTAAGATAAATAACCACAAACTATTATCAATGTTTATATTCACAAATTGGTTTGCTTTCTAAAAAAAAAGAATATATTTTTTCTCTAACAATAATATCCATTAGCCCAAGAAAAACTGAATTAAAATTAGCTTTCTTTATTTAAAGGATTTAGTCTCTAGAGATTTTAAGGGTTTACTCTTGGCAGGCTGACTTCTTTCTCAGAAAGAATTGCTGAATTCTAGGTTTAATCAGGCCTCGGGATATTTCCGTTCTTGGTCTTTACTGCTAAAAAAGGAAAAAACAGTATTTACTCTTACAATAACTTTTTATATTCCAATCTAATTCCGTTATCATTATCTTTCTACAATATCCTTTTTTTTATTATTTCTTAATCATAAGGAAAAAGAAACAAAAATAGGAAGTAGGAAACAGCAAAAACTAAAAATAAACAACAACAAAATAAAAAACAACTAAAAAATACTATAAATAAAACTTTTAAAAATAGCGTTTTCAAGAAATGGATATTTGAAGTATCCCTATATATGATTTAGGTAGATAGATAGTCACGGAACCAAAAGTATTCCCTAATTCCCAGATGTATGAAATAGATTTTCTGACTTTTAAATTTTTGAAATCGGAGAAAAAAGATGTTCTTTCTCTAAAACAATCGCATTGCTTCCGTCGAATTCAGTANTCTCTACAGTAAAGTCTTGTTTATTAACTACCTCCACTGAAGTAACAGTAATAATAAAAGGGTCATTGTATTTTTTCTTCTTAGATTCGGTCTTGAAAGAAATTGACCCCATTTACGATCCGGATGCGAGACTGAGCTTTGAAAATCCCTTGGGTACTAATTTTCCTCGATCCAATAAGGTAAAAAGGCAAAGCACTTTCCAAAACCAGTCTACTCCAGGAAAGAATTTTACAATATTCTATTCCTTCATTTTTCCAAGGGTATTCTCTATTTCTAAGACCCCTCTATTAGAGATGAATTGAATGGACATACTCTCTAAGAATTATAGATTCAGAATAAATGCTTGAAAAAATAGTCAGCCAATTAATGTAGCAAGTAGCTTCTTATTTCGTATACTTAAAAGATTTTATTCTTTTTATATCTATTATTGTCAAATTGATTTAATTTTCACTCTGCTTTTAATCTGACAAAATTAAATGAAAGCAGACGGTCGAATTTAATCTATGGCTATATGTTGACTACTTTCAACAAATTTCATAAAAATCAGATAAGTACTTATGAAGATATTAGTGTAAATAAATATATGTTTGTGTATATGTGGAGGAGCAACAAATCGGCGCAGAAGGTTTAAAATTATATGGAACCAACAATGGACTAATTATGACATACCATCAAATTTAATTTGAATCGAACGAGAAGTTTTCTAGATATGTTAGTTCACAAAAATAGAGTGCCAGGCAAACAGTCCGACAGATAGATAGTCACGGAACCAAAAGTATTCCCTAATTCCCTGATGTATGAAATAGATTTTCTGACATTTAAATTTTTGAAATCGGAGAAAAAATATGTTCTTTCTCTAAAACAATCGCATTGCTTCCGTCGAATTCAGTAAGCTTGGAAGCAAAATATAATAAATATGTTAAAAAGGATCTTTATATAACAAGTACAAATTTTATTTAAATTAGAAAAGTTGAATTTAATAGCAATCCTGATTCAAATATTTAGCATTAATAATATTGGTAGGGAGTAGGGAATATAAAAAAGAAAGACAATTAAAAGTTCAATCAATCGCGAAAAATTAAACTGCGTTTACGATAATAGTATAGAATAAGTGATGTCCTACCGCGGAGGAATGACAATATCTTCTACAAATAATATTTCAAACCGAATTATATGTCAAATTATTTTAACGATGTCTAAGTGAGCTAATGATTTCAAGCATCAAAAATAATTTAACTAGAAACTGGAATCGAATATAATATTTTTTAATGTATCTTTATATTATGAAAGTAAATTTAACGGTAATATTTTGCATGAACAAATGCTATCGTTCTATCTGAATTTTTGTTCTTGACATAGATGATTGAAAAAAGAAATTACTTACGTTTTCGATGACGCAGACAAGGCTTATGGTGCTACCTTGTCCAATGTGGTACTCTCCATTACCCACTATATATGCTGTTGGAACCACCACTTCCAAATTGTACAGATGCGCTACACTCCCTCTACCTGTAGATACCTGTAACACAGAATAACATTAGAATTAAATTTCGAAAATTATTCATTACAAATAATAAAGTTATATTTACAAATAGTAAAGTTGATTCCCCGAAGGTAACGGAAGTGGAAGCTATCTGATCGTTCTGAAGAACGATAACACATTCTGTCTCCGATTTCCAAAATTCCATGATAGAAATCAGTTTTAGACATCAGGAAACATTTTTAAGATCCGTAGGCAAAACCGAGAACTTATATATTTAGAACTTATATTTTCCTGCGTGTGTCTATCTGTCTGTTGCCTGCCCTCGTGGCTTTTGTTTGATCACTATTAAATATGACATACTTGGGTGTAGTGCCTACCCAATCATTTTAAAAGTGAGTTAAAAAAAGTTTTTAAAAAAATCCAAAGAACCTGATCTCTTAGAAGAGAGGAAGGATAACAAAACAAAATATATACAGGGTGGGCCAAAAAAAACCGCACTATTTTGAACACTAATAGCCCAGCGTCTGTAGTAGATATAGATATAGGGTTTGCAGGGTCTGAAAACTAAATTCTTTTACTTTAAATTTTATACCTATAACTTTAAAAACGATTGGGTGAANTTTGCTTTCTAAAAAAAAGAATATATTTTTTCTCTAACAATAATATCCATTAGCCCAAGAAAAACTGAATTAAAATTAGCTTTCTTTATTTAAAGGATTTAGTCTCTAGAGATTTTAAGGGTTTACTCTTGGCAGGCTGACTTCTTTCTCAGAAAGAATTGCTGAATTCTAGGTTTAATCAGGCCTCGGGATATTTCCGTTCTTGGTCTTTACTGCTAAAAAAGGAAAAAACAGTATTTACTCTTACAATAACTTTTTATATTCCAATCTAATTCCGTTATCATTATCTTTCTACAATATCCTTTTTTTTATTATTTCTTAATCATAAGGAAAAAGAAACAAAAATAGGAAGTAGGAAACAGCAAAAACTAAAAATAAACAACAACAAAATAAAAAACAACTAAAAAATACTATAAATAAAACTTTTAAAAATAGCGTTTTCAAGAAATGGATATTTGAAGTATCCCTATATATGATTTAGGTAGCTATTATTAGAATTAAAGCTACTACTTTTATAAAGTTATTTTTATCCTGCAGTGACTTTTAAACTATTATTATAAATGCATCACTTCACAACTCAAAAACCTCTGCTTGAATCAAGGTGAAATTTTACATGCCTGTTTCAATTGTACTTTAGACGATGTATGTATATGAATGAAGTTTTATAAAAATCGTTACGTTAGAACGGATAATATCGGTAAAAACTTAAGGCCCGCTTTAATAGTTATAACATCTTTACTAATACATAAGGGTGGGGTGTCACTGTTGTTTGTTGACTATAAAATGTGTTTGAGAAAAAAGTTCATCTCATTGAATGTGTGATGAAAGAATCATTTACCTGAAATTCCAATTTTACATTTGAAGCTCACGTTTACGCGAGCGTTGCCCGCGAACTTTAGGACAGATATCGATGACCAACAAACTTTGTGTGAGAATTTGCATATAAGGAACATTTATACAAAATTTCAACAAAATCAATCAACTTTAGCTCAATTTATCGTCGGAAACGTAAAAGTTACACATTGACAGACAGACAGACAAGATATTTTGTTGAATGTAAGTGGCTCGCTTCAATTATAAACTTCAGTACAAAAGTACATTTAACAAATTTTTAGAAATAAACAAATCAAACAGCCTTAAAATATATATTAAGGGCTTTCAAATGATACAATACAATTTCAACTTTTAAAAAAGTAGTCACATTGTTGTAGCTTAAAGAGTTATCGATTAAGTGAGCATTAATGTTGATAAATTTATTGACCGTTAAAAACCAAGGGAGCGACTCAAGATTATTCAGAACATTAAATTCGATGGTTTATTACTTAATTTATTTGTATTTTTATACTGTTAGCTTATATTTTATCGTTTCTCTTTGATACGCCATGTCTTTGTTGCTTGATGAAATAGGCGTTAAATTACTCACCAATTTTAGTGTTAATAATTAATTTTACTTTTAGTCAATTTTACTACGTTTTTATTAACTTGGTTTCTTGTTTGTTTGTTTGTCCGGTACAAATCTTGCAATCGAATATTAACTAACATCCCGAGTAGCTAGACATTTGAAACTTTCAGAACAGCTCAGAACACGATAACAATGCATTATTTTAATTATTTTTGTCATTTTTCAGCAGAATTTAATTAGTTTTCAGCAAATTTGCTGAATGAAAAGTTAGTTCGGAAAAAAATCCGCAAGTTATTTTATTTGTTTTGTCATATCCCATAATATTTACAAAATCCGCAAGTTATTTTATTTGTTTTGTCATATCCCATAATATTTACAATCTTCATTTTGACAGGTTTCAAATTTATGATTTTTATAAATAAGAGATAAACATAAAATTACAGCAAAACAGGAAATATATCGATTATTTGGCGAGTTTAATGTCTAAGAGAAATAATACACGGTCTTAAGTTGATTTCGGAACAAGACTGAATTTTATTCACAAAGGTAAACAAAACAAAAAGAGAAATGTCAAGTGACGTAACCAATGGTTACTAAGTAAATAAATAATAAATTAAATTAAATTAAAAGAAGATTGGGGGCCGCCACAATTATATTATTTCAAATATATCGATGGCAAGGTTTAAGAAAATTTAAAAATGTAGTATATAAAAAGTTATTTTTATCTTGCAATTATTAGTGCTAATAATTGATTTTACTTTTAGACAATTTTAGTGTTATTAATTGATTTTACGTTTAGTTAAATTGTTACAGACCAACAACAAGATTAGTTGATAATCAATAATTAAATAAACCCAGTTTTAAAAATGATATAAATCAGTCAAATTTTTCATTTTAAAAACTTATAGATGTAGGAATGGTAAAGGTGAGGAAGCTGGAGGGAATGATGGAGGGGGAAAGGTGGTTCCCTCTAACTGTAAACTACAGAAGGCGTGGTCCTCCCCAGGAGAGTTGGGAGTTTTGCGTTAGCTGTGACTAGAGAAGGTTGATTAGTTTTGTTGATTGTGACGTGCACACGTGTGTTGATTAAAGACTTTTCATAACCTAAAAATTGTTTTTATTGTTACTGAACCCTACATATATAATAATGTTTACTGACTATACAGTTTCCGGTTTAATAATAGTCTGGGTCATAATATCCTCATCTGTTAAGTCTGTATGCATTTATTCTCTCGCTTATGTGTGCCACTTACCTTTTACAGACGTCACTTTTGTTTTGATTGAAGATTTATAAGGCTGATAGAACGAAACACTAACCCATGTCAACTTGCTGGGCTGTTGCTCCACGGTTTGAGTTTATTTTGATCTGTTGCTTTCACTTCTCTTATTAATTGAATTTTGTATGAATGCATGTAGAAATATTTCGGCAACCATCGGTGCAACGAGGTATTAGGAATTCTTAATTGCCTGCTTTAATACCACAATTCTAGGAATTATTTTTATCAAAATTATCGCTTCGAGTAGTCAACGAATTGTTTGCCATGTCCTATCATTTTCTGTACGGCTTAAAACAAAACCAACGTATTTTAGTAGTGACAAAGCATTAAAAGAACGGTTTAGTCTTAAGTCGTAATTATTCTAAGCAATTAATGATTTATCAGTTAAAATTCACAGAAATAAGTTTGAGGAATCCGGTTTTAGTTTGAAAATAATAAATCACGTCAGCCCAAGCTTTCTCGTCGGTCTGTAATAATCATCGCGATAGTGCAAGGCAGAGTAAATATGAGGCCTGGGAGCACATTAATCAAATATTGTATCTTGAAATTTTCCCTTCTCCACATCCATATAAGTATCTTTCTTGGATTGTTTCCAAGCTAAAAACAACGCTCATTTATTTGATTGGTATAATTATTACTTCTATTATTAATATAAATGTATATTTTAAACTATAATAAATATTATATTAAATAGTCGATAAAGAGACACAAAAAAAGGATAACTATGTCTTTCAATATAATAAATATTTTATCTTTTAAAAAATAATTGCATTTAACAACATTATAAAATGCAACTAGACTAAAATTTCAACAAC
>KZ651471.1:33858-45133 GCA_001010745.2 Gerris buenoi | reverse complement strand
CCTATTACCCCAATTTTGAACCACTTCCCGTCATTCAATCTTCTCCAAATTTTGCACATAGAAACATCTAAGGTGAAGAATACAGAAACCAAAATAATAATAATAAAAAAAAAACAAAATGGCGGCATATTTATTTGCTTTTTAAGTTTCATCGCACACCTGTTACCCAATTTTGAATCAATTCCCGTCATTCAATCTTCTTCAAATTTTGCACATAGAAACAACTTAGGTGAATAATACAGAAACCAAAATAATAATAATAAAAAAAAAAAATACATAAGATCAGTTTTCAAAAATGCAATTTTTATATTAATTATTATTCACCCCACTTACTGTTTGTACAGTATTTATAAATTTAAAAAATACAAATGAATTAAAAGTAAGATAGTAAATAAATACAAAATTTTACAATAAGTGTTTTTTATTACAAAAATTAATATTAAACTAACACAGAATTAAATATTAAATTTAAGAAATAAACTTATTAGAAGTAAACAAGTAAGGTGCGCTTCACGTAACTACGTGAGACGATAATCGCCGGTTTCTGTACGATTAGGTAAAAATTATTAAGTGTAAAATTTTAATAGTTGCATATTCTTTTTTCACATTTCAAGACCTTTAATTTGATGTATAACAGGTCATGGAGAATAAAAACATCTTTTTTAGTCACCCACCACACTGGCCGCCATCTTGAAAATATTAAGTGTGAAAAAATCGAAAAAGTGTCCAGTTGTCACAAATGCCGAGATGCATCTGTGTGCCGAATTTCATGTTCCTAGCTTTAGTAATTTATGAATTGAAACAAGCAACATACAGATACCAACAGACAGACATACAGACAGCCGTTATATAAGGTTTCTTTTTTGTACTTTGTACAGAAACCTAAAAAGAAAAAAAAATATAGTCAGCCAACAGCCAATTAGAGTGTCAGGTAGCTTCTTCGCATCCTATCACGTGCTTTATAGATGCTAAGTATTTACATCCGATTACTAAATCTTATATTTATATTTAACGAATAAAAGTATAAAAATAGAACAAATTAAAGAGCACACAGACGGTTTAAATTAATCTCGGGCAACTTTCGAGAAGCCATCCAAAATTTTTAGAAAAATCAGATGAGTATTTTTGAAGATATAGGTGTAAATAAAAATATATGTATGTACACATGTGGGGGAGAAAATTGGGCGCAAAAGGTTGAATCATAAATAGCACAAGAATGGACTATTCACCTGCCATCCAAATTTCAATAAAATTAGAAGAGTAGTTATTAAGATATGTTGGATCACAAATATTGAGCGACAGACCGACTGACATACAGACACGGAAATTTTACTGTCTTAAATTTTTGAAATCAGAGACAAAAATGTTCATTATTAAAGATCACGTAGCTTTCGATACCTTCGGTAAGCTCGGAAGCATATAAGAAAGGTGTAAATTAATGTATGTTTGTGCACATATGAAAGAAAAACAAAATGAACGCATAATTACATCGGACCAGCAACAGGCAAATGGCCTGACAGACAAATTTAATTAAAATTGGACGAGTAGTCTTCAAGTTACATTGGCTCTCAAAAATGAAGTGGAGGGGGTCTGTGGCCTTGGCCTGCCAAAAAGGCTAATACAGCTGCAGTAGGACCTGGTTAATCCGGACAAATTTAGGCAGAGGAATCGTCCGAATAAGCGGGATATCAAGATTAGCAAGGTTTAAAAAAGTAATGTAAAACACGAAAAAAAAAAATTGTATTAACATAAATATATATTAGACAAATTAGATGTACAGCATTAACGTGTTATGTAATTACGTATGTAGTATGAACTTACTATGAACATGTTCAGTTTTCCATGTAGCTAAAGTGGACACTGGACAAATCTTTTAAATTTAAATTTTTCAGTGCATTTAACAAGTTGCCATTGTGCACAGTGTCAGAGAGATTATTCGTATTAAGCGATTAGCGATAAAAAATTTCATTGTTATGAGCTTTAGGTCACCATGTAGAACCGTCCGGATTACGGAGGTTTCCTGATTACCGCGTGTCCGTTTTAACGGGTTACTATTGTATAAGCCTAAAGGATATCATGGGGTTAGAGACACTCCATCAGTTGTAAAAATCTAATAATAGATACACGTAACCAGTTAATCGCCACTTTACTTAAGCAGCAACCCATATATCTGGTGTTGCTAGCTGAACACCGCGCGCATAAATACTACTTTGTTGTATGCCAAAATTGATGAAATAAATCAATCCACTAAGATTTGTAATGTGAGATGTGATAATGAAGCTTGGATTGTTCCTGATAACACAATAGCCAATATGACAAGTGACACCTTTGCTGCACTAATGACTAGCAAATACATCCTGCAGTAATTCAATCTGTCATTGTTGTTATAGACACAAAGAAATATAATCTAAAAAGTCTACTTGCGGATAGTATAAGAAATATAATAGTCCAGGTGACAGATCCAAAGTGCCTCACTAACATCAAGCTAGAATTCTGATTACAAGTTAATCTTTTAGAGCCTTTTAAGACATGTGGTCGGTAAAGTTTGTCTGCGGGACATATATTGGCAATAGGCATTTAAAACAAAAAACCGGTGGAGAGCAGCCACATCCTGGTGAACATCAGGTGCCACACATCATAGTAAAAAATGTAATTTTCATGATCCTGAGTAAAAAATTAGTTATTAGACCGAAAATCAAGTTAATGTAGTTTGTCATTTAATAAAATAGTTATTAAAATCCAAATCTAAATAGTTACCAATCAAGTGGAAAAACTAACATACACTTGATTTTCGGTCTACTAACTAATTTTGTGCCCAGGATTATCAGAATCACTTTGGGACATGGCCGCTCTCCACCAGTAAGTTTTTTTTTAAATGTCCATTGCCAAGTTATGCCCGCAGAAGAACTTAGTCGACCACATATTCTTAAAAGGCACAAAAATTTTAACTTATACACAAAATTCTAGCTTGAAATTAGTCACACACTTTTTGAACGCTTTCTCCTGAACTATAACATTTATATAAGAAAAATAATTTGTCAACTATATTCGATCGATTATTTATTATAATATATTAATGTATTTTCATATAGTAATGTTTGAGGGCTTCTCTCTAAGTGGTTTGAATGCACTGTAGAGAACTCATTTAAAATAAAATAAATAAAACCTCAATATCATTTTCATGATTTAATCCGTAAAATAGTCAAATAAATATTTGACTGGCTTAAATAAATAGACCTAGGTGCAATATTTCGTCCAATCCAACTATGTATGTAATATGATGATGCAGTGTTGACGTTTCACTTCATCATCATTCTTTTTTTTTTTTTTCATCTTCATTCATCATTCTTCACATACCCATAAAGGATCCACCTACAATATTAGTATACTAGGCATCACGTGGCTCTATCATTGAAGCGAGCGTATAGTAATAAATATGTATTGAATATTGAAAAAATAGATAATCATAAATCATGATGAGTTGATAGAACAAGGGTATGATAGTAGTAGTACAGCGGCGTAAGATATCAGTAAAAACCTTGTTGCTTTTTTTTCTCCCAAACGTTTAGGTCCGCTTTAACAGTTTTAACGATCTTTATAAATTTATAGCGGTGTCGCTGTTGGTTTTACTACAATATGTTATTCGTAAAAAATGTTCATCTCATCGAATAGATAATTTTTTTAATGGGTTCATTAGGTGTTGAATAAATATAATCAAAACATGTTGGTTTTCATATATATATTTCATAATAAAACATTTCGGCCCTTCTCTGCGTTTTAAGGTCATTTTCAATCACGTTGTTTTCTAAAAATGAAATACATTAATAATAATTAGTCAAAATCCTTCCTTATCATATATTTTACACAATAACCATTATTTGTGAACAATAAAATTTAGATGTTTCTTCTAAATTCCGACTTTTATGAAAAAACCTAATATTTATAACAATTAATTAAAATTTACTTACGATTCCAAGGTACATTTTGATGTGAAATTTAAAATTTCTTAAAGAGAGTTTGTCAAAGATAAAAATTAATACAGTACTTTACAAAAAATCTATAGTCAAACTTTAAATATTTTTAAAAGTAAATTAAATAACAATTTAACAAAAATATCGCATTTTAAGACATGGTAATATAAATACAATTACAACAAATTACTTCGTGTTCATATTGAAATATGATACAGATTTATCATCGAGAACGTTTGAGTCAACTTTAAAGTTTCAATTTTGAAACTTTAATGTATGTAAAAAAAATCAGTACAATTTACACATATTAAAAAAACCTAAGAAACAATTAAATTAATTAAATAACGGCTTGTACAAGCATCAAATCAATATGGTACGTGATAGGATTCGAGGAAGCTATGTGCCACACTAATTTACAGTCTTTTTTAAGTGGTGGAATAAACAATACTTATTAATATTTTATAATATTTATAATATAATGAGTGATTTTGCCTTTAGTTTAGCCACCTTCCGTTTAGAAATTATTTATGTATTTAAAATCGAAAGCAATTTAATGTAATTGGAGAATTAATTTTCCTGTTGACAGGGGAATTAATTAACTGAGGGCATCACAGCAAGCTCAGCTTTATCCATAATTAAAACAGATGATATCAGATTTTAGCCCTTGTACGTAATATACTTCGTTTATATTGAACATCTGGTTTCAATATCATAAGTAAGCATGAATGTTCAGTTAATGTAACAATTATTCACTCGATTATTTTCAACAAACTCACTATAGTTAATAATTAATAACCAAATAATAAGCAAACTATCATTTAGAATTAATTTAAGTATAATTACGAAATATAGGTTACTTGAATGCTTTCTAAATAATTAAATTACGCTATAATTCTGCAATTACTATATAGGTACTTATTACATCTGTTATACACAGAATAATGCAGAATTACTAGTAACCAGCAAGCTGCAAGTAATACTAATTATGAAGCATAATGTGGATAATACGGACTGATTTTAGACTTATTTGATTTCGCAGAAAACCCTCTTATAGGTGAATTAAGGTGTTCAGAGTCTCATTGAGGATGGCTCCAACCTTTACCGTAAGTAGTATAAATCAAACTGCAGTTTAGAACCATTCTGGGAATTACATTATGGGATCAATATTAACCACACTATTAATTTTTCGAAAAAAAAGGATTTTGCTTCCGAGTTAACCTTAATTAGCGCAAATATAATGTTCTACTTCTTGCCTGACATTAGGTTTGCGCAAACATGATGTTTAACGTCTTTGACCTAAATTTGTCCGACTTCAGGTTTGCGCAAAATGTTTGATCGTGTATGGGGGGCCTTTAGGAAATTGAAATATTTGATCGTTCGGGAGAACGAAATTTTTTGTCTTAATATTAAAAAATTCCTAGCAAGAAATTCGTTTCCGATATCAGTGACTATTTTTGGTTCAGTGTCAGTCTTTCGCTCAAACTTTTATCTGATTTTAATGAAAACTGATTGGTAGGTCAAGATTAACCTATTGTTGGTTTCATAAACGTTTCAACTTTTAACGTTAGATGCCCTTTTATTTCTCTTCCATGTGGGAAAAAATATAATTTTTTTTTTTTTTTTTTTAAACCTACGAGGTCCGGCTATTAAACAACGAGACTTGCGCACTCAGAAGGCGCCCTAGAGGGGTACGGGTGGAAATGAATATAGCGTTGGATAGCTGGAAGTGTCTACCATTCCAGTACGAAAGCTCGTGTTTGTCGCTATTTTTTTTTCTATAAAGGTTAGAAACAAACGTGTTTTTTTTCTCGAGCCGATAATAATGTGTGACAAAAACACGAGCAATGGGTCAATGCCAATTTTTCGTTAAATTTAAAAAAAAAAACTTTGACTGAGCGTTTTAAGTCGTTGAAAGAGGCCTATAGTGAGAATTCTCTATCTCGTGCGCGTGTTTTCGAATGGTGTAAACGGTTTTATAAAGGCCAAGAGAGCACCGAAGATGGCCAACATTTAGGTCGACCTGTCTCTGTTGCAACTCTGCAAACAGTGACCAAAATCAATGAAATTGTGTGCGGTGATCGTCGTATGAGCATTCGGATGATTACTGAGACTGTCAACGCCGATAAAGATACTGTCAGAAAAATGTTATATGACGAATTGAACATGAAGAAAATCTGTGCGAAGTTGAACCAAAAAAACAAGTTGTGGATCTTGCACCAGGACAACGCAGCTGCCCATAACGTGTTGTCTGTGAAGCGTTATTTACCCGCTAGAGGCACTCCAGTGCTCGAGCACGCACCGTACTCGCCTGATTTAGCACCCTGTGACTTCTTCCTGTTTTTGAAGATCAAGTCTGCCTAAGGAACCCCATTCGAGTCGATGGAAGAGGTGAAGCGAAAATCGGCGGAGCTAAATGCTCTTACAAAAAAAGACTTCCAGAGTTGCTTTGACCAATTGAAAAAACAACGGAAATAGTGTGTAGCCAGGGAAGGGGAGTACTTTGAAGGGGAGCATTCGATTGAATAATAATTTTTAAAATTAAACTCTTTTCCTCTTGCAGTCTCGTTATTTAATAGTCAGACCTCGTATATCTTCAACTTACTCGTATTATAATCTATAAGAAATTTGGATGTTTTGTCGAAAGTAGCCCACGGATAGCCCCAGATTATTTCAATGGGCGCAGAAGATAAAACCGACATGGGACCAACAATAGGCTAATTATGACCTATCATCCAAATTTCAATAAATTCGGACCAGTAGATTTTAAGATATGTTGGTTTGCAAAAATAGAGCGACAGAGATGAAACGAAAATGTTCCCAGATGTCTGAAATGGAATTTCTGTCTTGGAGTTTTTGAAATCGGATGCATAAAATATATTCGTTCTTCAGAACTATCACGACATAAAGATGTGTACTTCTTTTTGTTCACACCTTTGGTAAGCTTGGCAGCAATAATCATAAATATGTGTCTTATGTGCAAACTAAATGTAAGTAAACTTAAATAACTTATAGTGATAAAGATTCTCTCTGAAAAGAAGTTATAAAAAAGCTTTCTGATATTATTGCTTTTATTTAAGCTGCAGTCACAACTTCTCCTGGTTTATACATACTAGGGAAATTGAAATTTAATATTTCATAGTTTTACAGGAGTGTAGAAAATTGGAACACATACAAACAAAAATGCTGAGGGAGATAAAAACGACGAGTCTCGACCTTTGACCATGTTATCAATATTTTTTTTCATTAAAAGAAATAAATATTAATGTATTTATAGGTCTGATGATAAATGTAGAATGGCTTATACCGCCGATGATGAAGTGAAACGTCAACACTGCATCATCATATTACATACATAGTTGGATTGGACGAAATATTGCACCTAGGTCTATTTATTTAAGCCAGTCAAATATTTATTTGACTATTTTACGGATTAAATCATGAAAATGATATTGAGGTTTTATTTATTTTATTTTAAATGAGTTCTCTACAGTGCATTCAAACCACTTAGAGAGAAGCCCTCAAACATTACTATATGAAAATACATTAATATATTATAATAAATAATCGATCGAATATAGTTGACAAATTATTTTTCTTATATAAATGTTATAGTTCAGGAGAAAGCGTTCAAAAAGTGTGTGACTAATTTCAAGCTAGAATTTTGTGTATAAGTTAAAATTTTTGTGCCTTTTAAGAATATGTGGTCGACTAAGTTCTTCTGCGGGCATAACTTGGCAATGGACATTTAAAAAAAAAACTTACTGGTGGAGAGCGGCCATGTCTCAAAGTGATTAGAAAGTAGAAATAGAAGTAAGAATTAGAAGTAGAAGTAGAAATACTTTATTTCATGTCAGGCCAAAGTAAACATCAAATAGAGTTTTTCATCTTATACATACCCTTAAAATAAACTGGAATAAAGGATACAGCTTCAACGTTAGCATATTACTGCAGGGTACACCTGGTATTATAATTAACTTTTTCTAATTAAAATTCGAACTACACAAAGAACTAATTTTGTTTTTGATGTGTGAAATAAACACACAATTGTTTTATCATAACAAATATATCACAGAGATTTACTTTAAAACCAATTTAAAATAAAGTTTTGCCGAAATGTAATAATTCGTTAGTGTTCATGTCAAAATCAGCTTTAGTTTGGTAGTGCGTTAAAATTGTCTTCGATACTATTAAGAGAAAATACAGTGAACAGGCGAATGTGTGCTCAAGGAACTGGAAATTTAAGCGGTAAAAGACTGCCTTTGACAGCATAGAGAGTAGAATAACCGAAAACTAATTAAAACAATGTTCTGAATTATAAAAGAGCATATATTCCAAGAAAATATGTGAGTTTAAAGGGGTTTTAAATATTATAAATAAACTAACGAACAACGTCAATTTTTTAGGGAATATTGGCTGTAGGTGTAGGTGTACCCTCTACTAATCTTGTATCTGGTAGTGGATCCTTTCAAGTCAATATTTTATTATATCGTTATATTTTTACCTATTCTGAGGAACGAAAAATGTTTAGGTCTCCGATTTCAAAAATTCCATGCCAGATATCCGTTTCAGACACCAGGGAACATTTTTAGTTCCGTGTCTGTCTGTGTGTTGGTCCGATGGCCGTCATTTAATTTTTGCGAACCAACATATCTTAAAAACAACCCATCCAATTTTAATGAACATTGGATCACATTAAAATTAGCCTATTGTTGGTCCAATATAAGCTTCAACCTTCAACGTTTACTTGTTTCTCTTTTATAAACGCACAAACATACATTTATAAAAGCATACATTTTACACCTAAAAGTAAAAGCTTCAAAAGAACTTATCTCATTTGTATAATACTTTTATGGTTTATTGAAAGTAGCTCGCAGATGGCCCTAGATTAATTTAAACCGTCTGCGCTCTTCAACTTTTGCTAAAATGGTACTTTAGGTAAAGAAACTAAAGAATATTGGCAGATTAAAAAAAAGGGGGGGGGAAACAATTGCACAAATTATACAATAATAGTACAAAATCAATAAATTACGTGATAGGATGCGAGGAAGCTATGCCACACCAATTGGCAGTCTACTTTACAATATTATGTGAATTAAATTAGTCGCATGAAGTTATGGCAGTCGGTTGAAATGAGCTTGTGCTATTTGTGGGTTACCTTCAATAAAATATAAAAGTTTCGTACAAATCAGACAAGTACTTTTGAAGATATAGGTGAAAATAAATGTGTGTTTGTGCGCTTGTGGAAGAAAAATAAAGCACAAACGTTGGGACCAAGAAGGAAGTGATTATGATCTACCATCCAAATTAAATTAAAATTGGACGTGCAGTTTTTATGATATGTTGGTTCGCATAAATTGAGCGACAGAAAGAAAATAAATAAATTAAGTTAAAGCATACAATCATTAAAGTATACGTAATAGGTATACGCGAGATAGCTATGTGCTACACAAATTGCCAGACTTTTTTTTTATGCTGCTGTCCAGCAATTTTTATGTTGTTTACCATGAGCGTTAAGACTTTAGAAGTGTTTTGTACAATTCATAATTACCAGATCTAGTTTTTATTACATATTTTATCTGTGTATACACTGGTGATCTAGCAATACATATAAGCCTTTAATAGCCATGGTGAGCGCTTTTTTTTATCCACTTTTATCGTTTTAGCGGTCGACCTAAGAGGTGGTTGCGATCGTTTCGATCGAACGCATATTATTATTATTATTAGAAACCATACTATTACCTTTTATGACCTAATTTATAATTATTTAAAAGTTGAAAACATGCTCACCATGCTCTGTAATTTTATGCTGTTATTTTCTCCCATAATCTTAAATTAAGTGATTTTTATTTGCCACGCCAATTAGAAACTTTAAAAGTTAACTTTGAAATAATTAAGTTTGTAATGTAACCGAAAGTACTTATACTTAGAGAATGTATATCCCCTTAAAAGTACACCCCTTACATAAGTAACTAAGAGCTTCACGCTTCCAATAAATCATTTTAAGTTTATAAGTACGAATAACTTTTTGGTTGACAGCTTACTTCCACCTGCCTAGTTTGTAAACAATACCAATTAAAGCAGCCATGACAATGACCACAACAAACCAGCAATCGATTTGCCGGTAAACCAAGTTAGTGTTTCCGAACGCAATTAAACAGGCTTTTTTTTTACGGTAACTCTTTAGATTGTTACTCCCCTATGTTTTTTTGGAATATAAATGACTTTGGCTAAATAACTATTAAGAGAATGAGATGTTTACTCCAATGTACTTTGAGACAAAGGAATATCACTCTCCTGTTTTTATAAGTGGAGTAACAGTCTAAAGAAGAACATTCCGAACATCTTACTTATATTCTTACTCCCCTCTGTTTTTTTATATAAAGGGAGTAACAATCTAAAGAAGTGCCCTCAAAACATTATAATTAGTTCCGTTGGATTGAGTCATATTGACATGTCTGTTTTATTATCTGCTATATATCTTATTATTTATTTTTTTTTCCTCTTTTCTCCTGTAACATTAATGTTAATTATTTAGCGACTTTTTTACAGTATCTTTTAAATAATCGAGTAGTGCCCCGACGACGCGACGGCTACTCACCTCTAAATAATTTATAACGTTAAAAAATGATGAGCCATAAGCTGGGTTTGATCCAGTCATCTCTAGCACATGAAACTATCACTCTACCGCTGAGCCATCCCACTGTAATGAATCTAGCATAAAACTTACTATTTAAACCGTACATATTTATTTAAATATTTTAATTCATATAACTAATTCTCTCTTAGCTCTTTTTTTAACCATATTTATTCTGCCCGGTGCCACGGGCTTAACGGCTAGTACAGGTATAATGCAGTTACAAGGCTTGAGAGCCAATGTTTTATTTTTTTGACGATCTACGTAACTGTTATGTTAATTGATCAGTTTTAAAATGTACAAGATGAAAAAACACTACGATACACATAGACGATACATTAACGACACAGCGAAACACACACAATTAAAATTTATCATCAAACCAAACTAAATTCAAATGTGTACACATTTTGCCATTAATTAATGCCAAAGTTAACCGGTTTTTTTGGGCGTAAAGTAACATTGTTTTATTCAAAAGAAAAAGTACTTAAAGTTCCCGAGTGTAAATTAAGCGAAGAAGAGGCTTTAATATAAGTTCTTAGGATGGAGTTGATTCTCTTTTGCCCTCACACCAGCCCTTAGCACACTTGACAACACATTGTTTCAAATATAAAGCCTACTAATTATTTTCACATCCCTTCTCCTGTGTGTTCTCTGCCCCCCCCCCCCC
>KZ651471.1:9844-23645 GCA_001010745.2 Gerris buenoi | reverse complement strand
TTTATACATCTTCTTCATAAAAATATATTAAAGTTAAAATTCCTTGAGTTTGAAGAATATTGGAAAAGTTAAGAATAGAAGGGAAAAGTGTTAAGAAACTAAAATAAGTTAATTCTTTTTTTTTCTTGTTTAACTTCATTTTCTGACAGAAATTGTAAGTTTTATTTTTTTATATTAAAAATAAAGTCATTTTTATTTTGATGTCAGAACAGAAATAATTCTTCAATTTAATTTTATAATACATATTATACATGTATATATAATATAGTAGCTGCATAGATAAATTTAATTTGCTGCTTATAATAATAAAAAATATTATTTTATATAATAAATAAGTATGTATATATGAAATAAATATTATAATAAAATTATATAAAGTTCATTCATTCGTAAAGCTTTTTATGAGCTGTATGAATTCAACAGGATAATGTATTTTAAATAATATGGATATCATTAAGAATAATCAGATCTTAAAAGCCTATAAAAAAGATCGCTCTATGAAATATAGAGATTATACAAATATTTACTTTAGAGCATTGAGTCTTATATTTTAAATAATTAAAAGTTAATTTATTTAGAAACATTTTCATCCTAAAAACAGATTAAATAAAATTAAATTAAAAAAAATATATATATTTGATGTTTAAATAGTATTTTTTAAAAAAGAGAATAATAGTCTATTTTATAAATTAAAAAAAAAAAAATTTAAAAAAACCCTAGATTGCGTTTGAACAATTATGTTATCAAATGTTCGTTTAATAAAATTAGAGAATAATCTATTGAATTATTTATTCTTAATAAAAGTAAGAAATCTTTTTTAACTAAAAATTTTCTAAACACACTGAAAACTTTTAAACAGAGTAGAAATTATAAAAAGTTTTAATAAGATACGATTGTTAGTTTAAAGGTAACCTTCTTTCTGCTCTGTCGCTTTATTACTTATTTATTTTAGTTAAATTCTATCGATTTGAGAACCTTATATATTTAACTAGTAAGATTTATATATTTTAACTAGTCGACGCAAAGAAGCTGTGGATAGGAGATATGGGGACACTTGAGTCGCCCTCCCACTTCTGACCCCCTAGGCCCGACCACTCAAGACCATCGATTGTCGATTCAACTCAACTAACATGACTTCACTCATAAGATCGCGAGTTCAAGATAACGCACGTGCCACTGTTTTGATGATAAATAGGGAAATAGAAAAACACAACAAAAAATCAACATCTATCTTTTAAGCTACTCGGACCTCTCTTCAATAAATGATAAGTGAGTTGAGGTATGCCTGATAGTAGCTACCTCCATCATATGAGGCAGACCTTCAATTGATTGAGCGACTAATGGAAGAGAACGATGTAAGTGAACGAACGGCAAATGCAAATTAACGAACAATGTGGATTAACAAACAATATAAACGAACTAATTCTGCCAGCAAAGGAGGCGCGAGAGAGAATAATGTTACTAAACTAATTATGTACGATTACACTACTAAATGGATGGCCGTGAGGATTAAATTACTAAACACGTCTGCTCGGCCATCAATAAATCAAGGGTGGCACGAGTTTGTGAGTTCGGTCCCTCGCCGTGAAGAACTGATTTCTATAGCTCACAAATGATCATAACAGACTCGCTTTGGCGGTACAATGTACAGAGGTATGATGTGTGAAGGGGCTGGAACTCTCTACCACGCGGCTAGTAAAATGGGCCTAAAATATGGCTTAAGGTTATAGGTTCGAACAAGTGGTTCGTCTAGTACTAGTACTTGAACCTTACAACTATAATACTACTGCAGTACTAAATACAATATTTGGGCACTAGAAGCAAAAAAATTGGAAAGATTGAACATAGTTTGCCCGATACCTGTCCGGGACACAAAGCTGTATTGTTTTCCAGATGCGGAACTGCTTGTCCACCTGCTTTCAATGAATACATTGCCATCCTTAAAACATACCCTCTGTCACTAAAGCTAACGGACGTCTATTGTTTGTTCACTTGCACAAGACTAACACCAAAGAGGTCCTAAATACNTTTACACAAGTTATCGCCATCGGTAAATTTCGTGACGGATTTTGCGTGACGGTGATTTTACGATGGTGATTTCATGACGGCGATTTTGTGACGGTGATTTTGGTCGGTTTTTAGAATTCACTCTCGGGCCCAGAACGTGCCATAAGGAACTTCGTTCCAATAAATAAACAAAATAAAATAAAAGCCATTTATTGCAACAACACCATTTCATAATACAAATTAAAAAATAAAAATATATAAATTTACTTGCAAATCGGCATTTAGCCGTGGCACCATAGATATAAAACTTATCTGAATTTTACTTTTATTTCTATAGATATAAAATTAATCTCGTAAGAGTATAATATAAAATAAATTTGTAAGTCGTACATATATTATTGTACAAGCTGGATTCCCAAGCTTAACTACGGAGTGTTGATTAAAGTAACAAATATATTTTTAATAGAATCGGTTTATAAACGACAAATATTGTAAACATAGGTCACCGATTTAAAAAATTCGAAAACAGAAATCCGTTTTAGGGATCAGGGAACATTTTGGGTTCCGTGTCTGTCTACCAAAATGTATCTAACCAAAATATGTCTGTAACCAAAATAATATCTTGAAAACTACAAGCCCGATTTAATTGAAATTTGGGTGGTAGGTGACAATGAGCTCATTGTTTGGTCCTATATACGTTCCTAAGTATAGAGTATTAAACCTTCTGCGCCAATTTGTTTCTCTTCAAAAAGCGCACAAACATACATTTATTTACACCTATATCTTCAAAGTAGGCCGCAGATAGCCACAGATTAATTTAAACCGCGCTCTTTAACTTTTGCTAAAGTAAAAAATCAAAACAATATTGACAGATGAAAAAATCGGAGNAATCCATCTCCCGTATAGCTCAGATGGTAAGAGCACCTGTACGGTAAACAGAGGTCCCGTGGTTCGATTCCCGGTGCGGGGGTGTATTTTTCTCTGTATGTCTCCCGTAGTTATTGATAATTGTAATTTGGATTATTTAAAAAGATAAATATGAATACATTACAAAGTATAATTTCGAAAACAGCTGGCGACTGGATTGCACACCTCCTATAGCTTTCTAACTCCCTGCTACAGTTTTCTGAGTTTTTAAGTAACGTAACGCTTTTTGAGGTATGTTCCATAGCCTAAACATGAAAATGTCAAAAATATATATATTACTACAGACCCTACCTATATTACTAGACTAGTTAATGGGCCTAAAATATGGCTTAAGGTTATAGGTTCGAACAAGTGGTTCGTCTAGTACTAGTACTTGAACCTTACAACTATAATACTACTGCAGTACTAAATACAATATTTGGGCACTAGAAGCAAAAAAATTGGAAAGATTGAACATAGTTTGCCCGATACCTGTCCGGGACACAAAGCTGTATTGTTTTCCAGATGCGGAACTGCTTGTCCACCTGCTTTCAATGAATACATTGCCATCCTTAAAACATACCCTCTGTCACTAAAGCTAACGGACGTCTATTGTTTGTTCACTTGCACAAGACTAACACCAAAGAGGTCCTAAATACCTGCTCAGAGATAGACTAAAAGACTCGCCTTTCTTTACCCCTCAGCTTGACACCAAATGGGTAGAAATGCCAAAGGTTCATTTGTATTTTTAATTGTAAATACAAAAGAATTTATGATCGATTGAATAACTAAAGAATTGGAATGCAATCGAGGTTTATTTAATACAGACAAAAGATTAGAAACTCCGTTCCCCAAGTTCAGAAATACCCGAACGTACAAATCCAATATCTTCTCACTCACTACCCAGAACAAGAAATAAGAGAATCGTCAAAAAACGAAATAATATAAATGGCTAACACGTATTTTTACTATAAAAAAAGAGAGAAAGATTAATAAAAAAAAATCCTTTCCTTACCGTTAAGCTTTCTAACGTCAAGAAATTGTCAGGTTTCGCTATTCCATTAGACTGGAAATGTTCTCGATAACTGGGAAACCAGATTAAATCGTCCCAAAAAAATGAAGAGGTATCGTAAAATCAGGAAGGGCAAAAAAGGAGAAAGCACCATAAAAAAAAGATGATTTCTCGGCAAAAATATCTTTACCGTCTTCTTTTGTAAATGTGACTTTTATTTCATTCCTCCCTGAACAGCATTAATTTCAAGGAGTTTAAGTAAATACATACTTAAAATTAATTAAGTTTTTACCTTCTATTAGATAGAAAATTTCATGTATATCGCATAAGTTGTTTTAAAAATATTTAATAAATCATGAAAGAGGTGTGGTTAAAAATCAAAATAACGTCTTCACACAAAATTAATTGCATTATAAACAATTTAAACAGGCTCGGCTGTACTTGTACTTTTAACGAGAATTTTCGCTACGAAACATTCAGTCGCTAAGCACGGATATCCAGTTATTTATCAGAAAAAACTACTTATTATAAAAGTTGTAATAACAAATGTTGATAATATTACATTAAATCCCTCTTATACAAAAAAAAAAAAAAAAAAAAAAAAAAAAACAGAAGAAGGTATAAACTAAAATGTAAAATAATAAAATGAAATAAAACTTTATACATCTTCTTCATAAAAATATATTAAAGTTAAAATTCCTTGAGTTTGAAGAATATTGGAAAAGTTAAGAATAGAAGGGAAAAGTGTTAAGAAACTAAAATAAGTTAATTCTTTTTTTTCTTGTTTAACTTCATTTTCTGACAGAAATTGTAAGTTTTATTTTTTTATATTAAAAATAAAGTCATTTTTATTTTGATGTCAGAACAGAAATAATTCTTCAATTTAATTTTATAATACATATTATACATGTATATATAATATAGTAGCTGCATAGATAAATTTAATTTGCTGCTTATAATAATAAAAAATATTATTTTATATAATAAATAAGTATGTATATATGAAATAAATATTATAATAAAATTATATAAAGTTCATTCATTCGTAAAGCTTTTTATGAGCTGTATGAATTCAACAGGATAATATATTTTAAATAATATGGATATCATTAAGAATAATCAGATCTTAAAAGCCTATAAAAAAGATCGCTCTATGAAATATAGAGATTATACAAATATTTACTTTAGAGCATTGAGTCTTATATTTTAAATAATTAAAAGTTAATTTATTTAGAAACATTTNATAGCAGTGTCGGTGATCGTTTTCTAAAAAATTTATAGAAATAATTTTTTTTGCCTCATTAAATAGATGAAGATAGCAATGTTTACGTCCTAAAATTTCAATTTTAAATTTGAAGCTTACGTTTACGCAAGCGTTGCTGCACATAAACGCTTGAGCGGATAACGTTGTCCTACGAACTCATCCTGGTCATGAGTAAGATGGACATGTGAACCAAATTTAAACTAACTCAGTCATCTTTTACTAATAGAAACTACTAATATCGAGAAGTATCTACGAAACCCTAAAAAGAATAAATGCAATCCTAGTTGTACACGAATATACTAATAATACAAGTGGAGTGCTACAACAAATTACAAATGATAAATCTCTTCCCTTGTGAATAAGAATGGTATTTCATATTTTTCTAAGTTATTTAATTCTTATCCTTTATGTCATTTTTTAGTTATAAATATTTATTTGATGCTTAAAATTCAACGTATTCAAAGGCAGGAAAAAGATAATTTTAATATTATTCAACAATAATGTTTTCACTAAAAAATATTTTTGAACAAGATTTTTTTTCTTTTATGGTAGATATACATTTTATGGTAATTTACTGTTTAGCTAAGTTGTTAAAAAAAATAAAATGTTTATAACGGGGCTTGTAAAAACGTAGAGAATTTTCGGAATTAAAAAAAGAAGGCAGTTAAAAGCATTGTTTGTTTAACCAAAAAATCAACTTTGTTTCTTGACTTATTTTAAATGCAAAACATAATTAAATGTAGAACTTCTTCAAGAAAGAATAATTTTGGAAGATTTTGCGAGAGAGAGAGAGAGAGAGAGTAATGACGGAGGAAGCTGCTAAAAAAACAAATATTCGACAACTTTGCTTCAACAATGAATACAAGTCTGTAACCAAAGTAATAATCATCCTAAAAAAAAAAAAAAAAAAAAAAAAAAAAAAAAAAAAAAGTGAATATAATCATTTTAAGGTTTGTTAAAATGTATCATATTCAATGTATCCTATACTATTAAAAAAAGATAAATATGAATACATTACAAAATATAATTTCGAAAACAGCTGGCGACTGGATTGCACACCTCCTATAGCTTTCTAACTCCCTAACGTAACGCTTTTTGAGGTATGTTCCATAGCCTAAACATGAAAATGTCAAAAATATATATATTACTACAGACCCTACCTATATTACTAGACTAGTTATGTTAGGGTTCATGCTAATAAAATACTTACTATTATAAATACTTATACTTTATTATTTGATATATCCAAAATGGCGACCATGTGTTAAAGTTATAGTACCTTTATTTTTCTTCTTTAGGTACCATTAGTCTAAGTACCAAGTTTCAGATCTCTAGGTCACCTCGAAGCTAAGATAATAGAGTGTTATTAAATCCAAGATGGCGGTTATAATTCAATGTGGCGGCCATATTTCGGAATCAAAATGGCCGCACTTTTTTATTCATAGTACACTCAATCAATGTACCAAATTAATCCTTTAACACGCTAAAGGATGTTATGAAACCTTTCTCCCCAAAGTGCAACTATTTTTCAACATATTTTATTTAAAAAATAATGATAATTATGTAGGAAATATGAATATTTATGACGGAAGAAACACTTTCAGTAGCTAGCTGTCAAGTACTTTTTAGTAGCTAGCTGTCAAGTACGGCGTTGTTACAACCATTTTTAGAAATTTCTTACTCTAGAACTATAATAATTCAGTGTATTTATTCTACCTCCATTTGTTTAAGTGGAATCGGAATCATCTTTGCACAATATAGAGCAATCTATGCCTCAGTTTAGATTTCGTTTCGGACCTATATAAAGCTCTTGACTTTTTACAGTGTAATATGCTAACAGTACAAATGTCTACAAGGAAATCATCACACAAGACTCCAAAATCTTCTCATAGTGATGATCACCTCATCACGTACCTATTTGATTATTAGTAATAATTATCGCTCCAACTTCATTCATTCTGAGCCAGAAACAAGAATATTGTTTTTTTTTTACATTCAACCCAAAGAAATATCTAAAAAAAAAATCAACAGAGATAGGAAAGAGTACCTGTGGATTCATATCAAGTAGCCCCTTGAGGACCATCTAAACTTCTTTTTCTTTACAGTTATGATTACCCGACACTCACTCCCCTAAACTTGTAAAAACTTCCTTAGATATAATTTCCTAACTTTCCTCCGCCTTTTTATAATTCTATTTTATTTTGTTTTATATATTTGTTTCCTTCTTTCTTTAACATTTCAAGCTCATCTGTAATTCTAAGTGAGTCTCAGAAAAGTAGCTCAAATAAATAGAGATTATAGAAAATAAAAGTTTATTCTTGTATTTTGTTTAAAAAAAAAAAAAACATAAGATAGAAAATTGAAGATATTTTCTTTCGTTATATTTTCCTATCACAACTACAATAGTTACTACGAGTACGACATGGAATGGGTAATTTTGATGAGATAAACTATCCAGAGACATTTTTCATGTACTGTGTCGGGGCACTGACTTCCCTTCCCTGAACTAATTCTATCCTTATTCTTACTTACCATTATATCATATATATAATCTCATTTAATCTATTTTATCATGCAATCCTACCTTAAGCACTTAAACATTTATTTACACTTGTATAGAATAACATCTAGTTTAAACACATATATTGCCGATTCTTCCGCTTCATTTCTTCTTCTACACTTCTCACACTCTATTCTCATTTCTTCTAGAACCAGTTTTAACATCATAGATTCAGGAGTAACAAGTATACACAAGTTACTTGCAAAAATCAACTGTTGCTTCCAGAACTTGTTTATCTGAATCTAACCTATCCATCTGATAACCTTCACACCTTCACCTGGATGCACAAGTACAAGCGACCTGATGTTTCTACAGTCGATAGCAACAACTATCGATAGTATCGATAGTACTATCGATCTATCGACATCCCAGCAGAGTGCCATTACGAAGCTGTCATGTGAACACCTGTCTTTGACACCTTCAGAGAAGTTTTCTACAATTATTATTATTCAGAGTGAATTAAAGTTTATATTTCCAGTGCTGTTACCAGTTTGGCGACCAACCTTACCTCCTGGCCAATCATCTGGAACACAATATTCTATTTACATAATATATTTTCCGATCTCAGCATTGCACAAAGCATGCTGTGCAACAGGTATGCTTCTTCATTCTCATACATATTACTACAACACCTTCACCATCCTACATTTCACCGCTACTAACAATAGATATTAAGTCAGTAGTTTAGTCTAACCCTTGTTTGTATTTACCACAGGGTTATTACCACATAGCCCCTGGGTCCCTGCTTAGGTTATCCATTTCTGTTATCATTATTTTACACATCTTTTATATTATTATTCATTGCTTATTATCATTATTTATTATTATGTGAACTTATTAAATACTATCATTTTACTTAATCTACGAACCCTACTACCTACTACACCTATCCTATCATTCCTCCCTTTTCTAGCATATTTTCAAGCAGTCTTTACATACAGCGATATTAGTCACAGTCACTTTGGTACTGCACGCCACAGTCTCCCTTTCGTGCACCCAACATAATGAATATTGTCAATATAATAACACGAATAATGTCAAATATCATTTAAAAAAAAACAAAAAAAAACTTTTTAATATTAAAAATACACCCCCTTATTTTTTTAGGTTTTAATTATTATATTTCTCTAATTTTATTTCTTTATTAATCATTGGACTTCTAATCCAAAAATAGCGATACTGAAAAATACACTTCACTCAAATTTCTATTAAATCATATATAGTTAAAACAAAATCAAAAACAACTGAGTCAGTGGACCAAATGCTAGAAGACCTGGAGTAAGGCCAATATTAACTTGGCAGAGACTTTGGCAGGACTCACCCAAGTTTATTTTCACGTCTAACAAATAATATCTTTGCACTTTTGAGCACAAATAAATTTATAAACTAAATCAAAATGCAATTCAACAAACGGCATTTTTTAAGGAATATTCCACAAGTAGTACTTGTAAGGAGAGTCCACTAGAATGCATTTACTATGTAATACTAGTCCAGTCAAAATAAATTTTGACCTCGGCAAAATTGCAACACAAATGATTCTTTTTGAATTTTACTCAAAAAAATGTGTATTTTAACATACTCAAAATCCCCATTAATCCCGGCCCGGGAAATCAGTCAAAATCCAAGATGGCGGCAGAATTTTACCATTTTTTTCTATTTTCTTTCTTTAATTGCCGTAAAATAAATTGTTTGCACTAAAAATGGATACTTATAATGTACTGAAGCATGGAATTTAAACTATCTCAAAATCCCCATTAATCCCGGCCGATGATATCATAAACGTTATTATGTTTAGACATTAAACACCTTTTTATTACTTTTCAAAAAAATAACTTGTGGTGTGCTTGATTACACTAATAAATCAGTGTATTCTCCCATTACTGGAGAATTTCTACTTTTTAGGATTCCAAGGTGGATATAAAAATGACAACATCAACTGCATGAATTGCCATGTTGCCTTATTTCTTCAGCGATTAGAACAATCAATCTCTGCTTGTTTCCTTTATTAGCGAAAAAAATCCTTATTTCCTTTGAATGGAATATCTGGTGTGAAGTTTACAAACCGGGGAAATTGCGTTTGTTCAGCACACATGGGTCATGTCTTTTGTCGTTTATTCTAATGTAGAACCATCGAAAACTTCATATCTGCAAATTCATATACGGAAACAAATGCAAGAATGCTTGAAGCCCACAGACTGAGGATGGAGTATACATGGTAATTGGTAATATGTATGTTCCAAAAATAATGGATTCGCCACTAACACCTGAAAGTATATTACGCATAATAAGATGTACCTGCAAAACGGGCTGAGGTGCCATGAAATGTATGTTGCCGGAAAAATGTATGTTAATGTAGGTACTAGTTCAGTTGTGTCAGTGCCAAAAAACTAATAGTGAAAACCGTCCACTGCGAATACTAGACGAATAATAGAAAGTACAGATGAAAAATGGAAGCCAAATAATTTTGTTATTAATTTAAAAGGTTTTGTTTTTTAATGGAAAAGGTCACATACTCAAATAATAGGGGTNNTTAACCTCGGCAAAATTGCAACACAAATGATTCTTTTTGCATTATACTCAAAAAAGTGTGTATTTTAACATACTCAAAATCCCCATTAATCCCGGCCCGGGAAATCAGTCAAAATCCAAGATGGCGGCTGAATTTTACCCTTTTTTTTCTCTTTTTTGCTATATTTATTGCCGTAAAAAAGATAGTTTCCTCTTAAAATGGATAATTATTGTGTACTGGAGCATGCCCTTTACATAATCACAAAATCCCCAATAACCACGGCCCAGGAAATCAGTCAAAATCCAAGATGGCGGCTGAATTTTACCCTTTTTTCTCTATTTTGCTATATTTTTTGCCGTAAAAAAATAGTTTGCTCTCTAGGTATTTATAATGTACTGGAGCATGCCCTTTTTCATGTCTCAGTCTGTGGGTTTCAAGCCTTCTTGCATTTGTGTCCATATACGAATTTGCAGACATGCATTGACACTATGGTTATGGTACTTGACAATTGATTCCGTTGAGGGAAGGTTCTGTGGCTTAACGAACCATTTTGCCTTTGATACTTTATCCAAAATATTTTGTACTAACGTGGATTTAGTGTATNATATTGCTTTAAAAATAAGTTTACTTACATTCTTTAAATAGTACATTACGCGTCGAGTGCAGAAAGTAGCATTTTGCATGCGAGTGTGGAGTTTACACCCGAGTGGTAGCGAGGGTAGTAAAACTACCGCCTCCATACTTGGGCTGCTCAAAATACAATAGATGAAGCCAACACCTTCAAATTGCGCATACGTGTAAAGGGGCAGTGTCACTTCCAAATGCCGGCTGTCGCACTTCTGAAGGTCATATCGTTCGCGTTCTACCAGCATATGTGCATTACTTTTCAGCCTACCCGTAATATAGGTTCAAATTAATATAGGACAAACAATGAGCTACTCATAATCTACCATTCAAATTTTAAAATCGATCGAGATCAAGATTTGTTAGTTAGCAAAAATGCTGAACGACAAACAGACAGACAGACGGACACGAGATCAATATTGTTCCCTGATGTCTGAAGTCTGGAGGCTATAACTTTTTTTGATTTTTAGGTAATGATCTTTCACTTTCTTCGTTACACGTTGAGACACGTAGAGTAAGGTTAGGACATGCCGATGTATCGAAAATATCGAGGTATCGACCTAAAAACATCGAAAAGATCGATGTTATCGATGCATCGGATCCCAAAAGACGGTTTTTGTCCCCCCCCCCCCCTTGTTAGGTTGGAGGACCGATGCCGATGTATCGAAATCAACGATGATTCTTCTTTCGATGTCGATGTATGGAAAACTCGATGTTCCAACCCTAACGTAGAGGATCATCAGCTAAACCGATTATAGTGAAATTGGGTTATTAATTAAACTTATAGCTAATAACAGACAAAATAAAGAAAGGGTTTATAGCTACAATAATTTTCTTTATGTTTATTAATACAAGTTTTAATCGTTGTTAATTTAATTAAAATATAATTTAGTGTGATTATAAACGAAATCCCTAAGGACCCACACAAAACCAAAATATAATTTAATGTATATTGCTTTAAAAATAAGTTTACTTACATTCTTTAAATAGTACATTACGCGTCGAGTGCAGAAAGTAGCATTTTGCATGCGAGTGTGGAGTTTACACCCGAGTGGTAGCGAGGGTAGTAAAACTACACGAGCAATGCAAATTACGTTTTCTCAAGAGTTGCGTACCGTACATAATCTACGATTGTTGGATTTTAATCATAAATAGGGGAAAAAATAATAAACTTCCAGGTATGTAAGTTCGTATTTCTCTTTTGATAAAGATGACATTAATTCATTAGTTGTATTTTGTGCCGAAATAATTATTTCAGGAGGCGTATTATTCTCCTCATATTCGTCATAATCACTTAAATCACTCATTATTTTTCACTAAAATCTCGATATAAACAGTCATAAAAAAAGTCATGAATACATAATGATGCACTATGAATATTACATTTTCTTTTTGTAATTCATAGATTAAACTTAAATCTCTATTTTATCAACTATTATACCCATCTCGAGCCCCAGTGCCTATTGCTAAAATGTAGCTTTTACAAGAGTAAATTGAATTCGAATTGAAAGATTTTTTTTATTTTTTTATTTTCATTTTATTTATTTTTTTATTATTTTTTTTATATAACATACAATCATTTAAATATTAATTTGCGTGAAAAGACACCTTATGTTATTTCTTTAATACGCCCTTTAAAGACGCTCCGATTTCTACACTCATAAAAAAATATAGGCTTCGAGATGAAAAATGTGTATAATAGAGACGTAATTTGTGTAATAGTCTAGAAGCNTTTTTCTATTTTACCAATAGAATAACCCCTCATAAATGAAAATATAACAAAAGTTGACATAACAACAATAACTGTAATCTTAAAGAGCTTTCCAACGACATACGTCTTAAAGGGAATAATTAAACTATTTTAACTTTTGTACCCCGTACCCCTGTGTACCAATTAGGACCATTTCAGATGTACACCTTCCTGTGGTTGGTTACTATGGCTGTGCCAAATTTTGTGCGGATCGGCTCAGCTTTTCAGGAGAAAACTTTTGTACTTTGTACCCCGTACCCCTGTGTACCAATTTGGGCTATTTAAAATTTATACCTTCCTCTGGTTGGCCACCATGACCGTGCCGAATTTTGTGCGGATCGGCTCAGCCGTTCAGGAGAAAAAGTTTGTACTCCGTACCCTGTACCCCTGCGTACCAATTTGAACCATTTCAGATTTATACCTTCCTGTTGTTGGTCACTATGACCGTGCCGAATTTCGTGCGAATCGATTCAGCCGTTCATGAGGAAACTCTTCTACCCCGTACCCCTGTGTACCAATTTGGACCATTTCAGATTTATACCTTCCTGTGGTTAGCCACTATGACCGTGCCAAATTTTGTGCAGATCGGTTCAGCCGTTCAGGAGGAATATGCATCAGAAAAAACGCAAAGTGTAGTATAAGAGCTTCGCTTCGCTCAGCTCAATAAATCCACCCGCACTACTTCAACCTTCGACCGTACATATACGAGCTCGTATATGCAGCTCCTTCACTCAACTTGAGTGTCCGATCATGAAAAAAAAACACAAGACTCCAAAATTTTCTCATAGCCGACGTTTCGGCAGCTATTTTAATTCTGCCATCTTCAAGGCGAATCTATATAAATACATTAACGAGAGTAATTTTAAAGAGGAACAATTTAACAATCCAATATTAAATTAACAAATCAAACTTGAAGCTATCCTAGACAATATCATGGTTATAAAATTTTAGTTCTTATTAACAATTGTCAAGATTTAATAACAATGCTATAATTCTACAAAGTATCAATAAATTGAAATATTTTTATACAAAACATAAATACTTATAATAGAAGACGAAAGGATAACCCCTGTCCTGTAATAACCCTGGCAGTTGATCGGATCTAAAACCCAAAAGAAAAAAAAAAAAAAAAAAAAAAAAAAAAAAAAAAAAAAAAAAAAAAAAAAAAA
>KZ651470.1:462051-485371 GCA_001010745.2 Gerris buenoi | reverse complement strand
CTACTATTATGCCCTTTCTCTATGGGTTTTTTGTTTGTTTTAACTATATTAATTTGATCATTTTCTTGTGGATTTAGTTTATCATACTGTAATTGAACTTGTTCTAAAAGGAGTGCTTCTCCTTCTACATCAACCAAAGAAGCGTTGTTTTCAGGAATTTTTTTTATTAAACATTGCTGCCATTTTGCATTGTTTATACCTAATACTAATTGATCTCTTATACGTTCTTCTAAATTTTTTCCAAAGTTACACCTACTCACATTTTTTTTTAATTTATTAACGTAAGTTAAAATATTTTCATTTTCCTGTCTAACAGTTTCCTGAAATGTCTTTCTTTCTGCCAAGTTAAATGTTTTATGTCCGTAATGTCGTCCTAACATCGTCTTTATGTCATTGTATGTTACAGTTCGTATGTCTCTTGGTCTAAAGTGGTCAATAACTGTTCTGAATACTTCAGATCCAATTTTGGATAGTACTAAGTCCCTAGCGTTATTGGTACTTGGGTTTATTCCATGAACGTGTAGTTCATTCAATAATTAGTTTTCAAACCTTAAACTCCAATATTCCCCTTCTTCCGAGTCAGGGCAATATTTATCGAATTTAAAATGTCTTACGTGATTTCCATTTTCTTGGATGTCATTGTCCTCTTGAATTGAATCCCGACGTTTTCTAGAATGACGAAGAGAAGGCTAAAGTTGTACATTTCCTAAAAACACAGAACAAATTTTAAGAATTCGACGTTCAAACAGGACGACTCTGTTTTTGTGGGGACTAGGTTAGTGATTCTACATCATTGTGTAAGCGTTACAAGAGGAGGTTTTAAAGGAACTTCATATTGGGCATTAATTTATTTACTTACTTAGTCAGATCCTCTTCTACCTTGCGGTGTCGAGGTAGACCAAAAAGTTTTCCACTCTCTCCTGTCCATAGACAAGACACGGGCACGTTGCGTTGTAGGGACATTCCTCTTTGGGCCCGGGAGGATGTTATGTTGTCTATCCAGGCTGACCTCTTTATTTCTCCGGGCCTTTTCCCCTCACACCTGGCTTCAAAGGCTCTTCGGGGAAGTCTGTCGGTACTCATCCTATTATCGTGTCCGAACCATCGGAGTTGTGTGTTTTCAACTGTCAGTGTTTCAGGATGTATGTCCATTCCTAGTCTAATGGTTGAGTTTCTGACCCTGTCCCACCTTGTCTTGCCTGCAACCTGGATTGGGCATTTAGGTAGGGAATGTTAAAATAAAGCAGTTGTCCAGAAGTTTGCTGTTTACCAATTGCTATTGGGTAATAGATTTATATATAGATCAGCTTGTGGCTTGAGAGGAACTGTAACCATACCTGATGAAAAGGAATAAAGCAGCAAAAGAAGAGGTCCATCCATGGAAGGAAACTGAAACACTTTAGCAAAGGATACATGTTGATCTGGCAGAGCCTAGTGAGGGATCTACATCAAAATCAACGATCAAAATCTCACGGATTAGCTTATAAATTATAAACAAATATTTGCGCGTGATGAGCCTGAGCCAGGATGGAGGAGACATTGAAATTAAGAAAATATTGACAATACCGTTAAGAAATGCGCCATACAACTGGAAAATTGCACTTTAGCTAATCTTTGGGTGAGACATTTGTTCACAAAGGAGGCAAGAAGAGGACATACTGGGAACGAATAACCTAGAAACTAAAGAAAGAACAGCAAGTCCAAACCAATAAAAACATTATTAGATAGATAACTATTAACCTTTAGCTTAAATTATTATTGTAATTCATTGCTAGATTACAATTTAGTTAACTAGTGATGAAAAATGACCCTACTAAATAAGTATGCCAATTTTAACCCTCTTCTAAAGACGAAAATACATTTACTCTATAGACAATACACTGGCATATTCGTATATAATAAAGGAAACAGAGTAGAAAATATCATAATAACAGCTGTCGTAAATAATAACTTTCTTTGGTTCAATAATCAAGCCAAAATATATATTAACTGGCATAATAGAAATTTAATTTTCATACAATTGGATGATTCATGAACTAACTCATATTTTAGACGACAGATTGTTCTTATATTTAGAAGTAATGGACTCTAAATATAAACTGATGCTAAGTATTTTTCAACAATTTCAATGAGTAGGTCATCAACATATACAAAGCAGTAAAAGCAATATGCTTCATTTCTCTGCATCTGTTGCTCCTAATAACCCAGTGTTTATCTCTCTGTCGAGAAGAATATCCTCTCTAATATTTTGAGCACTCCATCAAGGTAATTTCTAAAAAATCTTGGCACGACGGCCGTCTGGTGCAGGTCCATTACAACCGGTCAGTTAACCTGATTTAAACAATGCATCTATTATTACACTCCTTCCCTTCCTGTTATTTTGGGACATGATTCAAACTAATATAAGTCCATTACTCTATCAAATTATCACAAATTATTTACAAAAGCAGACGCTAAAAGTTTGATCACATTCTTAATGCATTAGCTAGGATGTATTAATTATTTTAAACCTTAGGTATTTTCTGTGTAAATCTTTATCCGATATATTTTACTGCTATGAAATAAATTCCGATTCGGTTATTTGACTGTTCCCAGCCTGGTTTCCTCTTCCATACATAGATTAATTAGCACAAATAACTTGGTGGTAAAATTTGAATTATTTCTTTTTGTTTAAGAAAGTCTTTCTGGCACTACGAGTTAAAATTTCGGTTAATTGGTCCTTAGATTTATTAGGTTATTAGGCCATTTGGTTTGTTATCCTTAGATTAATATTTTAACCATTTTTAGGGTTTTGTAGATATGTACTTCTCAAAACCCTTATGCCGAGGATGATGTGTGTCCGTCAGTCCGTCGCTCTTTGGTTCATAGGGCCCAAACCATTTAAGCTAAAAAGCTGAAATTTGAAACACCGCAACAAATTTTGGACCCAATCACAGGAAAAATATACAAAAGATAAAAATTAAATATGCGCACACTCATTTCGCAAAAATGTATGTATTTTTTTTTTAATAATGTTCGAGTGGGGATCAAATAAAAGCTGCTGCATANCTAACCACTATAAATGGCTGGTCCTTAAATTTTGAAATAATTCATGGTTATGCCTAATGAAGGGGTCGATGAAAATTTTCAGAAAAAATGTAATTTATCTTGACGTTATTACCGATAAAAAACATTGTGATCCCCGGGGGATCGAACCAGGGACCCTTGAGGTCGAAGAATAAGAGTCGGTTGGGACACAACTCGATTATATAAACGATAGAATTATAATATATACATAGAAGTTCATTTTTAAAATAAAACAGGTGGGTAATAAAGTAGAAGAGTTCCCTTAAAAAAGTTTACCATACTGTTACAAAATGAGATCTTTTTCTGGACTATTTGTGACATTTTTTTTAAACAATTAAATGTCATTTTTTACCCTTACCTAAATAATGTATTATAATATAAATCAAATATCACATAATGTTTAATGTTGTATTTGGAACGGATCCAATATTTTTCCCAACAGAAATACCTTCGTGATTCAATTGTATTTGTAGCGTGTCTTGGAATGAACGCTATTTATGACGCGATGCGGCCTAGTATAATTTTTTTTCTTAAATAATGATTCACGGCGTGTTACAAACAATCCGATGAATTATTAGCTTTCCTGGAAGAATATACTGGATGCCAGGGTTTAAGGTATCTTGACTATATTTAGATTTACATCTTTTACTCCCTGTTTTTCTCGCACACAATAATAATATTCATGGGTGAACTTAGCGTGGTGTAAGTGTAACAAACTGAAAAGTAATCGTAGAGTAACATTGTTTCATATGTTTAATCAACAAAAAAAAATTATTGATCAAAAAGAATCGAAACTATTAATACCTCTGAGCAGTGGCGTAGCGTGGTTTGAAGCGCCCTGGAGCAGTAGTNCTGTTGAATGAACAAACAAAAATTTAATTCAAAAAAGTTAATAATTAATTTATTCAACTATTTTAAATTCTCAAAATAGATGTGAAACTGTCGGAAACAAAAGGAAATCGGGATGAAATGGTTGGCCAAGAGAAGATTCTCTATTTAAACAAAGATCGGAGGAGATATTTTTTCAGTTTCAGGTAGCTTGTTGTGTTCAAATTTAGACTCAACTGGCCTGTTGAGTTCAAACATGTGTGTAAGTATACAATTCTAGAATGGGTTGGAAATCCGGGTCACTGGGTCCTATATAACACGGGCGTCAAACCATTCAAAAATACAACGGCGTTCGGCCGCTGCCTCGACTTCACCCTGGAGTCTCGCTTTAAATCAACTATAGATTCGACAGATTAGATCTAAAATAGAAAAGAACGAGTGGTTTTAGTCAAGAAACTATATTATAGCTTGCTCTTGGGCTGCAGTATCTTTATAACTAAATATACAAGATACGCTATGAGAGAATGCCTTAGCAGAGAAACCATCTTCTGATTTTATGCATTCTCTAACTCCATTAAGAAATGAAATATCACTTGTAGACTATCTAATCAGTTAGTCCACCTCTCAAAGATATATTCGAAACATGGTTTTTAACTAGAGCTTTCTTTTTAAAGCGAGTAATGAAAATATATACTTGAATGTTATCTATTATTTGTTTTAAAAGGCCTTCATCAAGAAAATTATAATTAGACATCATTCTATACATAGATTTAACATCGGCCAATCAAATCATGTCCGTCCATATTCCTTCTACTGCTATTAGTGAGGTGTTTTAGATTTTACAACCATTCAATTCCACTCCAATTCGATTTTACTAAGCCTATTTCACTAAACAAAATCAATGTGTGTTTACAAATAAAACAATACTTAAGGCAACCCCGTTCCAAGTCAATTCTCTCTTTGGAGTAAGACAAACAAACAAACTGTCCAGTCGTACACGTGGACCTTCAAACAGATTCAAACAAACCTTAACCATTTTTACGACGTGACAAACCTATCTATACTTAACCGACGAAACTTGTCTCGTTCCAACAACCTCTCTAGTATGCCAATTTTAACCCTCTTCTAAAGACGAAAATACATTTACTCTATAGACAATACACTGGCATATTCGTATATAATAAAGGAAAAAGAGTAGAAAATATCATAATAACAGCTGTCGTAAAAAATAACTTTCTTTGGTACAATAATCAAGCCAAAATATATATTAACTGGCATAATAGAAATTTAATTTTCATACAATTGGATGATTCATGAACTAACTCATATTTTAGACGACAGATTGTTCTTATATTTAGAAGTAATGGACTCTAAATATAAACTGATGCTAAGTATTTTTCAACAATTTCAATGAGTAGGTCATCAACATATACAAAGCAGTAAAAGCAATATGCTTCATTTCTCTGCATCTGTTGCTCCTAANCTCTCTCTCTCTCTCTCTCTCTCTCTCTCTCTCTCTCTCTCTGTCCTCTGTTTAATTTAAATTTTTCCTATGGTTTGTGTTAAGATTTTTTTATATTAAATTTTATGCCGTCTCGTATACAATTTTTTATTCTCGTGCTACTTGGCTAAACCAATAATCTCACAACGTTTTACGCGAAACTTGGCTTATTTTCTTTACCTAGGTAATTTGTTGGGATTTCACTTCATTTTTAAAGTAATTTTCGTTTCTTATAGCCTCTTTTACTTTCTCAACATGTTATACTAGAAGAGGTAGAAAAAATAAGGAAAGGACATGATGGAAAATAAATAGTAACAGGAAATAAGTATATCTGTTTAGAAGAATGGGTTTGAAACGAAAAGACAAAGTGGCAAGTATGTAACGCAAGTGGCAAGTATGTGGGGTGTTCTAATTGAACTAAACAATTACTTGATGTACGAGAGCGGACGAGCCGGAATGTATGTTTACCAGCTTCGAGCTCAATACTCAATAAATAATGATCACTCTTATTCTAATATACAATTCCATCAATGAGAGTAAAATAATACTTTAGTTTCGTAAATATCTACTAGAAAGCGCTAATACTTTTTATTAATTTTGTATAGCCGATTTTTCTTTTAGCCTAGAGAGGAGTAAAGAGCCAAATTTTCTAGAATTTGTAATTTGCCCTTTATTTGTACATTAAACTCTACCTATAAGTTTCTAGGATTGCTAGAAATGCCTTAGAATTATAATAAGCCAATTGATCTGTGACATAATAACAAAACTTTAGGCTCATGTATCTTATGAATTAATATGAGAAGAGGTGTGAAATTTTTAATTCTGGTTCAGTTTGTAATGAACTCTTACTTAAAATTAATTTTAAACATCTATGTATCTTTAATAAGAGAAAGATAATTAAAAAAAAAAAAAAGTTCAGCCAGTTTTGAGCCCTTTAAGTTGGACATATGATGCCTGGCAGGCAGAAAGGAAAAAATCGTAATGTATAATATAAAAAAGTATCCATTTGCAATTCTGTTGAATGAACAAACAAAAATTTAATTCAAAAAAGTTAATAATTAATTTATTCAACTATTTTAAATTCTCAAAATAGATGTGAAACTGTCGGAAACAAAAGGAAATCGGGATGAAATGGTTGGCCAAGAGAAGATTCTCTATTTAAACAAAGATCGGAGGAGATATTTTTTCAGTTTCAGGTAGCTTGTTGTGTTCAAATTTAGACTCAACTGGCCTGTTGAGTTCAAACATGTGTGTAAGTATACAATTCTAGAATGGGTTGGAAATCCGGGTCACTGGGTCCTATATAACACGGGCGTCAAACCATTCAAAAATACAACGGCGTTCGGCCGCTGCCTCGACTTCACCCTGGAGTCTCGCTTTAAATCAACTATAGATTCGACAGATTAGATCTAAAATAGAAAAGAACGAGTGGTTTTAGTCAAGAAACTATATTATAGCTTGCTCTTGGGCTGCAGTATCTTTATAACTAAATATACAAGATACGCTATGAGAGAATGCCTTAGCAGAGAAACCATCTTCTGATTTTATGCATTCTCTAACTCCATTAAGAAATGAAATATCACTTGTAGACTAATGTAGACTATCTAATCAGTTAGTCCACCTCTCAAAGATATATTCGAAACATGGTTTTTATTGCCCTCATAACGTTTTATTTATATACTTACCAAGATTATTATAGCACAATGGCACAATAAATAAACTTAACTTAAATTTGCAATAAATATCACTAGTCTAGAAGAGTTGCAAACAAAAGTACTGAAGCTATATTCCTCAACTCTTCAGAAGACTAAAAACTGCTGGTAAATCTGTAACAGGCATTTTGACGACCATGTTCATCGTGAAATCAGACTTGGAACAAGACGATGGGGCTGACCCAGGAAAGGCTGGAATTGACGGATGAAGAAGAAATTAGAAAAGCGTAAGAAACCTGAAGCGAAACTAAAAAAGTAGCCATTGACCGACCAATGGAAGGCGATTTTTTAACTATCCGTTAATTACACAATTTCACGGACAATAGTGATTTCTTTTTTATGCTTAATACTAAGTAATAAAGAGATCAAATGTAATTTTGTTTTTTCATGAATGAAAAAATAAATATTTTATTTTCGGTTTATTTTGTTGTCACCTTCGCAAATTTGGATAGGTCTTCAATTTTACTATTTAAAGTATAATGATTAATGATATTAAATAAACTATAATGCTTTGTTGAACAGAAGAAAGGATTAGAGCATTGGTCTCTGCGCATGTCCAGTCAGAGATACGCAGGCGCTTTTTTAGACTGGGCATGCGCAGATACCAATACTTTACTCGTTTCCTCTGATTGGTTTGGCAGACGAGGCCTTAAAGTTTTAAATAATAACGTTAATTTGGAATTTACATAGCATAGAGATGCATATTATGTGATTTTTACACCTATCGGAACGCCAGATATCATGATAGAAACTGAATAATAAATTTACAAAAAATCATAACTTAAATCCATCTTTGACTACACCGATATGTGACACGTTATAGATTCGAGATGGTTGTCATTGTTTAAGCCTGTCTGTATTTTTTATTTTTTTAATATACAATTGACAATTACAAGTTAATTATACAAGTTTTAATTATTTATATAACCTTAATTAAAATATTCCATTTACTTTAATATTCATTTTAAGTACCGATGCACCTTTAAGTACCCATATTATAATATTAATTTTAATTACCTATGCACTTTTAAGTACCCATATTATACTATTCATGTATGCACCCTGTATTTTTTACAACAAAATTTGTATAATATTCATTAAAAAATAATTATTTTCAAAGCTCACCCTTAGGCCTTAGAAGGTAAGCAACATTTGTTTAATGTTTTTAATGCACACAGAGCTTTTATTTAGTAGACAAGGTATAATATAGGTAGCAAGGAAAAACAAATATTTAATTTGCATGCACATAAATTGATAATTTGCACTTAACAAAAAAAAAGTTTAATTATAACAAAATCTTTTAAAGTTGGCTATATATATGAACCATAGTTCATATTTTTAAATTTAATAATCTATAGATCATTAGGTAGCATACATAAAGAGAAAGTATTGTGATTTTGATGGATTTACACATAATGCGTCCTCTTAGTTTAAAAAAGTAATTTTTAAAAAATGTCTGTAATTTAGACCCTAAAGTACTAGGTTTTTTTAATTAATTCCGGGGGAATTTTACACCCGAAGACTCAGGCCACTTAGATGGGCCCATTGAACAAACCCGGGTTAGGGACCGAAATCTTCACACTCGTGTGAAGATATGGTCGTTAACCATGACTCCCCTCCTGATTGTATTACAACCAGGAGTGTTCTCATCATGGTTTCCAGGCTGAAACCTGGTGGCGCCATTCTTTCGAGGAGCTTTCCTTGTTTAAACAATGCTGGGTGGACATTGAGTGGGGGGCCCGGTCCGGGAATCGAACCCAGAGCAGTGATCAGAAGCGGTCACCCATCCATCTTCTGACCCTGCTCGAGGCTGCTTAACTTGCGATATAACCCGGCAAGCGCTCTAGCCTCCGAGTTACCCAGGCTCCCTAAGTTCTAGGCTTATTCCGATGAAATGTAGTATACATGTCCAGAAAAGTGATTTGTCCATTAAAATACAAATCTAACCATAAGTCGTTTTGCCGGGAAAAATCTAGCTTCCGATATATTAATGAAAATTAATCTGAGTTTTTTCGAAAGTTTAAAACAAAAAGTAAACAACCACTTGTTGAATACTTTGTACATATTATGTTTAAAAATAGATCAATAAAATTAGTTCTTATAGGATTTAAATACAGTATTATTATCTATATGAGTAAGTTTTGTTCGATTTATGGACCGAATATGATTATTTTATTCTGCTTTAAGGCTATAATCAAACAAAACAATCGAAATTCGAATTAAATTATTTTTCTAAGTCATCCGCTTTTGTTTATATTCTCTCTACTTTATATACCTAATTAGAAATGCATGGCTATGTTTAACAACATTTAATTCCAAACCTTACATACCCCTCTTTATTTTTAATAATTGTAAAAACACCACATCAAAAAACATTATATTTTTTTCAACATTTACCATATAAATGTGTTTACTGCTATTTTTTTTTTTTTTTTTTAAGAGCAAACGATATTAGCATGCGTCAGCAAAAGATTTTTTTTCTTATGTTATTAATATTGTTTAATATCTCTTAAGTTGAATTTTTTTGAAATTGCTTCAAAGAATAAATAGAGATCGATTCCAATGTATAGTAAAAAAATGTAAATAATTTAAACAGCTTCGGCTATCCAACGTCCAAATGTGGCACCTTGTTCAGTTATGTGCGAATGAAATTGTACATTGCAAATTTTAATCAGTTTTCTATATTATTTCAAAACTTTTTCAACGAATCTTGTATACTTACAAGGTTTATTGTCTAAGTAAGTTAAGCTTTTAAGTCGTACGTAATTGTTTCGAAAATAGGTTTTAGATTGAATCGGTTAAAGAGTACAAGTCCTACGTAATCTACTATGTAACAATGGTTTTGTTCTGTATAATATATGAAAAACCGGAATGCGGCTCACATTAATCTCATGCATGGTGGTCCAGGGTGGGCCCTGGACTATCTCAACTTGTTTCTATTAATCAGTGGTGAATCCAAATATTTATATTTAAGATCTTCAGTGTTTTATCCAATTTATAAAGAAGCCGCAACTTGTTCAATGTTTGTCACTCACTATAAGGCCAGGAGCACACTAGAGACAAAACAGTCTGCAATTTTTTTCCGAACTGTCTTCGTTGTGTCTGCCTTGTTACACTTGTGTTGCTAGAGCCTTGTCCACACATTGGAGACAAGGCAGTTGCTTATCTTGCACCTTGCACCCAGCGAAATGGATCTCGTGGATAGTGATTTGTGCATAACAGTCTACGGACAGAAATGAGTCAGAACATCTTCTAGTCTGGAGGACTCTTTGTCTTGCACCTGTTTTTGCCTCCAGTGTGCGGACTCCCCATACTGTATAAACCCTTGAGGTAGTGCTGAGCTGAGCTGAAAATTTTTCAGCTCAGTACTCAGGCTCTTCTTGCTGTGGCCCATGGCCCACAGCAAGTACTGGCAGCTTACTGGTCTACTTATACTTGACTATTTGACTTCGGTTCTGAAAATCAAAATTACAGGAAAAAGGCAACCGGTAACGTTGTGGAAGAAAGAATGAAGACTATAGAGTTAAGGGGTCAGAGAATTATGTGACATTAAATCCAGCTCGATAAGTAAAAACCAAATAAAATATAGAACAGCCAGGGTTGAATGGGAGATATGTCTTCTTCTTTCAATCCAAGTTATAATCCTGGAAAAAGCTATATCTCTACCCCTGACTCAGAAGACAGAATGCTGGGAGTTTTGGAGGAAAATGAGGATAATTTAAGTGATAAAACAAGCTACAGCTGCCCCTATCAAAAGGGTCGGTTTTCAAAAAGTATCATAACCTCAACCTGATTCTGAACTCATGGTGAATTTTTTTTTTAAATCTCAGTTCAACTGCAACAAACCAACAAGACATTAAGACTTTTAAACACACATTGAAAGGATGAGAATTCGACTCTCAAAATACCAAAAATTATAACAATCCCTTAGCTTTCGGAAGCTTAAATATGTTAAAAAAAAATTATGGGCTCCCTGGCATCCCCCTTCCTACTTCTGGTGAAACGGTACATTCGCTCAAACTTCCACCATAATTTTGCAATGAGCTTGTCTAGAAAATATGCTAATATAATGCAAATATACCTTATTTGTAATTTACAATTATTAATTATTAATTGCATCAAAAAGTGATAGAAATTTTAAAAAGCATATAAGACCTCTAAAAACAATGTCGTCTATATTATGAAAGTAATGGTGGCTACTTTGGCACTGAGCCAGGTATCAGCAGTGCTGCCACTTCTTGTGCTTATCTTCTACAAATAGACCTACCAATCGTCTACCTCTCTCACTCAGACACTTCTCTTCCAGTTTATTGTCCCCTCTTTCCACTAATATTGTTTTCCACATCAAGGTCTTGCGATAAATAAACTTAGGAGATACCAAAATATCAAATTTCTATCTAGAAACAATGTACAGGCTATCTTATCTCCAAGTTTTTAATTCAAATAAATTTTGAATCTTTCGACACTTACTCATCTCTGATTAAAATACGTTTAAAACTAGATAAAATATAATTTTTATTCTATGATAAAAGGACAGGACTAAATGTCAAACTGCCTTAATACAATAATACAAACATTTTTCTAAGTGATTTTGACGTATGATTTTCCTTTAACATGTCTAGAGGGTTCAAATAGTACCTTAAATATCTGTATCTGAATGCATTTAAAGGCAAAAAAGTGTTAGATAGTGCAATAGAAGACAAGAAGAGCAATAAAGATAAATTAAGTAATACTAGAGGCTTTAGCTCACAATAATTTAAAATAAAATGTATTATGAGTCTCACAAGACTCAATTAATATATAAAACACCAAAATATAAAATAATACTGGCACAACCCAGGTTGAGTTGTCTTCCAAGTTTAACACAAAGAATATAGATGTCTCCTTTAGCACAATTAAATAACTATTTATGCCGGTCGTGTTAAAATGAACTTATAAATTTAATTGTTTTAAAAAAATGAATGTTTTCTTTTCTTAATTCAATAAAACAGTAGTAGTATAGTAGTAAATATTTTTTGACTAGGTTTTTTTCCTGATGTTTTTATAAAACATATTTTGATTCAGCCATAGAAGATTTAAAATTTGGCAAAGGTATACGAAGTTATTTGGAAGATTTCCCTTTTAGCTAATAGTCAGATTTAAAAAAAAAACAAAAAAAAACTTTCTCTATTATTTGTGTCTACCCTGCTTCACTAGCCGATGTTATTATGTTTGAGGCCACCCACTAAGAATTGAGACAGGTGCTAGAAGACAAATCAGACCTCGCTCACAATAACAAGGAATGACCGTTTAAGCTTAATTCAAACAAGAGCTGACCGTCTAATTTTAGATTGTACTATGACAGACAAGGCATGACCGCAGAAACACAACTTTTATTGCTATTTGTTCTATTTATTTTTTCCCAGTCTCGAAGAGGCCGTGACTATTCGATGAAAGAGAGTTTAAAATTGGATTGTTTCCATGTGGCAGTTAGTTCTAATACCAACAGGTGTGGGACCCAAATAAAAATTTGTTAGTAAAACAACATCGTCCTACCATTCTAGATCTAATCACCTCTCTTTACCACGACACTAACAAGGTGTCGCAAGACCTTAACTCTATCACCAATCAGTAGTATAATAAATAATGGACTAAAGACTTCTTGATAAAAATTTAACACTTTCCAATCTGATTTAAACACTTAACATTAAACATTCTCTAAAGCAATTTCATATAAAAGCAGTTGAACTCTAGATACATTTATTTGCATTACTATTACCACTAATGATAACATATTGACTAAAGAGGTTTCCTGTCAGTTGCAATAATATATGTATTATGTTATTAAAGGTGCGTAAAGAGGGTTCAATTTCATTGCTCAATATGACTGAATCAATGAAATTGAAACATATAAACACCAATTCAATGAAAGTGCTAATTTTAATTGGCAATTACCGATAGAAAAAAAGTTAAACTTTTTAACAATCTGATTGCCTTGCTGGCCATGCACGGACGGACTTTCATTTCGAAAATCGCGGCGTCTTTCCGAATCATTTCTAAAAGCTCGTGTGTTAGTGGACTGTGGCACACGTCATGAAAATAGGGAAATGATTTGACAAACGATTCGCGAAAAATATCCTTCTGATTATCATCTGCGTTAGTGGGCGTTAACACACGAGAGGAAAACGGGAGGGGATTCGCCCCACGCCACGTTTTCTCCCATACACCAACGTTTATTCCTTTCAAATGATAACGCGCCATGCACTTGAGAAATCCCTTTGTCGAAAAATTTGTTTCTATTTTCCCTTGCCACTCTTTCCTCTCCCGTATCCTCTCCTGTTTCCACACGACACAATTTACTAAGGGAAAAACTTACGGGGTAAATTTATCTCCACACTTTCCTTTCCCGTTCTTTCCTTTCCCCTTTCCTCTCCCGTTTGCACATGCCACGATTTTCGGAATGAAAGAGCGTCCGTGTATGGTCAGCTAATAGCTCTTCAGGAACATTAAATTGAACTGTGTGAATCTCGCTTTCATTTTGATGGAATAGAAGGTTTCAGTGACACAGGTTATGTTTTTATGATTCAATTTGATTGCTTATTGCTTTATCTAAACACTATAGAGGCGTTCAATTATATTAAAAGTGTGCCGTTCAATCATATTATACAATGAAACTGAACCGTCAAAAACTCACATTCAGACTTGTCCTGTCCATACTGCCGAACAGATGAAACAAGACGAGCATTGGTCTCTGCGCATGCTCAGTCTGAGTTACACATGCGCACTTTAGACTGAGCATGCGGAGAGACCAATGTTTGTCGAGTTTGCTTGGTAAGGTTAGGCAGTCTGGACGAGGCTTTAATGGTTAGCATTACCCGAGCTGCATCTTAGGTTAACCTCTCCAATAGTGAAAATACAATCTAAATTCATATACAATTGTGGTAAAAAAACTTAAATTTTCTTAAAGCATAATAATTAAATCCGATAACATTATATCAGAATGCTAAAATAAATTGGATAAAACAATCTAGATCACAATTCGATAAAATACAATTAAAAAAAAATCAATAAAAAATATTTAGTTTATAATATAACAGTCAAAAACATAAGGTACTAAGGTACATACTCGTAGTTCAAAGGCACTGTATATTGACCAGAATAGAAGGTTTCAGTGGCATAGGTTATGTTTTTATGATTCAATTTGATCGCTTATTGACCCAGATTTTAGTTTTAGATAAAACTAAAACTAAAATCTGCCTTTGTATTGTTTTATTTATTTAACGACTTTGGATCCAGTCCAAAATTATTGAGGCACTAATGAGGATGGACATTGTACTAAGTGCATAGACAACAGATCATTATTTAATTAAAAGGTGTATTCTGTCGCTTTTTAAGTGCGAGTAATTTGTTAATTTTAACTGGACAGGTCACCGCATAGATAAATTACATCTCTTTAGATTCACCTTTAGACTATCATACGCTTGCAAGTCTGTTGTTGTATTCGAGATTTTGTATTACTAAATATTTTAGATAAACTGTTCACAAAGCACTCATTATATGAAGTAATTAATACAGGGCGTATTATAAAGATAATATTTTTTGTAAATAGTATTTTTGATTTAATGTTAAATAATTAAAGCCAGCGCTGCGAGCTTCTAGCATTCAACCAAATGATTGGCCGATTTAGTTGAAATTCTGTACACATATTCCTTAAAAAAAATAGGTTAAACTTTGTTTTTTTATTAAAAATGTGTAGTCTATTGTCTGTAGGCACGTAAGGCACGTAGAGCCTAAACTAATTGGAAGATTTTGATGAAATTTGGTATACACAGTTTCAGAAAAGTTATACCCCGAGGCAAAATCGAGAAATAAACTTTTACTCTACATTTTGGGGTGCTACATCCTAAAAACTCTAATTTCTCGAAAACGGTCTGACGATTATTATTGAAAAAATTCTTAAATGTAGTACATTTAAATACTAATACAACTATTTAACTTGCTTCCCCGGGAAAACTCTAGTTCCCGAAATATTTATGGAAATTAGTCAGATTTTCAATCAGAAAATCAAAAAATAAAAGCAGCAACCCCCTGTTGTTAGGATTTTAATACGGTGTTTATTTGAGAAAGATTTGATTAATTTATCCGACCTTTTTTTCCTTTACTTAAAAGTTAAACTTATATTTTTATTTATTTCCATTGATACTACTCCACCCAAAGATCTAGAACTTGTTATATCTACAACTTCTTCAATGAGCTAATAATCCATTTCTGAATAATTTGATATATGTTATTTATTTTTTTTTTTTATTGATGTCTATTTTTATATATAAATGTTTTTTTTATTTTTTTTATATATATACATCCTAATTAATTATATTAAATGAAACTTTAATGTGAATGCCCAGCCCGAATGCAGTCGACCCACGGAGAGATAGGTTATAATATAACAGTCAAAAACATAAGGTACTAAGGTACATACTCGTAGTTCAAAGGCACTGTATATTGACCAGAATAGAAGGTTTCAGTGGCATAGGTTATGTTTTTATGATTCAATTTGATCGCTTATTGACNATAAAATGAATCAAACTTTAATGTGAATGCCCAGCCCGAATGCAGTCGACCCACGGAGAGATTGGGTCTGGCTATTCAGGATTCATGGTGTACGCCACTTCATGGGGGCAGCCTGTATTTCAACGAATAAAGCATCAATGTTGTCCGATTCCTCGCATCTAGATGTGTCTTTTGAAATTTGGTTCATTTTTTTAAGTTTAAGGCTGTTTAAAAAAACTATGCTAATTCTCAGCCAAATAGCCAGATCCGATCTCTCAAGTGGTACACTGTGTCTATTTGAGTTGGACTAATACCGATGTTTTTTCTGTGAAACCCAGATCTAGAGACAGTCCAACACGTGAACTTGAGAGATTGTGTCTGGTTTCTTTGGAAAATCGGACGTCTCTTGATTTTATTAGTTCAGAAGAAGAAGAATGAACCTTCAAATGACACATCTAGGTGAGCTGAATCTCCCTTGTTAACATACCATAAGCCCAGACGCACATTGAAACGCAAAGCAGGGCAGCACAGTTTTTTTTCAACCGCAGAAATTTATACAATATCGCACAAAGTGAAACGGCAGATACACTTGCGTCCGGGTATAATGTCACGTATGGTTTAGTACCTACTGCCCTGCTCTAAGTCTCAATTTGAGCGGTTTTGTATATATCTGCGGTCAAAAAAAAACGTGCTGCCCTACCCAGCGTCACCTGCGTCTTAATGTGCGCCCGGACTAAGAGATAAACGTTGAAGCTAGCTCATAGTTGGAAGTCCCTAATGCAAATACCTTTTATTTTGGGCTTTTCTAATGTTTTCTTTTCAGGGGTTCTGTAAATTTGAATAACCTAACTATACGAGTATTATCAAATAAATTATATTTATTAAAAAATATAAATGCAATTTATTTGTGTCTCACAAGTAAATAAAGCTTGAAGAGTATGTGCACTCACTAGTATACTTTATTAAAATAATCACTTATTTTTATTAAATTAGTTCACTTTTCAAAGTAGTCAAAAGCGGACTTTATATTAAAAAGAAACTTTTGTGGTTTGATAGAAAACTCAATAAGTGATCACGTTTAAGGTGAGTTCATAGCCTGCGTTTTTTACACGCGCCAAAATAATCTATTGACTGTTGTAACATGACGCTGATGATTTCATCTTTCGATCATCCATTTAGATAGTAAATATTATCTATAAAAACACTTGCTTTTCATTTTGAAACTATTCTTCTATAAAGTTAGTACTGCATTTTAATTATTAATTATATTATAGGTTTGTTCTAACCCCCATATTTGTATCGTCCCGCGGATCGTTCAGGATTCGTTTAGGACGGGTTGTATACGCATGCACTAACATTGCACTGTAATAAAATACTGTCAGGTTGGAACGGGTTTAGGACTATAATTCACACCATATTAAAAACATTCAAGGAAACCTAACAGTTAGGGAACCTTCCTGTTGACGTGCGTGACGATTGACATGACTATGTATGTCATAAAAACCAGTACTTGGTATTGTCAGAGGATCGTTTTGACCGTATAGCAAACGGTTCACAACGATTCATGCGCGGGTTGGAACAGTTTGGAGGACGGTACAAAACATTATCACAGGCCGGGTTGGAACGGCTTTTATCTATTGCGCATGCCTGTGACAATCCTGCCGAAGGTACACTGCTTGGTTGGAACAAACCTAAATATATTCGAATTTGTTTATAACCTGACCGGAACACTGCGCAAGTGCCCAAGGAAGGAAGGGTGGTAGAAAACACTCAGTAACGTCTACAGGGCTTTGTATTTTTTCTTACAGTTGACCGATAAAGTGGTTGTTATCGCACTCAAAATAGTACGCAAAACAGCAGATTCCTGCACTTACAACTTTACCACACTCGTTTTACTTTACCGCACTCCAGTATCCAACTTACGAACATAAAGCACTTAAATGTAACTTCACGATTTAAACAATATATATCAAATATAAAAATGTTGAAGTATTGAAGATAAAAAATCTAAAACAAAGAATGAAATGTGATGAGTAAGGGTTATGATGAAAAATAAGTTTGCAAAAAATAATCCGGCAAAAAAAGGCAACACTGTCTATAAACAGAACAGCTGGTTTACTTGATATTGTAAAACCTTTTATTCTTGTTAACAAACACTCTATTATTTTCAATTTATTTACAGATTAAAAACTAACTGTAGGAAAAATGTAATGTGCAACTCGAGCTTAAAGTGTCTTTGCTGCACTCGAGAAACCTTTTAGCCCTTGCCTGTAATATTTACGCTTGTGGGTAAATATTTCTCTCGTGTGCAGCAAAGTGTCACTTTGCGCACTAGTTGCACAAATAACTATTATCTCTATAACCAAAACGCGCGTAAAAAACGCATGCTATCCACCTTTAATATTTAAGCTTGGTAGAGCTAGCCCTACCAAGCTTAGCCCTCCTAGAAAAAATACTAAAAACATTTTACTGTTGCAGGTGGTGAATACATGTGATTGAAGAGGATGCAAAGTCACTGCCCATTTAGAAGCAGACGGAACTTACTGAGCTAAAGACATTCATGTTACGCTTACGGGCCAAATTATCACAATTCATTACTAATTCTAACCCCCGTATCAGAAAATCCGCGACAGTTAAACCTAATTAACCAACTGCCTAGTGGTAGTCTCGACTAAATACTGGAATGCATTCTTATTTAAGATGGTGTGTGACAGGATTGTAAATAACGCGGAAGTAAAATGATGTAAAGGTATCTGCATACTTAAAATAGCTATACTATTCCATTTACCACTTTTTTGTATTTATTTATTTATTATTTTTCAATAGCATTAGTTATTTTGTTAATCATTAAGAAATATATAATTCAAACATAACTGGAAAATTAAAAGAATAGACCTAATGTAAATGCTAATTACATTACTGAAATTAGCATGAATGATTAGTCTTTCATCATTAATAAATAGTGATGAAAAAATAGCGCAGATTATATTAGTATTGTCTTTAATATATAAATTAATAAATAACATACCCAAATAATGTATTTCCTTTAGTAAGTCAACGATTTTCTGAAAGGTGTGGTTGTCCTAAGCGAACAATACTTTTTAATCGAAAAAAAAAACTACCAACAAATTTCAATAAAACGTTTTTTATAAACAAACAATGGAAATCAGAACTTCAAAATACCTGTGTTTTTTCTAATATATTCCAGAAACAAATTGTATTTGTGTGGAGTGTATAATTTGAATAACTACGGGGTGTAATAACACATTTAAACATTAGATTTCTTTTATCTTGTTATTAGATAATAATTTTTCGTTTTTGTTTTAAAAAACACGATATTTGAATTTTAAATAATATTAAGTAGAAAATATATTGAAACATTAACTAAATTATGTAAACTAAAAACATATTAGGGGGAGTTAAGAACTAAACAGATCAGATTTCATAGTATTGGAATCACAGTTGTAACTAGCGACAAATGTTATATTGCTGTAAAACGACTTTATCTTCGAAGATACCTTACAATATCTGAAACAAAATACATACTGGCCCGTAAATACCAAATACATTTCCGTCTAAACTCGATGATCTCCTTTAAAATTAATCTTCAAAAAAAATTATAATTATTATTATTTCTGGATCTGAAATTATAATAAATATGAATGTGTATAATTTTATTTGTTAAATTACTTCAGGAAGCACACAATTAAACGACAAATTTCGACCAAACATTTATTGTTATCTAATAGTTTTATTTACCAACTACATAATATAAGAAACTTTTTATTTATATCGGCATAATCATACTTAATTCATAAATTTCTTCACTGAACATTAAATGTAATCCCATTTCCTTGCTTACACGCATGAATCATACATATGTAATTGAATTTATATTATAGCTATTTAATCTTAATGAAAAAAAGTGTTTATCTAAAAAAACAAATTGTATAAAAATTTAATATAAAACAAAAATATAAAACAAAAATATTATTTAAAAAATAATAATTAAAAAAAACGATGTAAAATTTGCTTGTAGTGTTATTTTAAGACATCTTTTGTTTCTTTTGACGAAATGACTTAAATTAATATGTAATTATATTCTTTGTATATTTATAATTATTATAAGCTTTACTAACTTAAATAAAAGGAGAACGCCAGTAAATAAAACTAACATAATAATTGAGAAAATGTGTGAGGAATACTATGCGAGCAATGGCAACAATAGGAGATCGGCGTTGCTACTTTGATAACAATCTTGAGCGCTTTTCCAAACTCTATAATTTCCAACTTATAATTTCAAATCACTAAGATGTCTTAAATAGCTGATCATCCATTCTGTACAAACCTAATATTGATCGGGGGCGTAAAAGATGTGAGAAAAATAGCACATTAACTCTAAAATTTAAATTTGAATTACATAACAAATTATTCAATAATAAAATATTATAAAACGGATTTATCCATACATGCTCAAGCTTACTTAACAAAAAAAAAAATCGTGAACGATAAATTGCCAATGATTTTTTTAATTAATCATCATTTAATATTACAGTTTTATATTATTATGTCTAATAAATAGTTTAATTATTTAAGTGGTCAAAATTGTGCAAATTAATGTTAGTTTGCTTTAAAAGTAAATTGATTGAAAACTAATAAATTGATTCAAAACTATAATTATGTTATATGGTCCTATTTTGACGTCTTGAGAGTCAATTATTGAGCTAGTTTTATATTAAATATTTGTTATTTCTGTTTGACTGTTAATAAACAGGCAAAGAGAAATAAGAAATTTATTATAAGTAATAAAATAATTTTATTTCTATTTTACACTACTTATTAAAAATTCTTAGAAGAGTAATTTTAAAATAGGGCATTACGCGTCTAGTGCAAAGTGGAAAGCATCATTTTGCATGGGAGTGTGGAGTTTGCACCCCAGTCGCTCGGGTGCAAAAAAGGCGAGGGTAGTAAAACCACACAAGCAAAGCAAAATGCAGTTTTCGCACGAGTTGCGTACCGTACTTAATCTACGATTGTTAGATTTTAATAATAAATGCAGAAAAAAATAATAAACTTCCTCTATGTGTGTTCGTATTTCTCTTTTGATAAAGATGACATTAAATCATTAGTTATATTTTGTGCGTATTTTATTTCGGGAGGAGTATTATTCTCCTCATTTTTGTCATAATCGTACTTAATCACTCATTGTTTTTCATTAAAAACTTAATAAACAGTTATTTTTTAAATATAAACAAACGCACTGATCGTGCGTTAAGGTGTAGAATTCGTCTTTTTCATCGCACTAGGGCGAAAAAAGAGGAATTATGAAACGCGCATGCGCAATGAATACAATTACGTAAATCAGAGCAAAGATAAAATGTTAAAAATTACGCATCTAAACAGATAAAATGTTTAAATTTCGTATCAATCGTAGATAAAATATATTTCCCATTATTCATTATTATATATCATTACATATATTCCAAGTCAAAAACATTGTTAAATTAAATATGAATCCATTACTAATATACTAATATCTAAAGTTAATAAAGTACAAATAATATTGCTCAATTACCTTGGTCAATTTTATGCGTAAAATTCTAAATAAAATATTAAAACCATTATTTTTAAGGTAATTTAATATCAAAACAATATTCAATTAAGTTAAATCTATGAATTATAAAATGGTATTCTATAATGACTTAGTTCTCATAAAATTAAACTTAAGAAGTATGATATTGGGGAAGGTTAAAGATTTTTAGACTCAAGACTCAACATCAATTGTTTTTTTCTTTACTCGAGTTTTATACTTTTATTTTTGTTTAAATTTATATATTGTTTTATATTGAAGTTTTTTTTAATTGGTGTTTAAGTACAGTATGTTTATTATTTGTGGTTTACTTAGATGGATTGACTTTCTTTTTCTTTTTTTTTTAATTTGATAACGTCAGTTTTACATCGCTGCCGATATCTGCGGAATTACGATTATTTTAAAAATATGTATACAACAAAAAAGGACACTATATAAAATTAACAAAAAAATATTATTAAAAATATATTTACCAATTTCTAGAAAAACAAGAGAGACCTCAGGAGTTTTATGATAAAGCAATCTGGAATTTATAATGACAGTATTTTATGTCAGATCAGGAAATTATATTATTGATTTGTGGTTTTTCAATTCAAAAGATCTGTTAAAAAAAACACAGTTGTATTTCCTAGCGTTCTTCTTTAAGTTACTTCGTCAAAAGATGATCTATTGTAAATATTTAAATTTCTTTATAACTTGTGAAAAAATTAATACTGATTTTTATCAGGGTCATATTATGACAATAAAGGATAAAAAAAATATATCTTTGTATTTTATCACCTTTTCATGTTCCGTCGTTTTTTTGTTCGTTATTATAAATAAATATGTATTATTTTAATCTACAAAGCAAGGATAAGAAGAATAAGATAATTTATTTATCTTATTCCTCCGAATATGCCAATGATTAAGTTTTTCTAAAACAAACAGAATCAGTCTAAAGAATATAAAAGAAAAGAGAAGAACCGTTTTAAATACGTTTTAAACAGGAACTTTATTGACAATGGATTATTTTTAAGTTCAAACACAACCGATCTATATTCATTTTATATTTACCACCAACACATAATGTCAAAGAAATGAATTATATATTTAAATATATAAAAAACGAGGTTGCATTTAACAGTAAGTATGTTTACAGTTTTTGAGTATTGAAATATCATTTTGCTACATTAAAAACAATTTAATTAATAAACCATTTAAAATTAAGCTTGGTATAAAAAATGTATCTATAAAATTGATCAAAATGTTTGGTATGAGGAGAGAATTAAGTGATACTAGGTCCTAAATAATCCCAGTTTAAACTTTCGTCATACATATTTGTATTTATTTTATGTTTATTACAGTCAACGCTACAAAACCGATCAGGATAATGAAGGTCCTTCTTTTGAGTTTGTTGTAAATTATTCTTTGTTACGCCGCACGAGTTACGCTCATGGATTATATTTCTGCATAAAATATGAAAACAAGTACATTAGCAACATATTGTGGAAATGTTTCTTTAATTTTGGTCTGCCTAGGTAAATAAAAGTGGCCGGAGGAATGCTTAGCACTATATTCTCTTATAATTTGAGCTCCAAAACTTAAATAAAAGGAAATTAGCTAATGTAGCTTTGATGGATGATCCAAAAGAACGCTGAGACCTTAGGATTCCGCAGATGTCAATCGTGGATTTATACTCGATACTACACTAAATGTAAATCTACGATTAAGTACATCGGCAAGACAAACACAGATGGTTCATTATGATTATGAGAAGGAAAACTAAATATAGATCTTTCCAGGGCCGGATTTCCCACTAGGCACTATAGGCACATGCCTAGGGGCGGCAGCACCAAGGGGCGGCAGCGGCCGCGGAGCTATTGCTTGACGACCTTTTACACGAGTTTTCAGCAATAAAGGCAAGAAGAAAACCAATTTATAGTATACCTTAAGCCTTAAGTAGTAAACCAGATTAACCATATATTTAAGTAAGTTGAAATATGTCAACACATTTGCAGTGAGTTAATTTGTTTATTTTTTATTTAGCTATGAATATTTTTATTAGTGTAATAAATATCTATAATATTCTTTTCTCTACAGGGTGACCCATAGATA
>KZ651470.1:428856-442096 GCA_001010745.2 Gerris buenoi | reverse complement strand
GTGAAAGTATTCTTCTGTGTAGCTTAACTGGTTAGAGCACCCGCACACTGGAAATGAGGGGGAGGTCCGTGGTTCGAATCCCGGCGCAGAAGTCTATTTTTCTCTGACTGTCTCCCTTTGTAAATAGTAATTATAATTTGATTTAAATTAAAATTTAAACGTTCCGTAGTATGAGTACTACCAAAAACTTAAAAATTGAATTTTTAAAATATATATATTTAAAATGAGCAATTGAAGAAATAATTCTCAAATAAAATCAGTCCAATAGTCTTAAAGAAATTAATATTAAAAACAAATGTTTGAAAATCAGAGATAAAAGAATAAAACACAATAAAACGCTGATGATAAGCCATTTAAAATAGTTCATTTATTTTAATATATCTCCCAAATTCAGAAAACAGTAATGTATAAAAAAAAAAATAAATAAATAAAAATAAAAAAAATAGGTAAGAGTCTAAAATACCTAAAATTGGTAAAATAACTAGAAATCAAATGGACTTCGTGGAGTTAATTCACAACAAGCCTCAAGTATTACTTTAATCATTAATAAAAAATCCTAAGTAAGACAGAAACAAAATCTGTCTGATACAAATAAAATTAAACTCTCTTATAACATGCAAAATGAAACATATTAAATGAATATTTAAAATTAATAATTGAAGGAACAATTCACAAAAAAATTGGTCCGATAATCTTAAAAAAACAAGAACTTTCTTACATGCAGTGACACTGAATTAAAATCCCATAACATCTAATTAAATTCATTAATAACATATTTAAAAACTGATACTACACTAAAATCTTATAATATCTCAGTTAATCAATTTATTCCTTCTGAGCTTACCGAAGATAACGTAAGCTATGCGATCGTAATAAAGAACCAACATTTTTTTCAAAACATGAAGTTTTCGACAGGTGGTCAATTACTTATTGTTTTGGAGTTTCACCAAAATCATATTTATTTTCATCATTCATCAATACCCCCCAGAAAAACATATTTTTCCTGAGGAAACGACTTATATTGTAAAACTTGTACTTCAATGGACTGACTACATTTAAGAATGGTTTATTAAAATGGTCTCAACCGTTTTTCGTGATTTTTTTTTAGTTGTTGGTGGTATATAAACGCTTAAATTAATTACTCAAATTTTGTTTCAAGGGATGGTTTTTTCTGCCAACTTCCATACCAAAAAAAAAAAATCAAAATCGGCTAATATTTTAAGCTTCTGTACAGACTCTGTATTAAATCTTCTTTTTTTAAACAGTTTATTATTGTTAGAGTAAACTAGCATCCTTCAACTCATACAGAGATCTTATTTTTTTTTAACATTTCAGAAAATAATATAATTTCTAAGGTACACAGATTCACTCATATTGCCACTTTTGTCTTCTTTAGTCCTGGAAGTAGCGTGCAAAAAAATGTCTAACATCAAGCTATAATCTTGCCTTTTAAGAATATCTAGTTAACCAAGTTTATCTTAGGGACATCGTCTTAGGACATAGCTTGGCAACAGGCATTTTGACTCTTGATAGGTTATTTATTCAAATATTACTCCAAATCAAAGTGGTCACATATCTAGAGACAACCTAATATCAACTTGAATTTGGGTCTACTTACTAATTTTGTACTTAGGATCATGAAAATCACATTGTCCACATAATGGGCCGGACATGTCCGCTCTCCACCTGTTGGTTTTTTTCAAAATGGTTATTGCCAAGCTATCCTGCAGACAAACATAGCCAACCACATATTCTTTAAAGGCAGAAAAAGATTATCTTGAATTGAAAATTCTAGCTTGATGTTAGTCAGACACTTTTTTGCACCCTTTCTCCTGGACTAAGACAAATACACAGACAAACCTCAACTTATGATACAATTTTTCTTAAAATTTTATTATTATTTATTTTATTATACAGTTACATATATGCTCATATTTTGTTAATTTGTGTAGTTTATTTTGGTAATTATAATAAGTTAGATTAAAATATAATTATATTCAACATTAGAATAAGTTACGGGAACGATATAAATTTGTAACTCAAGTTATATCAGTAGGTCCCATTAAAATTGATCACTCGATCATTTATTTATTGTACTAAAATTAAAATAAACATCCCATTGTAAAGGCTGCTTTAGACGACCAACTTGGTTGACAACCATGTTGTCAATTTTTATCGTCTGTGGATGGGTTGGTGGTTGGCATTTTATGTGGAAAAGGTTGGAGTAGTATAAATATTAAAAAAAATGTCATGTGGGGCGAGCCTCTTCTTCACAAAATTCATGAAAATAACAAAGTATAATAATTTTTCACCCATTTTAAACCCAAATACCTCCACAAACAAACTGTAGATTCGGTAGTCAATTTGGTAAAAAGTTATTTCAGTGTTAAATGTTGTCAATTTATTTGGCAACCAAGTTGATCGTCTATAGGCTGCTTAACATATAAACAAAAATTTCACTTTAAATTTCAAATTTCTTCTCCATTTAATTGCAAGATGTGGCTAGAGGCATTTAAAATCAATGCTATACTTGCTCATTTTTTCAATGTACTTTTAATAATAGAAGAATGTAATTAATTCATTATATTTATATATCTAAAAAAAAAATATAAAAGTACAATATACAAGAATTTAATAGTACTTGTACATCTAAAAAAAAAAGATAACATTAAAAAATAGTAGGACCAATTATTGACAATAATGTTAAAATTTTCTATCTATTTTGGAGTCTTCCTAACATAGGAACACGAAGTTTGGTCATCAAATTATTATTACTTTATATTTGATTTAATTTTTTAAAATTAAAATAACATTGATTCTTATTTTTATAATAAAACAGTGGTTACGATTTGTTTTCATTTACGTTCTTCTTCCTTTTTTGTTGAGGAATCACATGGTGCTTAAGGTGTACCTCAGTCAATACACCACGAGAAGAATTCTTCAATTAGCTTCATCTACAAAAAAAATAATAAATTGCTTAATGCATTACTTCTTATTAAAAAAATACTTCAATACAGCATTATTTCTAATTTGAATTATTTATTTTTTATTTTTTTATTTTCTGATCAATAAAATAATTGTTTTTTAATATATCAAGTAATACAATAATGTTATTTATTCTGCTGCTTTGCTACATTTTTGTCATTTCCTCTGAATGACAATTAGATACTAACATCTTTTAAATTATTAAGCGATTTTTTTTTTATAATTAATAATCTTTTTTTTTATAAAATTGGAATTATTTATATTTTTAAGACCTTTAGATGAATAATATTAAATTTTCCAAACAAAAATATAAAATTCAAACTATTTAAAAAATAATAATAAAGTAAAATAAACTGCTAGAGTTAACAATTTAAAAAAAGAAAAATTATAAGGGTCTAACCCACAATTTTTTTTACCCTTTTATTTGCTTTAAACTGACATAATCATGCATAACTTACTTTCATAACTTCTTAAATGTCCTGAGAGCAACGGAGCCAGTATATATCTGCTTGCAGAGGGTGGTGTGATTTGGATTAAGAGGTTGCGTAAAGGGCAATGCTGGAATCTCTTTTGTGCGAACATTGCCAAATGAAACACGTTTCTTCTCTAACCCTTCCATTTTATTCTGGAACACACCAGAATAAAATGGAATTAACAAATCAAATTATACAAGTAGAATAAAAATATTAGAAATAAATAGATAAAGTTAATGGGGGGGAAAAGAATATTAAATAATAATTTCTATCAGTGTGTAAAACATGTGATGAGGTGTAAGTGGAGTTGAAAGTATAATAAAAGAGAAAAATTAAGGATGAAGAACAAGACGTCAAATATGCAAATAGAAAGAGGTTTCCCTGGTATTTTACAACTAGGGGATTATCAAGAATCTAGAGTTACATTGCCTTTTACTCTTTTTAAATGCTTTTAATTAATAGGTTAGTCTGGGACAAATCTTCTAACTTAAATTTGACCCACTTCCCGACTGCCTAGAAAGCTGAAACTTGCAGAGATTATGTATTTCCGACGATAGTACAATAATCCGTTATTATTTTTACAAAATTGTTTCTATTAGCTGATAAATCACTAAATTTCTGATTAATTTTGGCGGTAATGCAAACAAACACGAACAGTGACAGGGTGGGTGAGGTTAATATTACCCTTATCTTTAATTTAAAACCATTGTGGGCTTATGAGAAGAAAACCTAAAGGTAAATGTTAACATATTCTTATTTTTTCTTACCTCTGATATTAATCAAAAGCTTTATGAATCCAATAAATAATTTCTCTATAATCCCCATTATTATAGGAATTACAAGTATTTCTGTAGTATCCAGAGAAAGCACAACTAGGCAAGATAATTTTAGCTCTAATAGTACAAACAGGCGTGTTGTAATGTGTAAATTTAAATTACCAAAGAACTCTTTGACCCAGTTAAAACAGCAGAAAATTAGGATTGTATTCACTCAGGCAAATGTACATCATTCATCTGCTATAGCTCAGTGGTTAGGGATCTTTGCTTGATTCCCAATTTGCGAAAAGTCGATCAAGCCTTTTTCTTGATTGATTTTTTTTTCATTTTTCTACACAGTTCCCCTTTACAGAATACATTTCTCCCAACGTTTTTTAGTTTGTTTTTTTTTTTTTGTTTTTTTTACTATTCTCTTAATGCAGGTATGATAAAGCCAGTTGCGCACACTTATTCTTCAACTTGGTCACTGGACGTCAAGCGATTCTTTGAGGGGTCCAAACATAAAGAATTAATTTGGAAATAAGTCAGGGTGAATTATGAGCCTTCTCTCAGTAAATTCCGTCAGTTTCTATTGCTTTACACCTGTTGTGTGAGGTACAGCATTATCATGTAGAAGCAGCGCTCAGCAGATGGGACAACCTCGTCTTTTGAGTCTAACCTAGTCAAGGAAGCCAATCATACACATTGACAAAGAAGAAATACTCTCAATTAGCAGAGAAAGGCTCATTTATATTTTATCGATACTAGTTATAATTGAAAGAGCACAGTGAGTTCTTCATTTCATATAGAGATGAATTAAATTTCAAGCCATGAAAAGTAAGTTAAATTTCAAGCCAAGAATATATATCATAAATCTTCAGTTTTATTCAGGGTTTATTTACTTTTTATAATTTTTCTGCAAGTTCTATTAACTAAAAAATGTGTAATGTTGAAAATTGACAACTACATATCTACAAGCAACTTATTACTTGAATTTATTTATTTATTTATTACTTTTATTACTATATTTAAATCCATAAGACCTCTTGTGAAATGTAATGTAAGTAGGAATTTAGCAACACATATCCTACAAGACAATCACACTTCTTAGAAAATTTCTGCTAATTATATTATAATTCTGCTAATTTAGTGCTAATTATTCTTGTATTTTTTGATATTTCATGAAAATGTATTCAACTTCTGCTTTAAAACTTTCTACAAGCAATTTTCTTTATAAAATCTAAATTGTCATTAAACATGTTTTATAGATACATTTAAACAAAAAATATTATTTGAAGTCAAAGCATTAAATGAACATTTTATCATACAGTTGCACCATGCAAATAAAATTATTAAACAAAATTTTAAATTCAATTTTTAAGTTTTTGGTAGTATTCATACTACAGAAAGTTTAAATTTAAATTTAAATCAAATTATAATTATTATTAACACTGGGAGACAGACAGAGAAAAATAGACTCCAGCGCCGGGACTTGAACCACGGGCTTCTACATTTCCAGTGTAGCGCTCATTCCAACTAAGCTACGCAGGAGAATGATTTTTCTCTGCCGTAACCAATAACTATTCCCGAATCCAAGCTTTTAATATGTCTACAAGTTTAGCAAGTCAATATTTATGACATTAGAACTAGACCGAGAATTAACGCTTATAAGTAAAAAGTACTCAATTAGTACCTGTACCTTGTACAATCAATTAAAAATTCAATTTTTAAGTTTTAGGTAGTATTCATACTACAGAAAGTTTAAATTGAATTTAAATAAAATTATAATTATTATTAACACTGGGAGACAGACAGAAAAAAATAGACTCCAGTGCCGGGACTTGAACCACGGGCTTCAACATTTCCAGTGTAGCGCTCTTTCCAACTAAGCTACACAGGAGAATGATTTTTCTCTGCCGTAACCAAATAACTAGTCCCAAATCCAGCGATACACTGGAATGTAGAGGCCCGTGGTTTAAGTGCCGGCGCTGGAGTTTATTTTTCTCTGTCTATCTCCCAGTGTTAATAATAATTATAATTTTATTTAAATCAAAATTTTATACTCCGGCTGACTTCGAATTTGGGGACGCTACTTTCTAGAAAAACAATGAACGTGAAAAATAATTATTTATTGATACATTCCGACAATTTTGATTAAACAATTTATAAATGTAGTTATAAATTAGAATCTATCTATATGAATAGTTTTTTCCGGGGAAAATCTAGTTTCCGAGGCATCGATGAAAATAAATCTGATTTTGTTGAAAATCGAAAACAATCATGTGTTAACTTCAAATATGTTCAAAATATTTANATTTTTTTCTAAAATTTGACGGAAAAGTCGGGTGCGTATTATACGCGAATATTTAATTTCCCCCAAATTATAGCTCAAAATTTGGCCTGCGTATTATACACGGGTGCGTATTATACGCGAGATTTTACGGTATTTATTTTATTTTATTTTTTTAAATAGGTGTCTTTTTAAGGTTAAAATATCTTATCTTTTTTATATCCTTTCTTCTGATTGTTTCCCGTAGTTAATAATAATTATAATTTTATTTAAATCAAAATTTTTAAAAATAACTCTAAAATAATAATAGATATAAAACAAGAGATATAAAGTTACTAAGACAGCTGAGAGCAGTACAGCAATGTAATCATCCTCGTTGATAACTAGTGTAAGTAGTGAGGCAAACCTCTTATAAATGAGTATAAGAAACTACTTCAACCATTTCAATCTCTCTATTCATCTCCTTCTCAAACACCTCATCATGTTTTATTACCCTTAGTAGCCATCACCAACATCTCACCAAGCTTTTGCCTACATTAAAAAAATAAAATATAAATATAAATAAATAAAACTTCTTGTGATAATAAAATACTATCTACCATTAATCAAATTATTTTTAAGCAATTAACTCGACATTCACTTAATAATAATAATAATAACTGTGACTGATTATAGTTACCGGGGAAGGTAGAAGGCTCGACTGCATTGTAAAGGATAAGGGGAACCACTTGCAAACTGTCCTAGTTTTTCATTTTTAACCCAATTTGGTTCTGCTAAAAACCTACTAGAAACTTGTTTAACAAAATCAATAAACTAATCTAGTATGACACATATCTAAGAGCGAAATTTAATACTATAATATAATTATTTAAGTTTTGGTAGTTTTCATACTACGGAAAGTTTAGTTTAGTTTTTTGATTTAAATTGATATGTATACTATAATATATAGAAGGTGGATCCTTAGATCCAATTTTATATCTATTATTATCCGTGGATCCTTTATAAAGAAAATAAAACACTACTTCATGTTTTACTGTGGCAAAGTTTCGGCTTTCCACCCATTTTTGAGCTAAAACGTAAAACGTATGAGCATTTACTAGTCACTTGGGGCACTGGTAGTTCACCAAGTCCATCTCCATATATAAAAACGGAGTTGTGTCATAAAAAGTAGGAAGATTTAAGTAACTGAATCATGAAGACTAACAAAGACAACAATAATTAAAACTTAACATTCAACTACATAACAATATCACATTATTTAAGACTAAAACTATAGCAAATGAGGTGAAATAGTTAGAATGAGTCACATTGTCAAAAGTATTGATAGGTAACGGCATTATCTATCAATTCTTTTGATACTTTCAATACACCTTTGTCCGATTATTTACATTCATATTGTGCAATTATGTGAAGAAATGAAGCTTATAAAAAAATCCAGGGTTAAAAAATCCACCCACATTAATTAACATCAAGTTATCATAAAATAACAGAAAAACACATAATAACATAGATTTGTTAACCATTAACCCTTATTAAACATTAAAAACAGGGAACACAAATGTCTAAAATATTTCTGAAAATATTTTTTACACGTAATTAGCTAGCATCACTAGTCATATAGTACACATAAAAAATATGAAGGTGTAATAAGCATTATATCCAATATTATGTTAGTTTCTTGGATTAAAAATAAGTTGTTAATCAGGAAGATCCCAGTTTTTTAAGTTTCAGGACAAATAAATAAATAATAAAATAAAATAATAATTGGCCAAGATATAAAATGTTTCCCAAACCAGCTTTATACATAAAATAAAGTAGATATTATATTGACATGAACAGCTTGAATATAACTTAGTTCAATAGAATTTTATATTATTACTATGACATATGGTTTTCTATGGTATATTTAATCTGAAATATACTTAATGAAATATATTTTATCTGCACTACCTTTGACAAAGCTAAAGAAACTAAGCTGCAATTTCAGGCTTGAATGTGAAGATATAAGATCAATACAATATTAAAAAATATGTAATACATGGATGGCAAATTTTTAAGAGAAAAAAATTATGTAAATTAAAAATTTTATTGGTGATATGAAACCACTTTTTAAAAGATGTTTTTTATAAAAAAAACTATTGGTGTAAGAAAGTTGAACCTCAACCACATAAAGCAGTGAAGGAAAGGAGGGGTGGAGTGGAGTGTATTAATAATTGAAAATTGAAATTCATATAGGCATTTGTATTGTTTAGATATATGGGGAAATAGGCAAATATATAAATATAGTATATAAGTGGATAAAATAAGAAGTCAGGCTCACCTTGTCTATCGAAGGCAGATCTTGATGGATCGCTGGCATCACCATAGTTGATAGAAATCGTTAAATAAAAATGCGGTATTAATGTTCTTAAATAAATGTCCATTGCCAACGTCCAAACTCACGGTAAATTCACAAGGGTTTTGTTAAAATGCAGGAAACTAGGATAAACATTGATACTTCTTTAGATCGTTACTCCCTTATATTTTATTTAGAATATAAATTAATATAATTATTTATACATTCCTCTATTAAGAAAAAGGATGTATAGTCCAATGAACAAAGGGACAAAGGATTATCACACTTCTATTTTTATAATAGGAGGAAGAGTCAAATGAAAAACATTATGCACAGCTTCTTTATATTGTTAATTCCTTCTGTATTTTTATAAGGGGAGTAACAATCTAAAGAAGTTAGAGAGAGAGAAATAATATGCCATGTGTATGTAGGGTAGTGGCTTCTTCGACACAGAGGAGGGAGTGGAGGGGTGAGTACATGGCTAGGTTTCTAGTTTCTGGTCCTTCTTCAGATTGTTACTCCCCTATGTTCTTTTAGAATATAAATTAGTGACTAAATAACAACTAAAACAAAGAAATGTTTAGTCCAATGTACTTTGGGGCAAAGGAATATCAAACTTCTGTTTTATAAGGGGAGTAACAGTCTAAAGAAGAACATTCTTTACACCTTCTTTAAATTGTAACAAACCCCTGTATTTTTTATTTTTTTATTTTTTTATTTTTAGAAGTAACAATCTAAAGAAGTGCCGGTTTTCTTCTAGAGAGCAGCACTTCTAGACCCATAACTCTTATATTTCTCCACTTAGAATAAATATGTTTAAATAGGATAAACATTTAAATAAAAGATATATAAAATAGGTAAAAATAAGAAATATAGCGAAACTTTATTTTTATTTACCGTAAAATCTCACGTATAATACGCACTTTTTTTACCTCTTTTTTCAAAATTTAAATTTTACCTTAATAATTGAAAAATAATAAAAAACAAAGGTAAACATACTTTTTTTAACAAAAACTGATTTTATGTATCTCATCGTATATATTTTGGTTATACTACACTTATTTTTATTCGCCTTTTTTTTTAGACAGTAAGACTTGTTATCATCATAGTTATGTTATTTTATTTCGCTACTTGATCAAAGTCATTGATAAAAGTAGATAGAAGATAATTTTTCTGTTTATCTCAAAAACCGGTACCGTCGTGAGATTACACCATAGTGATAACACCGGCTTGATAACTAACGACTGATTTCAAAGGCGGCCCTTCTACGAATTTATCTATTTTATAAGATAGCACCCAGTTTTCTTATAAAATAGACACCTTATTTGTCATCTGACCTCGCAAGTAAAAATATTACGTAATAAATATTGGAAATTACATGTAAAATGTGCAAAATATATCATTCTAGGTACGTATTATAAACGACTTTTTTCTAAAATTTGACGGAAAAGTCGGGTGCGTATTATACGCGAATATTTAATTTCCCCCAAATTATAGCTCAAAATTTTGCCTGCGTATTATACACGGGTGCGTATTATACGCGAGATTTTACGGTATNAATAACCCTTTTTGTCAAATCTGTAAATAATAAATTAAATATGTACATGATTTTGTACATTATATTAAAGTATTAAGAAATCTTACTTCTTTAAATTATAAGCATTTTTATATTAATAAACAACAAAGTATCTTGTATATTACTTTCTTAGTATATTATTATTATTATTATTTTAATATATTAAACAAACTTCACTAATATATTTTCTTTATAATATAAAACGCAATTCTATAAAAAAAAATGTATTCGTTCTTGTGAAATTAAATAAAAGAAATCTCCCTTTATGGCTCATAAGAGATTTGAAGAGGCAAATTAAGAATAAAATATAGCTTAAAAAAAAAAAGAGTAAAAAGAAAATATTATTTTAACCCTAAAAAGTCCCAAAAATAAAAATATTTTTAATATAAGTTTCTTTTGTAAAAAATATATTTAAGTATAGGCCTCCATCACCAAACCTTAATTTATTAAAAATATTAATTCAAATTGACATATTGACACAAGAGCCTGTAAAAGCCTCTATTAGAAGCTGTTGCTATATTGACTAAAATATTATGCGTTTAATGCTTCAAATTTAAATTTTTTAAGACTAACAAAACTTAAAAAATATATATTTATTATTAAAATGTATTAAATTTATTTAATACTTTAACATGTTTGTTATTATAAAAAGTCACTAATTATAAGTTCATTATTAGTTAATTTTATTTAATTCCTTCTAAAATAAAATAAGGAAAACGCCCTTTCATACAAAAATATGGATAGTGTTTTGGCTTAGGCCTTATGATCCTTATAATCTTCTTCATTTATTTTTTTTTTCTCTATTTCCCTAATTTATTATTTAGTTCAACCTTATAATACTAGCAATGCCCAAGCCCATCTGTCTTTTAATAACTGTAATAAGGAAAAAGTACTTTTTTCCAAAGTATTTAATTATTTGCAGAACTTATTACTATTGATCTGAAAAATTGAAATTAGATATAGCCATGTTTTCATGGAACAAAATGACTACCTCTAAGTTATATTCTACTATCTTTATTATTATAATCACTCCATTATAATAATTCAAAAGGGGGATGAAAATAATAAAAATAATTTCTAAAAAAAAATATATATATATATACACATATATTGAACATAAAAACTGTTTATTTTTTTAACTTAATTTGTTTTTGAAATCAGTCTATTCAAATCTATTTTTGAATTTATCAATAATCATAAATAAAAAAACAAGAATATACAAAAGAAATACAGTAAATAATCAGATCTTCTGATAATGACAATCAAAACAATGCCACTTCTTGTATAACACAATATTAAAATATTTTATCTAAATAAACTCGTAGTATTTCTTACTACCACTCTCTTATAGTAAATGCGGAAATGCGTAATTATCGTTAGGCACATTGGCAAAACAAAAATTTAAATTATATAATTAACTAGTTAATTGACTTAAATTAGTTGACAAAAGAAATAATGGTTTAAATTTGATAAGATAAAAATGCCTTTTGCCTAATATAAATTTAATGGTGAATATTAAAAGAAGGAAGCCTATAAACAATGGAAAAGAAACAAATAAAAAATCCCTCACACATTTTTCCACGAAAAAAACAAACTGAAGTGATGTCAAGGTACATGATTCTGTACTTTTATTTTGCTAATACATGATAATTGCAACCAAAAAAAAAATTAAAAGCGATTAGCATGGATGACCCTAGAGTAGGCGAGATTAATTTTATATAATACAGTTATCAGGTGTGGAGGTTCATACAACGATTACTATAAACCTCTTAAGTTGGCCACCTGCGGTATTGAAGAGCAGAAATTTCTAATGGTAAAGAGTTAAATATTGGTAAAATTAAGAAATATTTCACTGCTGGTAAGCACAAAATTAGTTTATAGTTAGTAATGGTAACTGTAATATAATTTAAAATAAAAAAGTCAACAATAGAAAGAAAACTTAAGTCAAATCATTGATGATATAAGCATGTTAATTGAAAAATTAAAATTTTGTGAGTACATCACTAATAAATTAGCTAATGGACTAAGTATAGCTACTAACTCAAAAATTAAAAGAAATAAAGGATGTAAATTTTTCAGGTAGATATGAAATTTTATTTTAACCAGATATTTTGGGAGTCATTACTGAATAATACAGAATAAAAAAGAACTTTTTATATACTAGGTTTTTAAATTTTCCTTGTGGATTTCCTTAGCTGCCACTGTTTGTGTTTGTTTACAATAGATTTTAAATTTTACCGCCTAAATATTTAAGAAATTTAGTCATTTATTAACTAATAGTAATAATTTGATAAATCTAATTGCAGATTATTGTATTGCCATCGGAAATACATAATCTGTGCAAGTTTCAGCTATCTACTTAGTCAGGAAATTAGTTAAAAATCTATTGAAAGATTCGTAGTGGACAAACAAGAAAGCAAGTTAATAAAAACGTAGTAATAATAGTGAAAATAAATTTCTCTGACAACCGCATGCAATCTTAAAATTTCAAGATGTAATTAAAAAAAAAAAGCGATAAAGTTAATGAATTTGCTAATGACATGTTTCTTGTTTAGCTTAAGTAGAAAAATGTATTACTCCATCAATAAATTATAAGGCTGTCATAAGACTTGATCCTATTCACCAACAAATAGAGGTTTTTACAGTATTTTACGATGTAATTTCAAAATAGTACACGTAGGTTTGTCAAAAATACACTTCCCAAAACTCATAACTTTTAATATTTTCCTAAAATAGTCTCTAGGTATTTTAACAAGAGGAAACCCATTTCAGAATTATAAATCTAGCAATTAATAGATTTTTTTTTATTAATTATACAGTAAAAAA
>KZ651470.1:408299-419646 GCA_001010745.2 Gerris buenoi | reverse complement strand
ACTATTGAAAAAAAAAAAAAAAAAAGGGTTTGGTTTCATGTAAATAATTATAAAGTAACCTAGTTCCTATTCATTCAAACCTGGTCCCATCTAATTAAAAACAATTGAAAAGTTAAGCTTTCAAATTGAATTGATATTCTAACAGTTTACTTAATAAGGTAAAATACATACCTTTACTTGAAGCTGTAGATACAAGCGATTTTGGGGGGTTCTTAATAACCAATCGCTGCTCTTGAGATGAAACTTCTTGGGCAGCTCTCAATATTTCAATGATGTGTCCAACTTTATTAATTTTCATTTCTTTGAGTAAATCCTTGTTGAGGAGTGGCAGCATGTCTGATCGCATTCCATTTTGTGCGAAAATAACTGCGTAACTTTCCGCATCGTCTCCTGGCAACCGACATTCCGAGAAAAATTCCCTAAACCATTTATCTGAAACAAATAAAAATTAAAACTATTTAGTACAAATAATAACAAGGCTTATAATACTAAGTGGTAATTAATAATTAATTAAATCTACCCAAAAATCTGCAGGGAAACAGCCTAAAGGAGGCTAAGGCATGACGGCTCATTAATACTATTATAGTGATCAGTGACCTCAGGTCAGAATGTCACTCCTATCAGCTCTATTAAAAGGTTTCAATGATCAGTAGACATCACTAATATTAAGTGGCTACCAATTTCCCTCATCATGCTGATAACTATCCAACAAGGGAAGATGGTAGTTTTCTTTAAACAAGCGAAAAGTTAAGCTTTCAAATTGAATTGATATTCTAACAGTTTACTTAATAAGGTAAAATACATACCTTTACTTGAAGCTGTAGATACAAGCGATTTTGGGGGGTTCTTAATAACCAATCGCTGCTCTTGAGATGAAACTTCTTGGGCAGCTCTCAATATTTCAATGATGTGTCCAACTTTATTAATTTTCATTTCTTTGAGTAAATCCTTGTTAAGGAGTGGCAGCATGTCTGATCGCATTCCATTTTGTGCGAAAATAACTGCGTAACTTTCCGCATCGTCTCCTGGCAACCGACATTCCGAGAAAAATTCCCTAAACCATTTATCTGAAACAAATAAAAATTAAAACTATTTAGTACAAATAATAACAAGGCTTATAATACTAAGTGGTAATTAATAATTAATTAAATCTACCCAAAAATCTGCAGGGAAACAGCCTAAAGGAGGCTAAGGCATGACGGCTCATTAATACTATTATAGTGATCAGTGACCTCAGGTCAGAATGTCACTCCTATCAGCTCTATTAAAAGGTTTCAATGATCAGTAGACATCACTAATATTAAGTGGCTACCAATTTCCCTCATCATGCTGATAACTATCCAACAAGGGAAGATGGTAGTTTTCTTTAAACAAGCGTTAATTAAGATGGAATCCTAGTTATAATAACACCCTTAAGCCTCGTCTAGGAGCAAAGTAAGCAAACTATGTTTGACACCCTGACCTGGTTGTTGTTGAAACATCTCTTGATGTCTCGTTCAGGCTGTTGGTAATGTGGACGGCCGCACAAATGAGCCAAGTAGGTGTGAACCTTCTCTAATATAAACAACAAAGAAGGTGAGTTTAGAGCTTATCGCAATTCAGGTTGGTTCTTTGTTGAGCAGAGGCAATTTTTTTTTTGTTTCATAAAACTTCTCTTAGGCTCATTACGCCACACTACCACTATCACTATATAGTGAAAGTCTTTAATCATGACCAACAGTGATAACATAGTGTTTTATCATTCTCATTAATTTGATGTAGTCGTGTATTGTATCTATTTGCAAGAAGTGGATCTATTTGTCAATTTTAATTCTCCCTTTTTTCTAAAATCACATATTCTACTAATAGTGACGTATGGATGAGGAACTAAATGGTCAAAAAACATCGACATGGGCGACGGACGATAGTAAGAAGAAAATAGTTACCTTAAGAATTTTATGGGGCTGGGCAATCACCGAAAGTTTGCATTTAACAAAATTAGTTTTTAAATTCTGAGAACAATTTACAAATTTGTTAAGAGTAAAATAAATTTACCATCATATTGAGGTCAATAAGGATTAACTGGAGATTAACCTGACTAGCGGGGTCTGGATGAGTGAGGCTTAACTGTGCTAAAATATATTACCGAAAAAGGCCCGCTTATATTGGATTTACCCATGTATATACCTACCAATAAACATAAAGAATGTAACCTTACTCTCTATGTTCAATCACAATGCTCAAGGATTTCATGTGTTTATACGATATATTTTTCCTAAGCCTGGTTTGTAGGGCCTAAATAAAGAAAAAAATGTAAATTTCAATTTACAAGTAAACAGATCATTTTTAACGGAGTATATATATACCAATTCCAAGCCTCTGAATGTGGTACCCAATCCAACCCTTTAACACAGAATTTGTGAATCAGTTTGAATATTGAATTCAACAAGCACATTGAATGCATAACATTAAGGTAAGTTTGTATAATTTGATTTAAATTAAAATTCAATCTTTCCGTAGTATGAATACTACCAAAATCATAAAAAAAACAAAAGGTAAGTTTGATTCAAAATGAATTTAAACACAAATACCCCTACTGCACCAGAATTACTTTCTTTAACTATCCCCTTTAAAATTTTAATTTTNAAAAAAAAAAAAAAAAAAAAAAAAAAAAAAAAAAAAAGTTTAAAATGAGGAAAAAAGATTCAAAATGAATTTAAACACAAATACCCCTATTGCGCCAGAATTACTTTCTTTAACTATCCCCTTTAAAATTTTAATTTTAATTTAATGTGATCTGACTAAGATATCAATTCAAAACATACACAATGACATTACAACACAATTAACGCATACCTTTATCAAACAAATAAACAAATAAATTGGTTAAGAGACCAGTTAGTTCATGTTTTCTTCACTGATGATTCTAGATTTAGTCAAAGGAGTTCACATGTTCGGATAAAGGTGTGGCGAAGATCTTGGGAGTGATAAGCGCAGTGCAATATTGTACAAACTGAAAGTTTTTGTGTAGGCTTGGTAATGGTTTTTTCCTACAGTTGACCGATAAGATAAAGTGGTTATTATCGCACTCAAAATAGTACGCAAAACAGCAGATTCCTCCACTTACTACTTTACCGCACTCCAGTGTTCCAACTAACAAACCTAAAGAACTTAAATCTAAACAAAGATTAAATAATCCAAACTATAATAATGATAAAAATGACAAATAATGATTATTTTTTTAACTAACTACATGATTTAAACACTATATATCAAATATAAAAATTTTAAACACAAAAAAGTAAAAATAGTCATTCAAAGAAAAAGAATCAAATGTGATGAGTAAGTGTTATGGTTTATGATGAAAAATAATGGGCAGGTTTGCTGAATCAGGTAAAAAAAAAAGGCAACACAGGCTCTAAGCAGTACAGCTGGTTTAGTTGATATTGTAAAACCTTTTACATGTTAATGAACATATTATTTCATATTTTATTTATAGATTAAAAACCAGCAGTAGGAAAAATTTAATGTGCAACTCGAGCTTTAAGTGTCTTTGCAGCACTCGAGAAACCTTTTAGCCCTTGCCTGTAATATTTACGCTTGTGGGTAAATATTTCTCTCGAGTGCAGCAAAGTGTCACTTTGCGCACTAGTTGCACAAATAACTATTAGAGAAAGCATTTTCTTTGACAACTCGAACATAGTTCTCCATTGAAACCGGAGAAGCCCTGACCGATCATAGGTAAATTAAGGATATCCTAGAACATCAAGAGATGCCCCTTCCCCACCCTGTCAATTTTAATTTTGAGCTTAAACACAATAATGCCAAACCCCAACAAGCACAATTTGTAAAACAATCCCTTCAAGAGATTAGAATCCGTACAACGGGCATGCTTGAAGTTCAAATCTAATTCTTATAGCTCATGTCTGGGAGATGTTAGGAAAGCTTCTGAGAGAAGGGCCAAGTTCACCTACAACTCTTAAGACCCTAAGAACTGCTGTACAAGAAGACTGAGATCACTTGGACTAGCAAGCAATAGAGGATTTAATTAATACGTTTCGATGTTGTTTTTCAATACAGATTGAATACAGTTTTGGATCCAAATCGTCCATGGAAACCTGAATTCAATACGGATTGAATACATTTATATCCAGATACAATGCACTACATTCTGGGATCGTATCTGGATCGAGTTTCATGGAAACACCTGAACTCAATCCTGACATGTGCAGAGTGAGTGTGAGTGCCCCTAGCAGTTTTTCTAGTGAAACTAGTCACATCTGCCAACATACCACACTCTACTCAACCAAAAACACAACCTTCATTTGCCATTTAGTTTTTTAAACAAACCTGGATAAAAAAAAGGGGGGGGGAAGGTTGCCTGATAGTGTTTTTTTCTGTTTTAACATAGACTTGAATAGGCTTCTTTGTACCTTATCTTTCCCCTACCATGCATCACTCACTCCCGTCTCTAACCAGTGTCCTTTAAGGCATTCATATGTTCACATCTAATTCTAAAACTCTATATCTCATTCCAGTCATTCTTATATCTAAGTATTCAAGTAATTGTATGTCCGCTTATTAAGTATTTATATCTAAAATAACATTATACATACATACAATTTGAAAAAGTTTTTTAGTGTGTGTTTATTCACCTCGTTACATCTACATCTACGATTAACAGTTTGTATCTAGACTGATTTTAAATCTACGGCCAATCTGCCTTAGGCTTATAAAGACGATCTACGACTAACATTAGCTAAAAATTAGGTAAGGTTACCTAAATTAGGATAAGGTATTAAAATTTTGTTTATTTATTATTCATTGGTGTATTGAAAACATATTGAATACTGATTCAATATCACTCGTGGAAGCACCTAACTTGTTAAATCACAAATCAGGATTCAATCCGTATTTAAACATCATAAAAACGTAGGTAGTAAATACTCAGTTTCCCACACCATATCCAATAATAAGTAACACAAGCTGAGGAAACACAAAGTTTCCTTCATTTTCTTTTCTCAAATATTCATTAAAATTATTGACTTTGAGAAAGTTAACTGCATTGAGCAGTACATTATGTGTATTAACTTACAGCTACATTATTAAAAACTTAAGCCTATCTTACTGGTAATAATAAATAAAAATAAAGATATTAGTAACCAGAGAAAACCTGTAGACAGAAGGAAAGAATAACATCCCACTTTCCAATTTTCAAATTGCCTTACAATAGAAAATGATAAGTAATTTTAATTTGTACCAAAGTAAAGTAATCGACTTCACGAGTAATATAAAATAAAAATTAACATTCATTTTAAATGAATAAAAACGTAAACATACCAGCGGTCCATTCGTCAATAGGCACTCTTGTGCGGCTGGACGCCATTCCGAAGGAAATTTTACACTTCTCCACAATTACGTAGTAAATTAAATCCAATGATAATAAAAATATATTCACAATGCTTGAAAAAATCAACTAGACAGCCTTAACAAAAGTTAATCCCGATTTTGACGTTTTAACTAGCAGAACAAACACAACTAAACAACCTCTATTACTGAAAAAAAGCTCTACTATGACCACACAACATTAATAGTTTAAAAGTTATTAATATATGTAAAAAAGGAAAAGTGTAACAATGATCCCAGCGATAACCGATTGTCCTCAAGATAAATCAAACACCCGAAACAAGACTACGAAACAAAATTATATGCAATTTAATTTAGAACTTGAACGGAACTCTGGGACAGCGATATATAATACTAATGCTCTGGGAACTGTAACCCCTGCCCCCGTTTAGAAATAAATGTTAAGAAGAAGAAGAAGAAGAAATTTTTAAGAAGAAAGATAAGAAGTATTATCGAATCTAAAGGTAGCCAGATGTGTAGTCAGTCTATCTCGCCCCTTTTTACTAGAAAGGTCCGATTGTGGCAATAATATTATTTTTATGAACGAAAATAATTATAAGAAATAACTTCTGTAAACGAAATTTTTTACAAATTATTTTAGTAGCCAGTAGTAAAAAATTAATTTAAGTAAATCTTGCGTTTGCTCTAACATTTGATTTGCGTAATTAATTTACATTTAAACTCTTTTCCGTTTTCATCATATTATTGACCGAGCGAAGAGCGGAGCGAAGTCTCCGTTTTAACTCGACCGTTTGGCATTTCGTCTGTGTGTCTGTCTGTCTCTTAATATTTTTTAAATCGACTGTCTTTGCGAGGGAGGCCGCAGGCCGACCGAGCTGTGGTGTGGGGCGGGGGCACAATTTCGTTGTCCGTCAAATAGCGGAGGGGGGGGGGGGTAAACATTTACTTAATTTTAAGGCGCCACGGCAAAAAACAAAAAAATAATTATATCCCGCCTCTTAATTTACGGAAAAATTTTGAGTTGGTAATGTCAAAATCGGTTAGAAACCTTAAAAATCGCTTGACCAAACATAGGGTAAGGACACTTTTAAACCACTCCTTAAGGGTGAAAATCGCCTTAAAGGGCGAAATAGGGTGTTTTTTGTACTGATGGGTGTGTTTGTCGTAGAGACACAGGGCCGCCGAGAGACCATGTCATCCAAGTCTAAAACTAGGGGCCCGGGGTCCAGGGGGGGCCGGGCTCAAGACAGGGCAGGACTGGCCGTCGGGCCGGTGCGTCTTTTAAAATATTATGATCAACGCCTTCGATAGTTAAATAAACTGAAAATTATTTTTGGGAAATAAAAATAAATAAGATAGATAGAGATAAAACAAATAATAGTTTAATTCGGAGTTGGGAATGTTATGAAACGGTGCAGTTTAGAGCTCAGTTTTGTTTCCAAGTTAGGTGCGTCAATACCTATATAATTAATACCTATATATTAATATGCGTACGTAAGTATTAAGTATATCCGAATAGAGAAAACTGATTATCCCTTCTTCATTTTGGACTGTTAGCGAGATTGAGGCTTAGCTTAGATCTAACTCTTTTCTTATCTAACAAATTTTACCTCCCTTTGTAGTTGTTAACTTTTCTGCCCCTGCACTTCCCTTACTTTTTGAATTGTTATCTCCTAATCAAATAAAACTATCATTACCTTATTAACTTCAAATATACAAGGTGTGGCAAAAGTTCGGCAACGGCTAATTTTCTCCTTTAATATTTGAGATATCAAACTGCGGTTTGTTTCAATCTTCATTATGCATAAAAATCTACTTTTTTTGGTGGGTACCCATTTTCCCGCCATTTTGGTTGTCACCATATTGGATTCAACTTTAAAATTTCAAATTGGAACCCCTATACTGCGATACATATTTGGAAAGGCCTTGAAAAAATAAAACATTTACCGCAAACCAGAGCTTTTTATCTTTCACCGTTTCAAAATGGCGGCCTGTTGAAATTAGACATTTTACATTTTTGACGTTTAATTACGGCCAAAGTATAGGTTTTAGGGGAAAATTTTAAGAGTAAATTTGTCTTAGTTTAGGGTAAAAAAATAAAATTTAACGCTTTTTCCAAATTTTTATTTGGTTGCTATAGCAATGCACGTGCACGTAATAATTTTACTTTCGCAACCAAAATGTAATAAAAAATATTTTCTTTTTTAAACCAATTTTGAATTTTTGAGTTTAAAATAGGGTAATTTAATTCTTCGTTGATAATGGCAGTTTTGAAATTTTCATCAACCGCCATTTTAATGTTGGAAATGCAATGTATTTAACTGATCAAGAAAGGATTACTCTACTTATGATGAAAGGATATGGAGATAAAGTAAGAAGTTACGAAGAAGTTGCATCTTTATTAATATAAATAATGGTTGCTATAGCAACCAAATACATGATAATAAAAATAAGAATTTGGAAAAAATAGCGTTGAACATTAATTTTTTACCCTAAAATAAGACAAATTTACTCATGCATTTTTCCCCTAAAACCTTTGCTTTGACCGTAATTAAACGTCAAAAATGTTAATTTAGTTATTTCAACTGGCCGCCATTTTTAAACGGAGAAAGATAAAAAGCTCTGGTTTGCGGTAAATGTTTTCGTTTTTCAAGGCCTTTCCAAATATTTATCACAGTATAGGGGTTCCAATTTGAAATTTTAAAGTTGAATCCAATATGGCGGCAACAAAAATGGCGGGAAAATGAGTACCCACCAAAAAGAGTAGATTTTTATGCATGATGAAGATTGCAACAAACCGCAGTTTGATATCTCAAATATTAACGGAGATAATTAGCCGTTGCCGAACTTTTGCCACNGAAATATGCAAAATATACATTTTTAAATTTGGCAAAATGTGGCATTTTACAAAAAATTGGAAAAATGTGGCTTTTTACCAAAAAATGGGCAAAATGTGGCAATTTAGTATGTCACCATGGCAAAAAGGCATTTGAAGGTCTCTGCTCATAACATTTGAATATACGACTGGGTTTTATCAGTGCTATTTTATTTTATTATTATTTTTAACCGCAATTTTATCAATTTAAGAATGAAAAAGTCTCAATGCTTTGAATTTGGGTGCAACCATAGAGCCTTAAAAGATAAAAATATCACTTTTACCGCAATACAAATCCATTTTCTGTGTGGAGTAACATAATCTGTAAGTAAGTTATCTTTTACATCTTCTTTGAGTTATTATTTTTTATTATTTCAGGATTAAGAAATGGTAATGGAAAATTTAATTGAAAAAAAAAATATATTGCTACGCTAAGGTAACCACATTTATTCCAATAAAAATAAATGTTTGTTTTGATTTACTGGTCTTTAAATAGATATATGTAATACAATTAATCTGTAAAAAGTTACACTTGGACGAGTCTCGAATCGCAAACTTCTTGACTTTCAAACTAGTTTTTGAAGTGAAACTTCTTGTATGTGTAACATTTTTACAGATTAATTGTATTACCTATATCTATTTAAAGACCAGCAAATCAAAACAAACATTTATTTTTATATTGGAATAAATGTGGTTACCTTAGCGTAGCAATATTTTTTTTTTTTTTAAATTAAATTTCCCATAACCATTTCTTAATCCTGAAATAATAAATTCGTCAAAAAATGAAAGAGAGCAAAGCATTCTAGAACTTAAGTTTCACTTCTAATGCGTGAGAGCCTCACACATATTTTTTTGTTTTACAAATTAAAGTATTATGTAGACTAAAATAAATCACAATAAAAGTGATGAACCTAAAAAGATAGTGAAAAATTTAGTTTATAACATAAACCTTAAACAATTTTAACATTCTCAAACTGCGGTATGAAGCTGTCTATGATTAGACGAAATATAGCCAAAAAATTGTTTACTAAAATTCACGCTTCAAACTGACTAGTGAGCCGAAGTTAGCAGAGACACGGCACACTCAAGACTGCCACGCCAAATGCCGGAGCACTTTTTATAATAAAAATTTATAAATAATACTTAATTATTTAAGTGATAATGAATATTAATTGATATATGTAATCCTAAATGCTCTTACTCCAGTCAATAAAGGAAAGAAAGAAAAAAAAAAAAAATCTCGAAAACAGTTCTGATTATTTTAGTTAATAAATTCTAGATTGTAGTCCATGGTGGTGAGGGTCCCCTTCGGAGCCCCGTCTTTGGNGGTGGGGGTACCCGCCACAAAGGGGTTGCTCATTAGCCCTGTGCTCAAATTCTCTTATTTACCCTACTAGCGCCGGTAGTCCGAGAGTGAATCCACAAAAAAACGACCAGTAACAAAATCAACCGTCGCGAAATCGATGAGAGGTACACATGTTAATTTTACTAATGGCCAGGATGAGCATGGACAACGTTATCCGCCCAAGCGTTCGGGCGCAACGCTCGTGTGGACGTATAGTCCAGTCATTTGGTAGTTTGAACAGGAAAAAATTGCTGAAGAATTTTTCTCGACGGATNATGCCGGAGCACTTTTTATAATAAAAATTTATAAATAATACTTAATTATTTAAGTGATAATGAATATTAATTGATATATGTAATCCTAAATGCTCTTACTCCAGTCAATAAAGGAAAGAAAGAAAAAAAAAAATCTCGAAAACAGTTCTGATTATTTTAGTTAATAAATTCTAGATTGTAGTCCATGGTGGTGAGGGTCCCCTTCGGAGCCCCGTCTTTGGAAAGCGTAACCTAGCTAAAAAAGCAGAACACCCATGCGTTGCGGGCTAAGCAAATCTGGATCAGCACGGTATACGTATAAAAACCCAGGTAGAAAATTCAGGGGTACACAAAATTAAGGTTTTTAATTTAATATGCGGGATTTTATCACCTAACCTCAAAGTGGTGGCACGTACAATCCGAATTACCAATTATAACAAGGGAATAATAATGCGTTATTCTCGAGGTACATATACAACATTTTGTCTCCAAAAGAGCGCTATATAAGATTTATTCAACAAAGAAAACATGTGTACTTTTTATTAAAGGAATTTAATACAGAAATCAGTGGCGTACACAGGGGGAAGGGGGGGGGGGCAAGGACCCTGGCCCCTTGGGATGATAAAAATTCGGGATGATACTGGGATTTTTGCCGATGATACTAAAACTGTTAAAAACTTCTATACCGGCCCAATTGCCGGCTTGCCNACGCTTCAGACCCTTTTGAACGATAAATAGTTTTTATGAACTTAAACTCAAAACCCGACTTGTCATTTTTCGAGCGAGGTCTACTGTTCACAGATCTACTAGTAATAAACTTGTTTATTCTTCTTTTAACAAGATTTAACAAATTTAGTTGTAGCCTAAATAATCCTGCAAGTAGGATTATTTAGCAGGTGCTTCTCGCGGGTAGCGTAGGCGCCCCCAAACTCATAGTGGCGCCGAGCAATTGACAACCAGAATTGGTATTTAAGCCATATCGCTTAATACATTTCGTAAATAACCAATGAACAGTCACCGGGGTTTGAACCCGGGCCTACTGGGTGAGAGTCCAGTGCTCTACCGTTTGAGCTATTGGACCTGTTGGTATTAGCGGGTCAAACCATCTATATAAGCCGAGGCACGTGTCGAGTAGGGTGGGGAACGACTGGTGACGCTTGGTCTCTCAATCGAGGTCACTAGCCGTCGACCTCGTATTATGCAGACATAAGCATATTTGTTTCAACTACCTTTTTAAAAACATTATATTTAAAAATATTATAAATACCTCTTTATACATATATATAGTTTCTTTCTCATTCTAACACATTATTTAATCGCGACCAACCTTTTTTATTTTCTTTCGCATTTTAATGCACAGAAATATTTTTTCTTTGTCTACTCCTTTCTAATACAATCATTTATTATTTGAATTAAATACTTTTACCGCGCGCTGCTTACATATAACCGGTATTTGAATTCGAAAATTTACCGCTTTTAATGTATATCTGTACATATTCCCAACACTTTCTCTCTTGTTATTTTTTT
>KZ651470.1:378334-393104 GCA_001010745.2 Gerris buenoi | reverse complement strand
ATTATCATAACAATTATATATATATATATATTACACTTTATTAGAGTTGGATGGTTTTAGGAAACGCACCTTTTTTTGTAATTTACCTATTATCCGCTTCCGGCGAAAATCGTAATAGAGGTAGAACTACCCGTGATTCATTTTACTCAGAAACATTTCTGACAACTTGGCCATCATTACATTGACTTACTTGATCACGAGAATCGAAATGCTATTAATTCATTTCGTGTTCGCTGTTGCATAGGAGCAACAGTGTCTGTACTATAACAAATCTTTGTTGCCATAGACGCCGGGCAAGCTTCTGGAAAGATCTAAAGCCAGGGGGGAAGCAAGAAGCAAGTCCCTTTTAACACTAGGAGCTCGTTAAATCCAGCATTTTCCGGATGACCAAGAAGGGGAGATTTGTTCTTTCCTGTTTGTCCTGGCTAGTCTGATTTAATGTTTTCGATTTTAATTGTAAAATATAAAAAATCAATAATTAATAAAGTTTATAACATTTTAAAGAAATGATAAGATAAGAAAAAGCTTTCCACTAATGTTAGAAAACAATACTATGAAGGCTTTCGACCACTACTGGTCATCTTTAATCCTAAATATGCGACTTTTTTCATTGATCCAAATCTGTATCAAATTTCATTTGAGACAGCTATTCAATTTTGTTGATCGCTACTAATTTGTTGATCGATTTCGATCACTTTAATCATGCTTCTTCATTATCTTTATGAACATTTATAGTTAATATTAGTTACTATTTAGTTTAGGTTGTACTATGTTTAGATCCAAATAGCTAACCATGCCTGCTTAATCATTTATTTTACAACTAAATTTTAATATTAAAGCTTCTTAATGAGTTTGTGATACTATTTTGATATTGTTGATAATACACCAAACACAGTGTTTTTGCTTAAGAAAAGCGAGAACGTGACATTAAAGCGAATCAGTTACTCTGACTGGTTGAAAGTACCTGACATGTCACTACTAGTACTTAATTATTTACAAAAAGAAAACGCCTTAGTATTAAATTGTGATGTAATTTTGTTTACTTTTAGATCGAAATCTTTGGAAAACACAGGATTTTTTTTGTCTAATTAAAGACATTTGATTATTATTAGCCTGCATTTTTTAAGTATATTCTATAAAAGTTATAATAGTCATTTTTTCATTAGCCTAACAATTTTAGTAAAATAATTAGAGATACATTGCATTATATACATTAATTTTTTATGATGATGCAAAGAACAGTATTTAAAGAAAATAATATGGTAAATATCCACTATTTTGCCAACGTATTTCTAATTATTCGATTTACTTCCGGTTTTCTTTAAACTTGTTCCTTTTACTTTACAAAAACGATTCCGTCTCTTTCTAAGGAACATAAAGAAAGGTTATGGTTAGCTTAGGTTAAGGTTTTTGTACTTTTCGACATAACCTAACCTTAACCTTCCTTTATTTTCCTTTGAAAGTGAAACATTACGTTTTTTTAACTATATGAATACATCTATTGAATTTACTGAGCTACTATAACAAGAATCGTTTTTATGGTGTAAAAAAGAACAGTTTTAAAAAAACAAAAACCGCAAGTAAATCTGACAAATAGTCTATGGTAAATCTAGAAATAGTTATGGGCCAAATAGTGCATATTTACCAATAATAATATTTCACACTTTCATACAGATTCTAGTAAATCTTTCGATAAGTGTAATCACAATTTAAATTTACCTTGCAGGTATATGTTTTCAACTGTTTGTTTCCAAGTAGAAGATGTGACATTGTACTTTCTCTGTTTCTTTATAATAATGCTGTTTTTTTTTTAAGTCCACCTGATTTTGTCCTCGCAATGTATTATAATATATGGTAATTGGTTGGAATCAAATCTCAAGGAAATCTAGTTTAGCATTCCACGACAATTTACTACTTTGCTCTTACTAAAAATATTTCAAAATCAAATAAAAAGTAATCAAATGATGTTTTAATTAATTAGATTTAAATGGATCCTGAAATTTCAAAATATTGTGTTAGAATTAGTTAAAATAGTTACTAATAGAGTATGAACAATTTATTTAATATGCTGGATCTTTTATTGTCATTTCTTAATATATTTTTAATATTTTGCACGAGGTAAAAAAAAATCCACTTGGCGACCTTATAAGCTTGATTTTGTATTCCCATCCTTCAATGTATATAAAGTGGAAAATTTAATATTATCAAAGTGTCTTCTATTTCCATAATAGTATTAATTGCGTAATATATTTTTAATATTTTATATGTGGTAAAAAGAATCCTCTAGAATACCTTATAAGCTTGGTTTTACCTCCCCATCTTATCAATATATATATAATAATTTGTACAATTAAATATTTAAATAAATGATGATTCTAGCTAGAATGACCCCTTGATGGGATTGAAAAATCACAGAAGTGTGCTTTTCAATTCCTTAATGGACCCAACTAAACAAGAATAATTGTAACGTTGTTAAATAAATGTTTTTAAAGAAGATTAACTAAATATTTTTACTTGTAATATTGCTGAATAAAAAGAAAAAAAACTGTCACAGATTTTTCTTCTGCGCATTGCACAATTAATTAAAGAATGCAAAACCTGTTTGAATGGACTCAAAGCGGAAACGCAAAAACTATTAACAACCTGAGTGAACGAGTCGATAACAATAGAGAAACACGTAACTAGTTCTGAATCAAATTCAACGTAAAAGTTTTTATATGTTACAAACTTATGATTTATTTCAGTCTTGATTAATGATGAAAACTAAATCTCTACTGGATTTTGGTCATAGAATTATGATAGCAAATTTTTAATTCTTAAAATAATTTTGACCACTTTTGTTAGTTTTCATAGCTTATTAATAATATCCAATTTAAAATAACAAATATGAAATATTCTCTAATGTGGTTTTATCAATAGCTACATCTACATATGTTAATAGGTACAGCTACATATGATAATAGCTACAGCTTCATATGATAGTAGCTACATAAGCTAATAGCACAACTACATAAGCTTATATTAACAGCTACATAAATAACCTAATATCACTGCTACATAAGCTAATAACTATAGCTTAATTAACTAATAGCTCCAGCTACATAACCTAATAGCTACAGCTTTTGTTATCATGATTCTTAATTTTTTCTTGTAACTATTACTAGTTTTTTTAAAGGAATTGTAATTATTTATTTAAAAATTAATTATTATTAGGTAGTTAATTAGTTATGTAATTGGATATTTGAAAAAAAACTTTACTACGTATTATAATGATGAAGTCACTTAAAATGATCTCATAGATAAAGTCATTTATAGGTATGTATAATAGTAAACAAATCTCTTTTAAAACGATATTCATCTTAATAAATTTAATCAATACATCGATAATTGTTAATAAATTATTGGATTTATGCCTAAAATAAAATAAATTTAGTTATATTTAAATTCACAGGTAAACAAATGTATTTTAAATTGGTGCGGTTTTATTTACTAATAAATGCAGGTTAGTTACTAATAATGTAGGTACTATTTAGAAAAGTAAAATTATATTATTAATTATATTACTAATAAATTATTAAGTAATTAATTATTACTAATTAATTACTTNAATTATATTATATTATTAATTAAGTAAATTACATTACTTATAAATGTAGGTTAGTTACTAAAAATGTAGGTACTATTTAGAAAAGTAAATTATATTTTTACTATTCTAAATATTTGCTAATAAATACTCTTTTTGGGACTTTTTTTTCTTCTATTGCTAATTAACCAATCATCCTGAATTAAATATCCCTGCATGTAGTTGGGACAGAGTTTAATGTGTTCAGTAATTATTAATTAAAATAAAGAGTGAAGGGCTCCATTTTCCAACATCAATCATTTACTTATCAGTTATTTACCACCATCGCAGTTATCTCGCAGTATGGATTTTACAAGAGAAATCTTGCCATTTTAATAATTCAAGCTCTATATGATTAGCTTAATATGATTTCTAAGACTTTTGATACGAAGCCCTCACAGATTCACCTAGATATAAGATGTATCAAAATAAGATGTGTCAAGATGTACAAAATTAAATATCGGTTCTTTTTCTTCAACGTTCCCCTTAAACAAGGGAAAAATGGTAGTACATAATAGTATTCCTAATTGATTGTAGGGTCTAAAGGAAAAAATCAAAAGCTCACTTTTGCAATAATTCGACCCCTCTTTGGGTCATCATCAAGCTGACTAGAAGATTACTATTTCATCCTGTTATCTTGCTTAAAAAAATATTCCATCGTAAACAAGGTGAGGTGGTAATTGTAAATGGGAATAATTTTTCTATAATTCCATAGTTATTCTATGACTGTCACTATTGGTTAATAAAGTTTCAAAAATGTTTTTTTTTTTTTAAATAGATATACTCTTATCCATGTAACTTAACCAAATCCAAATCAACTTTTATGGGAAATAATATTTTATTTTGAAATTTATTTACCATAACTTTAAATGAAGGATACAGATCATTCAATGAATGATGTGTCACTTAAAATAAATGGCATTCATTATAAGTGAACACCATTATATTATATTGATCAAAAACCTAATTACATAACTAATTATCTACCTACCTAATAAGAATCAATTCTTTCAAAAAACAATTTCAAATGACTTTACTCCGAACACATTTTCATTCATTGATAAAATATCGATCAATTATAAAAAAAAAAAATAAATAAAATGGGGTCTATTGTGTATTCAAAAAAAAAAAAAAAAAAAAAAAAAAAAAATGGGGAAAATATCAAGAAGTATGATGTCTGATTGTGGACGGAAAAGATAAGATAAGTTGAATTAAGAAAATACATTACATAAGAGTAAGATAATATTAATTGCATTAGTGGAAATGTTTGTTAGTCTAACAGTCTAACCTGTTACATAGGTAGGGAAATGTAAGTGTTTGTATTGATTTCGTCTTAAAAGAAAAAATGCATGTTTGGTTTTTTAAAAAAATAATCGATTTCTAAAACTTTATTTTCATTTGATTTGCTCAAAAATAACTTTTATAATAAAACAATGGTTAAGATGATCTATTTATTTAATTTAAGGTAGATAGTTGTTTTTGTGTGTGTACTAGCATTTAATTATTTATTTTATGATTGCCATTCTTGGATGTTATTCAGATTGTAGAGGTGAATTTTTGAGTTTGAAATTAACCTAAAGCAACACCACAGTTTTAGAAGGCATTTCTTAGTGCCTTTTTGAGATACTCGTTGAATTCTCAAAACAGTTTCAAGATCCTTATTAAGAAAAGTCGTGCGCTTTCATTTTCTCAGCTCTCCATTGTTTTGTTTGTTTTGTTTTTTTAAGGTTCAGCGGAGGGTTTTGACTGAAATTAAAAATGAAGAAGTTAGAAGTTCAATACCCGACCTTAACTATAGAACCGAACGTATACTTTCTTTAGTCAGTTTATCAGTACTGCATGAACCGCAATTTTATAATTGTGTGAACCGATTAGTTGAATAAAATAGCCTCGATTTGCTATAGCATCGTCAGCTTTTTTTTTTTTTTTTTTTTTTTTAAATTAGAATGCATCCTTGCACATTTTTCGCCTTATTTTTTCTCTGACGAACTATTGATATTAAATTTAATTACTCTTATTATCAAACACGTTTTATCTAATCAAACTTTTTTTTTAACCCATTCATAATTCATTGTTTTTAGTCATTCTTAATCAGTCATATTAAAGTATTATGAATTATGAATGAAGCATTTTTGATTTTAAAATTGCTCTTTTTTTGCTTATATTTTCTTTGTTTCTACTTTATTTATTGTGAAAGAGGTTTATTGTTGAAATTGTTTTATTCATTTGGAGACACTAGAAAGTAGAATTTTTTTTATTGTTTCTACCTCTAACAATAAAGGTATACTTTTTAATTTCCTACTCAAAATAGCTGTTTTGCATTTTAAAAAATAGAAATGAGTTCTTGAAACTTCAAAGATATCCATAACTAATGATTCATTATTTCTTTAAATATAGCATGAGGATTTGGGTTGAGTTTGTAAAATTAAAGTTTTAATTGGATGATTTAATTAAGACATTGATAATGCGTCTAGTGGTCTTAAAATAGAATTTTAAATTATTATTTTAATGAGCAATATTGATTTTTACTTAGGATTTTGCCTCTTGAAACCAGTGTTGATAGCACTCTAGGGAAATTAATCTGAATTTTATCTCTAGAATTGTTGTTCATGTTTGGTATTAGGTACTTTATTTTTAATGCCTAGTTAATATTTTTGTTATTTTAAAAATTATAACAATAGTTTGTTATGATGAAAAATGTGACAATATAAACTATCACAGACAATTCGTTTATAAATGTTCAAAAGATAGTTCCACCAGTGTTTCGCCTAACACTGAACAATTTTAGTTACAGTACCTATATCTTAGATATTTTTTTCCCTAAATTTTAATTGTAATTTTGTGACAGTAGGTGAGCGAGAGAAAAAAATCAAGTTATGCAGGGTGGGGCAAGTTTCTAAATGTGTTTAGAGGAGAGCCTGAATTAGAGACTGGCTCTGCTGATCTAATAATACTACAGAGTGACCCTGTTCTGACATAAGATAGCCCCCTTAACCACATGATGCTAGAATCAATTCATTTCATACATTATCTCTGTAGATATCGTTCTGCCTAAAAGTCTAAAAATCTTATCTCAAATAACATTCTAAAGTATCTAAGTAATGTTATTTACATTGTCTGTAAAAATCAATAGGAATTAATTTATAATCTTCCAAATTGTTTATTGAATACATTTTTTCCCCTATAAATCGAATATATGATTTTTTTAACACCTTTTGATGTGTAATATAATATAAATGTATAAGTTTATCATAAAAATCTGTAGAGTATTTCACCATAAGTAAGTCAGGAAGGTAGAGGATTCAAACAGCTAAATTCGTATACACCCTTATTAGCCTAAAACCATGTTATTCTGAAACTGGTCTACGCTTCCACCCTCTTCTGGTCTACGTTCCTAAGCCCTTCTCTCCTGGTTTCGATGCATAATCATGTGTACTTTCCTGTAACCAACACCCGAAAGGATCATTTGCATATTTTTCACCCTGCCACATTGCTAACATCCATTATTTATGGATCAGATATAAGGGAGAAACATAGTTCTTCATCCAAGTTACGAAGTAATTTTATTCTAATTCCTTGCCATCCACAATCCACATATCTGGTATTAGTATTATTATCATTAATATCTATATTGAGCTCGATCCTACCAACGATAACGCAGCCATGGTGAACATTCTTTTTGTATACCTTCGAATTCTAATAATCCTAGACATATAAATCCATTTCAGACATAAGGAACATTTTTTGGTCTCGTTTTGCTGGCCAAAAAATTTTGCGAACCCCGACTTAAAATGAACTCCAATTTTAATGAAATGAATAATGTATATGGCTTTAAGGTTGCCCACAGATATTAACCGTGTACTGTACAGTACACAGTTTTAATTTTAAATTGAATAATATTTAATTTTTAAAATATAATTTATTTTTTTATGTATAAAGATAAATGACTAATGAAATGTTCAATTTTCTTTGTTAAGGTATAAAACCAATGGTATATTATTTATCCAGGCAACTTTCCATGATCCCTAATCGCTATTTCCGCTTCAATCTTTTACTGGTAAGAGGTAAGGAAAGGCTGCTGGTTTAATTGGTTAAAAGGCCCCGTTTATAATGCATATTGTATCATCTAAAGATTGATGTTATTTATTTAAACGAAGTCCATTATTTTTTTTCTCAAAAATGTTATTAATATTATTTCTATTTATTTAGCTTTCCTATTTTATGTGTTGACATAACCTAAAAATTCTACCGCTGTTATTTTTCTTCATATTTTTGGATGTGAATGAAAAACAACATAGTTTTAATTTAGCTAAGCAATATTAAAAGTTAAAAATCTAATTTTTATTTATCTTTGTTAACTCTGTTTACCCTTGTCTCTGATTCATATTTTTTTACCGCACCGTAAATCTTTATTTAGACTTTGAATGACGGTTCTTGTACATTGTCAAGTTTGTGACGTTTCACAGATACCATCAACTAACCTGACCTTATTTGAATGTTAACCTCCAATAGTTTATTTCTCTTTGTTTATTCGTCGGCTCTTTTATTCATAGTGAAGGTCAGTTCGCAAGTATTCGGTATTATGAGATCAATGCTGTTAAAATGCCTGCTTTACTATTTTGAAAGTGATATCGTGTACTCGAAGTTAAGATTTAGTCTTTATCGAAGGTAATTTTTTCCAAGCAAATACCACATTTTCTGGAAGTTATGTTTTTACTTTTCCTCACTACCTATAGTAGGAAAAGTATTGTTTTAATTATTATATCAGATGAAAGGATATTTGAGCTTAACATTCAGTTGTTATTACCTTCTAGTGCACATTATAGTCCTGGAGATAGCGTGTACAAAAGTGTCTGATTATCATCAAGCTAGAATTGTGTGTTCATCTTTTAGTGTCCCTCTGCGTTACCAATTCTGAGGGGAAGAAAGCCGAGTATATAGAGTAATGTTTATAAAAATATACTGTCCAGAGAGTTTAGACCATGTTCGTCTGTCTTTTATATCCAAATATAAGTTTTTAATTAAATATTTTCTGTTAGTTCTACAACGTATTAATAGAATACTAGATATCATCGATGATTTGTGATTATCGATAGAATATTGTCTATAAAAGATTTTTAATTTTCTAACAATCTGTAAACAACTTTTTTTTCAGTGATACTAGATCCCCTTTCATTGCCCGAGGTCGATCCAACCCCTCGTGTATAAGATGCCTAAATCTTTCACCCTTCTGATGGTTTACAATGGTGGGTGGGCTCCCTCCACTAGACGCGTCGTTTCCATGGCAACGCCTTCAAACCATTCTTGAAGTTCCATTCCCTACGTTGCTTTGAGGATCGTGGCCTTTTTTGTACTCTAATAAGCCTTAATGAGATCATTTTAAATGCTTTCCCCAATTTATGATTGATGGTTCTTTAACTAGAAAAATTACCATAACACAGTTTCTTCTATTCTTAAGTTGATTTCAAGAGCGAGAATTAAATTTTTTTTCTTAGTACATTAAACACTTTCTTAGAAAGATACCACATCATTAAAATATAAATAAAAATAGATTAATCATCATTAATTAAAAATGAAACGTAACTAAGTATTAGGTCGATTCAGTTGTCCTTCGGTTTATGAATTCTGCTATCTCTCATAAATATGCTAATGAGTACATAATAGCCTTTATTGACCTATATGGCTGTAACAAGAAATAATTAAGTAATTCATCGTTTAATGAAAATCTTAGGCGTTTGTTGATACGAGTACATTTAATGTTCTTTTCTCGTGTATATTTGTTTCGAAGATACGTATATTAAACGTGTATAAAAACTATACGTATATTAAAGTACTGGATTAAATTTATTGATAATGTATTATCATAACAATTTAGTATAAATTATTAATTATAAAATGAATAATTAATCTATGTTAAATTGTGCTATTAAGTGTTTGTTTAACATTTACAAACATTACAGTATATTATTAGTATATATTAGTTAGTTGGTTATAGTATTAGCTTCTAAAGAAGTCAAAACTACTTTGAAAACTCAACTTGCATGATGACCCTTTTCAAAAAAGTTTGGAATCTAGTGTCATGCAGATTTTCTAGGATCGAATTGTATTTCTTCTAAAATACACTACCATTATAGATCCGAATTGTTTTTTCAAAACGTCTTCAATCCAACGTGAAAACATAGCTATTGACATTATATTTATATAAATAACCTCAGTTTGTTAAACAGTAGCGTAAAACGTGACCGATATTGATATTATTTAAAACTTCGATGTTTAAGATCATTAATTGTTTTAATCGACTGCTAACCTGTATTAGATTTAATGCATTAACGGTTGTAATTGTTTTTGTTTGTTTAATATTTTACTAAACTATTTGATTCTCCTTCATTCAATTTGGGCGATAATATGGGCCTTTATGTCCACCTTGTAGGTCTCTATTTTAGGGGAAATCTAATTTTAATAATTAAAAATGAATAAGTACTTAGATTTATTTTTACATTTACTACGTTTCCAGGAGTTTTCAAAATAATTTTGAAAACTGTTATGGTTTCAAACCGAAATTGTTTTCATGAGAAGGTTCATAACTGTTTTCATAACAATTTTAAAAACTATAAACTCCCAGATAAGTTATATTTAAGTCAGGTTATCATATCTCTGCTTAGCATTCTTACCGCGCATGTCTCAAGCCTATTTTTTCAATTCAAAATTTCAAAACAGTTTTAGTTCAAAACCAAACATTTGCAGTTTTGACCTTGAACTCAAAACGTTGTGAAATGCCGTTTCCATGGGATTTGGAATACCAAAACGATTTTGAAAACTCATTTAAGCGTTAAATGGCCAAATTTGTGAATTAATGCTGGACTTATTTATACGATGTTTTATAGTTAAATACGTTATAATTATAGTTAAATTTTATTAGTTATTGTTCCTGCAAGTTCTAAATATTGTATTCAGAGTAAATGGATTTTATTTTGACGACGGTATTCATTTTAAGTAATCAGCTTACTTTCAATTTTTCTAATGTTTATTTTGGTGTAGAAGATAGCTATTACTGAAGAATATACTGATATATCCTTTTCTATTTAACATATTTAAAAATTGCTTGCCATAAAGAAATGCTATTTTAAATTCAGATGGAGATGAAAGTCTATAATGATCTGAAAGCTGGAGAGTGAGTGGTTGTGAGGCCGAACGTCCTGAGTAAGAAGGACACCTGGATGTTGTTGATCCAGAACTTGTTGCCCTGAAGGAAGGTGAGAGTGAAGGGGTCAGCTGTAAGCTCTCCAACTGTAGTCGAGTTCCCTTTGTAACGGTCCAATGGTACTCGATGTATACTTGAACCTTTTAAACTCGCTCTGTCTCCTTACGGCGGACTCGGAGATCCTGACGCGCGACCTCGGCTTCATCTCCCGCCTCATGAGCTCCTGTTTCTACCGCTCTTAAACTGCGTCGTACTTGAGATTGAGAATGAGGAGAATACAACAACCACGTCCTTGAATCATCAACTTCTCCGAGCTTATTTGTCTCTCCCCATTCCGATTTGATTTGACACTTGACAGCTACAATCATTCATCGCGTTATAAATTACGATACTTTCGTTTACTAGCTACTGTTTGTGAATTCTTAATAGTATTTATGTGTTTGCAATGTAATATGATTTTATGGTGGAAAAATTTCGTTGAGTAGGAAACAAATGATTTATGGAACTATTGAAAATACCTTTCTCCGCCTTTTGATTGTCATTATTATTATTATCTCTACTGTATTGTATCTTATCAATATTAGTCAACATATTTGGATTATATTTAAGTGAAATAGTTTGAAAATATTAAATTTGTTTAAATTGAATAATTGTCTTATGACCATGAATAAAACTATCCCATTAAATTAAATATAATACATAGTTATGAAAATTGTCTTTGCAATTTTTTAATAATTAAAATATCTTAGTGATTTTGCCGTTTACTATCAGATTAATTAATTTTTTTTTTAATTATTTGATGGGTTTTGTTCTGTTGGTGTTCATTATTTCGTAGATTAATCACCACTAATTTATTTGAAACACTAGCTCAGTTTTGTGACATTAAAAAAAAGTAATTTCTTGAAATTACTCAAGACACAGTTTTAGTTTAGTTACCTGTCTTAAATTTCGGTTCTGCTTCCAATGTCGCGAGTAAGCGGGCGGGTCGGGGGATGGGAGCGGTTAGCCCGTTTATTTCTGTCTTAGCTCAAGTTTTCTCTCTGGGATCCCTTGGCTGAATATAATGAAGACAGTACTGAAGAAGACCAAGTGAATTGTTATTTTTTTCACACGGCCCCCAGTCTGTTGCTTTGCTCATGTAGTTCTACTTCTAGCTGTTTCTCACTGATTCAGCAAAGCCATCTTTTTCCCCACTCTAATACACAATTTCTTCTTCTTTTCTATCTTGCCCTAATTTATCCATTAAGAGGTGGAAATTATCTTTGACTTTTTTTTTTTGCTAACACTATATCTTTTACGATTCGTTTTCTACATCAGCTATTTAATAATTCTCTTCTTTTTGAAAATACATTTTTGAAAAGATAACAATCCCTATAGGTAAACATAAACATGAAGTATTTTGTTATGCCCGTTTTTATTTTTATTTTAATGTTATTTTTATTGCTATGATTTTAAGATATGAAATAACAATTATTTTTTAGAAATTAATTAAGGAGGTAATTATAAAATAAGGAGTTTAATGGTAGAGAATACTTTTGTTTTAGTGCTGACTTCAAAATTAATTTAAGATTAAATATCGATTTGTTTTGTAACCTTTTTTTTATCAATTTTAACTTGAAGCATCATCAGTTCTAATAAAATGAGTTGAGTGAATGAAATATCTATATAAAATTAAAGTTTTATCTGTTGCATGTTTTTTTGTAGGTTTTTTTGGTTTAGTCGGAAATTGGCCCAAACGGACAAGAAAAACCGATAAGTTATTTTTTTTGTTTAAAGAAATTAAAGATGGCGGACGCAACTTTACAGTTTTTTTGTAGGCTTATTGCGGCTAAACGGTAAGTCGTATCGAAAAGGAGACTGCACCTGCGGTCATTGATTTTAACAGATCTAAAACTTTGATCATATGACTTTTTGCTGTCCCTCCATCGGTTCTACCTTAAATAGAGCTAAATTTGATCATTTTTAAAAAATGTTTTAACTTTGAGTTATCATGGCTTCCATATTTGTTGACCAATTTAATTTTTAATTTGGGCGCTTAAACCTTTTGATTGGCTATTTTTTTTTTGTTATATATAGATAGTCTTTACTACTGTTTAGAGAGTATTATATTTTTGGTAATGAAATGAATGATGTAGATATAATATAGTCCTGATTATATTCTTAGAAGTCTTTGGAAACAAAACCATTTAGGCATTTCATTTAATTCTTAGGCTTACATGATAATAGGAAACAACCACTAATACTTAGCGTGAGCCCAGGTAAGGCTAGTCATTTATATAATCGAGTACTGTCCCGACAACGGTGATGACTCGCCTCGAAATAGTTTGTGACTGCTAAACTAAGGCTATCACATTTATTCAAATAAAAATAAAAATTTGTTTTGATTTATTGGTCTTCAAATAGGTATAATAACTTATCTAAATAGATATCTAAATTAATTAACTTGATTTTTTTTTTGTTTATAATTATAAATTAACCGTTACCCTGGGCTCAATTGTTCGTTGTATATAATGGCGAGGATCTAATAGATAAATGTATAAATATTTAAATAGAAATGCTGCAGATTTTGTTTGGCCAAAATATTTTTTTCCAAACATTATTATACATATGTTCATGTTCAAGGCCTTCTCCTATAATACATGCAGGGCATAACTTTTTGATTCTATTTTGCTCATATTTTTCAAATATGAATGCTTAGATTGACACTGTGAGTCTGTTGGTCTCTCCTTCGAACCTAGGCGTTGCTTTTATCGCTGCTTTTCAAACAGTCGTTTTTTCTCTATATTCAATCTCTTAGTTATAATATAACGGATTCTTATCTTAGAAGTAATTATTCATTATTCTCATTGTATGAACATCTGATATTAGAATTCTGTCTTTTCCTGCAATCTGAAGTTACATGATTTTATTATAGTGTGAGAGTAAGTGTACGTGTTATTATAGTATAAGAATGCATGGTGTAACATTATAATCTCGAACAAATTACTAATTCTAACATGAGATTTCTTTACATTAAATAAATATACAAAAATCCTTTTAATACAGAAGGATATAGGGGTGTGCTTAAGTAAAGAAGTTCCGTTAAAATATGCAAATACATTTATTCTACGTTTGGACGCCTTATCTTTATTAAATTATCTTTCAAATTGGTATTTACAATCTTACAAGAAACTCTTACCTATTTTAAAACTTGTCTGCATTTCTAAGAAATTAATAAATCAAAGAAAATTTTTCGTGCAAATAATAAAACTTGTTGGGCATATAACCTTATTTTGGCTATTTGAAACCTGTATTTTATAATATATGGACATAAACGGCTATAAACAGCTAATATTATTTTTAGATGGACCGGTTCTTATCTTATTATTATATCGTATTAGCTGCTATTTAATGGGCTCCAGGCGTACTAATGAAAGAGCCTTTTAGTTGTAATCTTTTTTTATATTTTAATCTTCTCCATTAGATAAACAATGTCCCTAATCTTTTTTTAGTCTTCTTAATTACCCTAACTTGTTTTATCACTTGCATAAAAATAACTTTCTAAGTAAATTAACAATATCTTGAAGAAACAATAGTTGTGAGTTTTTATAATGATTAAGGTCACACAGTATGATAAAACTTTAATATTAGTATCTAGTAGTATTTGGACTTTTTTAATGTTTATCAAAGTACTAAAAAGTTTATAATAATCGTCACCTTTCGTTTGTACTAGAAAGTCCTGTCTTAGTTTTGCTTTGGAGCTTTCCGAAGGTAACGGAAGCTGTGATTGTTCTGAAGAATGAATATTTTTTATGTCTCCATTTTCGAAAATTCCAAGTCAGAAATCAGTTTCAGACAAGCTACATTTTTGGTTCTATGTCTGTCTGTCGGCCTGTCGAGTAATATTTGTGAACAAACTTAAAAATTTTGTTTTTAAATTATCTTAAAAACTGCTCGTCCGATTTTAA
>KZ651470.1:352767-375806 GCA_001010745.2 Gerris buenoi | reverse complement strand
TGCGGACGCGGGCCCGGACGTAGCTATGGGGACGGACGAGCATTTCGTCCGGACGCGGGTCCGGACCCGCATCCGCGCCGTGTGAAAGGATCTATGGTTTTACTAAGGTCATACTTAATCCGGGCCTGCGTCCGCATCTAGCTGCGGGCCGGACCCGCGCCGTGTGAAAGGGGCCTTAAGCTTTCGTGATTACATTGAATAATTATTATTTAACATTTACCATGAAAATAACTTCTTTTCGGTGGGGAATCGAACCTAGCAAGGGGCTAGGTTCGATTGAATACGAGTATATTTTATACTATATTTTGGAACGAATTATGCTGACCTGCTATTTCTAAAATATCTAAGAAAACCAACAAAGTATGGTACGGGCTTAAGTAAAATTAAGTAAATAACTTCGATAAGTTATTACTAGTATATCTATTTGAAGACCAATAAACATTTTAATTTTTTTTTGGAATAAAAGTGGTTGCCTTAGCTTAGCAATAACAAATCATTTCGTGGTGAGTCATCGTCGTCGGGACACTACTCGATTATATTTAAATATTAAATTAAATAATTATTTTGAGGTAAATTAAAAATCAACGTTCAACAATTCTTATACGTTTACTATACGTTACACGTTACACCATTGCACCAAATCCCTATTTTACTCTACAACATTGTGTTGTACAAGTGTTCCTAACTTATTTTTGGTTCGATATTATCTTAACGTTTTACCGTCATTACCAAAAATAGTATTTTACATTGTTTTTCCATAAGATTGTCCAGACTGCGTTGTAAGCGTGGAATCTCTGTCGAGAGTATATGAAGTTTTCATCTGACGAAGTATAAGAGATCGGAGGCTGGTTTCATGTAAGTCTGGTATATCAGTTTACACATTAGTCCCGGATGCACGTTACTTCTTCTACATATGAGAAACTCTTTTGTCTCAAATCACAGGGCGTATCCAAGACTTGGTGACATTGATATTCGAAACACGGAACACGGACATTAAAATATATATATGTCAGTTGAAGCAAGTAAAGTCTTGGTTTTTAATTTAACATCGTACTTAAAAATGTCTTTATTATTATTTGTTTTTACTGTTTTAAGGAAGTTAGGCTTTAACAGGAGGTCGATAGGTTTTATTTTGTATATATTTGACGGTAGGTGGGCTGAAGTTTCAATAAACGACTTGCTAAATGTGAAGCTCTTAAATATCGTGTCAGATTGATACCTTTATGAGTCAATTTTACATTCTTTTCAGAAATCCATTTGGCCTTCTCTTTAGTGACCCCAATTTTGATCTACTTTTAAATTTATTGTCACANTTTTTATTGAATTAAAAATACTCAGTCATAAAAAGAGGCAATGCACAAAAGGGACGAAAAAGAACTAAATACATTTTGTAAAATATGTTTTAAATTAAAATCTGTAAAAAACAACACGTAAAAGTTATGAACAGTATTATATTAATGATTTATTAAAGTCAAGTGCACACTATTATCGTAGAGTTAATATTGCAAAACATGAGGGCAAATGTTGACGAAGGACATGAACGCGGTGATAAGAGAAGTTTTGTGTGGATTTACTTACTGATAACACTTGGCTTACAGGGACTTAACCATTTGATAACTTAGCAATCAATAAAATGAACTTGTCAGTAGAATATATGTAATGATGGAATTTATTAAAAATCATTATTATTTCCCATAAAGTGTAGCTATTAATAATAATTGTCTTGGTTTAATAATTATTGTTTATTACTATTCCTTTTTATAAATGCGTCACTTTTTTTTATCTTATCGAGCTCATAGTGTTTATAATTTTATAGGTTTCATATGTTATTAATCCGATGTCAAATAACGTTTAAGTTAAGAAATAAAAAAATATACAAGAATAAAACCTTTTTGAGTAGTTGTGATTTATTGTATCCCATTCATTCAAATTTTTTGAATTGTTAAAATGTGTTAACACGCACAGCTTTTAGCATGAATAATTCATTGATCACTTTTTTTTTCACGCCTAAGCTGGTAAAAAAAGACAGCTGCACTCCTGTGTAGTTGTTTGTGTCAATTTATACATCTATGATATATTTTTGTAAAATAATATTTTCATTATATTTCAATTTATCCTGTAAAAAACATTTTAAAAAATGACAAGCTTAACGGTAAAGCAATAAATATTATTCCAAATAATCAAAGTAAGTTTATTGATTGAAACATATTTTTATTTATTATATAAGGTGCTTTTTTTGATACTATATTTTTCTCAAATAGTAAAACAAATACTACTTTTATAAAATACTACATTTTATTTTCAAGCTATTTAAATTGAAACCTTTATGAGTCAATTTTACATTCTTTTCAGAAATCCATTTGGCCTTCTCTTTAGTGACCCCAATTTTGATCTACTTTTAAATTTATTGTCACACAACTGAATTTTGAGTGAATTCTTCGAAGGACGCTGAATGTTTTTTATGAATTTTCTTGGTCGTTGATCAGTCTTTCCAAGCCAGATTATATTTTGAGTTCGTTGGCCCAGTAGGAAAATTCGTATAAATAACTTTTGGATTGCTTCCAAAGTAAGGCCTGGCAGAGGTATTAGAAACGGTTCCAGTAGAACCTTGGGTTCTTAAGCTGACACCTTGTAGCTTTTTGTTCAAGCCACGTTACCTCTGTAGCAGCACTGTCGACTTTTGTCACCTCTAAATTTTCAAATAAGCTTCTTCACCTTGTTCTTGTCAAAATCAGACACTCTGCACCTGGGATTTCATCTTTCAGAACACTTTTACTTATTACGATAAATGAAAAATATAAATAAAATCATGAATGCTTTTAATTTTTTTAACTCTTAATAAACAAAAACACGAAAATTTAATTATTTTAAGATAAATGATCCCTGTTTATTTTAAATGTATAAACTAGAATTTGAGTTAATACGCACCCCTGGCCAAAAATGAATAAACATCCAAATTTTATTAAAATGAAAATTCGGACACCACTCGTTTTATTTCTTTCGAAATAGTTCTTCATTACGTGGTCCAGTTTTTTCCATTTGTTAGTTGTTTTAGGCCCCTTTCACACGGTGCGGACGCGGGCCCAGACCCGCATCTAACACGTGGGCGCGGGCCCGCAGTTTCTTTTCACACGGTGCGGGCGCGGGCCCGGACCCGCATCTAACTAGGTGTGAAAACAACAATGAAATCAACAAAAAGATCAATGACCGGTAGGTAACAAGTGCGGGTGCGGGCCCGCACCGTGTGAAAACCTACATAAAGATCAATTTCCAGTAATAACAACTGCGGACGCGGGCCCGGACGTAGCTATGGGGACGGACGAGCATTTCGTCCGGACGCGGGTCCGGACCCGCATCCGCGCCGTGTGAAAGGATCTATGGTTTTACTAAGGTCATACTTAATCCGGGCCTGCGTCCGCATCTAGCTGCGGGCCGGACCCGCGCCGTGTGAAAGGGGCCTTAAGCTTTCGTGATTACATTGAATAATTATTATTTAACATTTACCATGAAAATAACTTCTTTTCGGTGGGGAATCGAACCTAGCAAGGGGCTAGGTTCGATTGAATACGAGTATATTTTATACTATATTTTGGAACGAATTATGCTGACCTGCTATTTCTAAAATATCTAAGAAAACCAACAAAGTATGGTACGGGCTTAAGTAAATAACTTCGATAAGTTATTACTAGTATATCTATTTGAAGACCAATAAACATTTTAATTTTTTTTGGAATAAAAGTGGTTGCCTTAGCTTAGCAATAACAAATCATTTCGTGGTGAGTCATCGTCGTCGGGACACTACTCGATTATATTTAAGATAACGTATAGGTTATAAATCATAACCTATAATGTATAGATTATAAATCCTAACCTATATACGACGGATATGTTATGATCTATAATTGTAAACTTTATAAACATTTTAGAGATAAATCAAAAGTTTTGTGCGGATCAAATTTACTGCAGATTTGGTTGGTATTAAAAGTTAGAATTTCAGAGATGAATCTATTATGTAAATGTAAAAGGTAATTTAGTGTACATGACGANTACGCTACACGTTACACCATTGCACCAAATCCCTATTTTACTCTACAACATTGTGTTGTACAAGTGTTCCTAACTTATTTTTGGTTCGATATTATCTTAACGTTTTACCGTCATTACCAAAAATAGTATTTTACATTATTTTTCCATAAGATTGTCCAGACTGCGTTGTAAGCGTGGAATCTCTGTCGAGAGTATATGAAGTTTTCATCTGACGAAGTATAAGAGATCGGAGGCTGGTTTCATGTAAGTCTGGTATATCAGTTTACACATTAGTCCCGGATGCACGTTACTTCTTCTACATATGAGAAACTCTTTTGTCTCAAATCACAGGGCGTATCCAAGACTTGGTGACATTGATATTCGAAACACGGAACACGGACATTAAAATATATATATGTCAGTTGAAGCAAGTAAAGTCTTGGTTTTTAATTTAACATCGTACTTAAAAATTTCTTTATTATTATTTGTTTTTAGGGTTTTAAGGAAGTTAGGCTTTAACAGGAGGTCGATAGGTTGTATTTTGTATATATTTGACGGTAGGTGGGCTGAAGTTTCAATAAACGACTTGCTAAATGTGAAGCTCTTAAATATCGTGTCAGGAAAGTAGAATGTATGGAAGTAGATTGGTTTTCTATTCATTGTATTACTATTTAAATTTTATATAAAATTATATCAAAGCTTCTAGGGGACCAAATGGTAATGGCCAGGAAGGATTAGGATTTACAGGAGGTCGATTTGTTTCTATGTATAGTACAATATTTTGACGATAGGTGGGCTAAAGTTTTAATTAACGACGTAAAAAATGTGACGCTCACAAATATTTGCCAGGAAGTTAGAACATATTAGAAGGTAAATTGGCTGTAGTATAGTTTATTTTGCTGATATGATAAAAGTTCTAAATTTTATATAAAATGATATCAGAGCTTCTGGTGGATCAAATGGCTATCAAAATGGATTAATGTTTCATAATTTTACATATTAAGATTACTATACTATATTAATTAGACAATCATATACTGATTTTATCCACTTCAAGGAAAAATATTGAAATCTATGTATCCATGATTCTATGTTTTTCCATGAAATAGAGAAATTGAGTGTATTTTATTTATTGAAATATCTGCCCACTCTAAGACAATGTTACTTCTCGCAACGTATGTCTTTAACGATTGTAAAATTCCTGCAACTTTTATTATATCGGGTGACTTTTCTTTTTCTTCGTTCTTTTCTTTCAACTTCTTGATTTTATTTTTAGAAGAACTCGCTTTATTATTTTTTTTTTTTTTACTTTATTTAAGCTTGCTTTTTACGACTTGTTCTGTATTCTTCACTTAAAAATAAAAATTCTTCCTGCTAAAGAATGTTTAGTTTCTTTGCTTTTAACATTTTTATTAATCCGTTTATTATATTTCGTGAGAAGTAGATCGAATGTTGGGAACGCTTACGATGTTCACGATCTTTTTTTTATTGTATGTAATTTTCTGAATGTAGCCAGTAAAGTGCTTGTAAAAGTAATTATTATTATTAGATGCTTTCACTTTTTAAAAGAAGAAAAGTTATAGGGCTGGAACCTTAAACATCGCTGCACGCCATCAGGGTTAATGGTTAGATCGATCAATATTACAATTTGTAAAAATAGTCTGCCAATTAGTGTGGCACATAGATTCCTGAGAGAGACAGTGAATAGAGAGGGTGGACAGGTAATAAACATCACTTACTTGTACTGATTAATTAGGCCTTCCTTACTTACTACTTAATTTACTTGGCCCGGGGGAGACTTTACTAAACCTGCGATCTCACTACTTTTTACGTGGGACTTGCCAAGTGTTTGCTAGGATTATTATAATTTTTAAATTTTTTGTTAAATGTTCATTCCAGTTGTATTACAAAGAATTCCTTTACGAAATAATGTGTTTAAGCTTTCTAAAAATTGAAAGAATGAAAGCTGATCACATCTGTTGATTTGTTTGATCTATTGTAGCACATTTTTATGGTAAACAGTATTACTCGTATTTTTTTTTTTATTTTTACAAATTTTTAATTGTTTTTGGAAACGTTCCATTTGTTAAATTTATAATAATTTTTTCCTTGTTATAATTGTTGCTCTTAGCCCACTAGCCCACTCGTTTATTATACAAATGTTCCGTTAAATTCATAATATTTTAAAAAAAATAAAATACTGGCTAAAGTCCACATCGTGTTTTTAAGAAAGGCTATTATAGCACTTTTTTTTTACAGTTTTTAATGATGAAGACATTGTAGAAGTCTCACCTGAATTAAATTTTTATAAAAATCTCTCTTTAGTAATTTTTAAGATTAAGATTAAACTTTAAATTTCATATGACAAAGAATGAAATTATAACTGTGTACCTATGTATGAAGTAAATCGTTCGATGATAAGGAAGGTCTGTTTGTTTGTTTTTTTTTCTTTTTAATAAAATAATCAGTTTTTAAATAGCATTTCATCTTTTAATATATTATTATATTATTTTTATTTATTTATTTATTTTATTTTTTTAAAAAAAAAAGCGAAACATGAATGAATATCCATGTCAAATTGTAGTTTAATCTTAGTTTTACTAAGTTTAGATGTTAAAATGGTTAAACAAAATCGATAAACATTTTTTGATAATTGTTAATTAGTTCAGCTTGTTGTTACCTAATTAACTATTTACAGATACTTTGAAGTAATGGAAATTTAATATCAACCGTTTCTTCTACCTCCTACACCCTAAGGGCTTCACAATCAACTTCAGGAAATTGATTGCAGATGAGCTTAATTAAAATTAAGTGATTAAAAATGCTACTTCTGTAATTACAGCTTATTAGCTATTTATTTCAGGGTTTAACCTTATGAATTCAAATCGTCATTAAGTTCATATATTATACATATATTACTTATTGATTTATTATTTTGCTGCTTAGATTTTGATTATTAAAGTAAACATAAGCGATTATTACATCAGTGTTTCTAATTTTATTTAATAAAATTAATATATATTTACCAATAATTTAAAAGATAGGTTACTCCATGCCTAAAAAAGAAAATATAAGCTATAGAATTAATTATTCTACATGCCAATTATAAATTAACACTTGTGGCTATTTTCAAAACTATCCCACACAATTAAACCCAAATTAAGATTCAGATTCGGTGTTCAGATAAAATACCTTATATTTAATAGGTGTTAAGTTATTTAATGAAGATTGCAATAAAACTTTATTTATGTGTATGTTTATAATTGATGCGCACAACGATGATTTTGTTACAAAAGCGATGCACTAATCGTTGCTAACATTGAGTAAAAGTGGTGGGACAAATGTAAACGAAGAGGATCTGCGTAACCCTTAAAAAACAGTGTAGATTGGACTAGTTTCAAATTATTAATTAAATTTAGGATTATTTTATTTATTAACCGTTTGACATTAAGCTGCTTTTCTCTGTGCTTCTCACAATGTTCTTGATTAGTTTCCCCAATTTCTTCATTCTAGAACGCTTTTGTATTAATTAAATCATTTAAACTATGTATTTAATACTCAAGAAGGGGAAAACCTTGATTTTTTACAAATAATATTATTTTATGAAACCCATGTCTATGAATTATTTTATGAAACCCCAAGTCTAGAACACAATAAATAATGGAAAGGGATAAAAAAATGGTGTTTCGACGATTTTGATTAATAGATTCTACTAAATGTTCCATTTAAATACGAATGTAACGATGTAGATGTAGCCTGTTTTCCCAGGACCGAGATATTGATGAAAATAAATCTGATTTTGTTGAAAATCGAAAACAACCACCTGTTGAACACATTTTAAATAATATATTAACTAGGCGTCGTGGGGCTTTATCATTAAAATTAATGCAATAATTAATAGTTAATCATGATTAATTTATAGTTTGAAAGGATGATTGGAGTAGACGGTAAGTGCCGGGTTAGACTTTACTCTAAAGGTTCTATAGGAGAGTTCCTAAAGTTGGGTTCACAGATCAGAGTCACAGGTTCACTGCTCACAGCTAAGCGGATCAACTTGCGTATCCGTCAGTATAGATAACGCTATATTCATATTGTCTGGAATCTGGGACTGAGATTATATGACAAAGTTAGTTTGAGTTATCTAGGGCCGATTTTTTCTATTGTTGGAACGAAGCTTATCGCACTCTTCAGTGCCGGGAGTGAATCCGAATAAATCGATCGTCACAAAATCGACCTTAATGACAATTTTTGAGTGTGTATGTCCACTGCACTGTCGTAGACGTACTATAGAAATTCCATCCCCACTCTATATTCTTTTCCTCTCTCTCATCTCTCTAGTCGCTAGTAAATAACTTCGCACCTACCGAATGTCATGTGACACCTCTGGATAACTAAAACACGATGGATAGCAAAACCATCTAATGTATATTATCGAAGTGAGAATTATTAAGCTGTAGTAAGTTGTCGGGACGGCGCGGCTGTAGGTAACTGTGGGCGATTTGTCGACCTAGTCTGAGTACAACGAGACTGGGAGTCTGCGTGACCTCGCTCTTCATACTTTAATCATCACGTATGACCGATGTAGAAAAGCTACTCACGCGGAATCTTCACTTATTCATTTTTCAAAACAGACCTTGAGGTTCTTAACAAAGCTCCCACCATCTCTAGTACCTCCGCATTCTTATTTATATATACTTCTCTGTTTTTTATTTTTTTATTTATTTATTTAATAATGTTTTTACAGATTTCGTATAATATTAAGATCTATTATCCAATAAAAACAACGATTATAGTTTATTTATATTAATAAATAAAATTATTTGAAAGACAAAAAATTAATTTCTTTATGGTTTATAATAATTATTTAAAAAATATAACAGAAGTATTTAATATTAAATAAAAAGATTTGTGCTCTTGTTTGGCAAATTATTAATCTTTACTTTAATTTTAACTTAATTATACATTTTAGTCTCATTTTACTTAATTTAATTATGGTTGAGTTGATTGTTAATTAAGAAACAAGCTTTTTCTGCTGGTAATTTTTTTATTACTATTTTTATTTTTTTTTCTAAATTTCCATATTGAATTTTTTATTACTCCTTATTTATTAACTTATTCCTTTTTGATAATTTAATAGGAAAATTCTGGTTGTTCTAAACTAAATTTCTTTTAAGGTTCTTAGTCTCTGATATGGACCCTTATAGTTTTAAAAGTAATTAAAGTATATAATGTTCTACAACAATTTACGTTTCGAGTTATATAATTAAGTTTAATTTGTAATCGGATGGCAACTAATGAATTATTTAGGATTTTCTTATTTGAATTTATTAATTTATAGTTATAATATTTAATTTGAAGTTCTTACTAAAATACTCGTACATCTTGATATAGTTCTAGATTCCAATTATGAAATACTTTTCCTGATTAATTTTTTATGTCCCTTTTCAATGGAGGTTGAAATAAGTCACATCTCTGTCAAGTTTTGTTGTGCCAGAATAAAACCTTTTATACTTCGACTTGAATTCGTATCAGGGTAATTCATATTGGGATCCCTCTTCCGGGCAGAGATACCCTATGAATAAAACATGTACTTTTGGAAGGTATTTTTGCTTTAACACCGAGAACCCCTGTCAAACTTTTTTATGTGTTAAGGGATATAACTTTACTTTTTGAGTGACTGAATAATAAAAGACGGGAGAATTGTTTCTTTGAGAAACAAAACCTAAGTAATAAGTTTCCTACTCTCTCAAAATCTATATTTTTATCTCTAGTTTATTTGGTATAAATTTACCTTAAGCTCCAATCTCTTCTGAAATGAAATATCCGTAAAAATAACAGTCAAAAGANATTTACTTTATCATATATTTTTTTTTAATTTTCACTTTTTAAATATTTAATTCAGTTATTATAATTATAATTATTTATATCATTGATAAAAGTCAAAGTTTTTAATTTTTAAATTTAATGTCTGCTAATGACCACTATATTTTGTATTCAATACTTGAATTCTCCTCATTACCTTTCTAAGGACTACTGATCTAAGTAATGAGGTATTAAATTTTTATATACTTTATATTTTACGTCAATCCATTTATCATTTCTTCATAATATTTATATTTATTTTTGTCTCCTATTTATTTCTTTAAATTACATAATATGACAGTTTGGTCAAGGTTATAGAACTCTTTGTGTAACTTAGATGATCGATAAATATGTAATAAGGCTTTTTTAAACATCTACTTCACCTTTACAACTTTCATTTGCAAATAATAGTATCCATAAATTGTTGAATATTGAATAAAAAATGATGATTTAATTGCTCGAATTATTTAATTTTAAATTAATTGGCTCGTTAATTAATAAAGAACTCTTAAGTAAGGAGTAAGGCTATACATTTGTTTAAAATTTGCTTAATATAAATTTAGTTATTTCTACTGATATTTTATTAAACTAGACTATCTGGTCAAGCAGTAAAATAATCCAAATCGATTTTTACAAGTACATATTATTTTTATTACTTGTATCGAGTCCGAGTGTATTAGCTATTGTATTCTGTTATGTTTCCTACTTTCTCATTATACGTTAGCTAGTATATTATGTATTGAAAAGGTGTCATTTTGTGAAAATTAAAGATGAAAATTTGATTTTGTTCTTTTGATGGATTTTCACATTTTGTCCCGCTGTGTCCAAAAAGTGTTTTTTTTTTTTTATAAAATTCTTTCTGTCGACTTTGTTTTCAGTCAATGCTATGGCTCTGGATAACTAAAACACGATGGATAGCAAAACCATCTAATGTATATTATCGAAGTGAGAATTATTAAGCTGTAGTAAGTTGTCGGGACGGCGCGGCTGTAGGTAACTGTGGGCGATTTGTCGACCTAGTCTGAGTACAACGAGACTGGGAGTCTGCGTGACCTCGCTCTTCATACTTTAATCATCACGTATGACCGATGTAGAAAAGCTACTCACGCGGAATCTTCACTTATTCATTTTTCAAAACAGACCTTGAGGTTCTTAACAAAGCTCCCACCATCTCTAGTACCTCCGCATTCTTATTTATATATACTTCTCTGTTTTTTATTTTTTTATTTATTTATTTAATAATGTTTTTACAGATTTCGTATAATATTAAGATCTATTATCCAATAAAAACAACGATTATAGTTTATTTATATTAATAAATAAAATTATTTGAAAGACAAAAAATTAATTTCTTTATGGTTTATAATAATTATTTAAAAAATATAACAGAAGTATTTAATATTAAATAAAAAGATTTGTGCTCTTGTTTGGCAAATTATTAATCTTTACTTTAATTTTAACTTAATTATACATTTTAGTCTCATTTTACTTAATNTTTTTTTTTATAAAATTCTTTCTGTCGACTTTGTTTTCAGTCAATGCTGTGGAAGATAAGCCACTAAGCTGATTTCGATGAAATTTGGCTGATACGATTCAAAACTCCCTGGTCTGAAATTAATTTTAGACTTCAAAACTCCCTGGTCTGAAATTAATTTTAGACATCAGAGTAAATTTTATATTTTAATTAAATATTTTATAGTCTGGCACTGACTTTTAATTTAATTATGATTATAATGTATAAAGTAACGTTTCGTTATCAAAGCAGTACTATGTCATGAATAAATTGTATGAATTAATTATAAATACTCATATATATGCGAATCTATTAGCGTGTGCTATTTAAGTTAGGTCTATGATATGGGATAATAAAGTTATATTGCTATTTTAAATGCAAATAAATTAATTAGGAAATGTGTTATTATATTATAATTGTTTAGTAGCAAGATACATATCTCGTGGTTAGAATTTAGTATTTATACTTTATAAATTCATATTGGGTTCACAATGTAATAATTATTATTGTAATATTTTTTTATTAAAAATAAATAGTTGAACATAGTTGTTGAACTAGAATCTTTCATTTTATGCTGGTTTAACGATATTTTGCTTTATTGTTTTTATTTATTTATAAATAAAATTGAATAAAATTTACATAAATTTTAATCTGTGATTTAATGTGTAAACGCAAGAATTATACTTTGTTTACATTAATGCTTATGATATAATTACACGCATTATAGTAACGTATAATTTAAAGTGTAACGTGGGTGTTGATTAAGTAATTCACCTTTCATCTTGTTTAACAAAGCTAGAACACAGTGTTATAAATCTTGTTTAACGCTAAAGACAAGTCTATTAGCACGCGAGGATCATCCAAGCGATGTAGGCCTGAGATGGGCCGTTCTAAGCTCCGTAGCGGCTAAATACTACCAGATAGTTCCGTCTAAAGTTAACCAACCCTGCTAAATTTCTTTTAAGGTTCTTAGTCTCTGATATGGACCCTTATAGTTTTAAAAGTAATTAAAGTATATAATGTTCTACAACAATTTACGTTTCGAGTTATATAATTAAGTTTAATTTGTAATCGGATGGCAACTAATGAATTAATTAGGATTTTCTTATTTGAATTTATTAATTTATAGTTATAATATTTAATTTGAAGTTCTTACTAAAATACTCGTACATCTTGATATAGTTCTAGATTCCAATTATGAAATACTTTTCCTGATTAATTTTTTATGTCCCTTTTCAATGGAGGTTGAAATAAGTCACATCTCTGTCAAGTTTTGTTGTGCCAGAATAAAACCTTTTATACTTCGACTTGAATTCGTATCAGGGTAATTCATATTGGGATCCCTCTTCCGGGCAGAGATACCCTATGAATAAAACATGTACTTTTGGAAGGTATTTTTGCTTTAACACCGAGAACCCCTGTCAAACTTTTTTATGTGTTAAGGGATATAACTTTACTTTTTGAGTGACTGAATAATAAAAGACGGGAGAATTGTTTCTTTGAGAAACAAAACCTAAGTAATAAGTTTGCCTACTCTTTAAAAATCGATATTTTTATCTCTAGTTTATTTGGTGAATTTGCCTTAAGCTCCAATCTCTTCTGAAATAAATTTATCCGAAAAAATAACAGTCAAAAGAGAATTTTTTAGAAAAGAAATGGAAATGCAAATTTAAACTAAATTATTATATTTATATTGCTATAAAGAATTTTCTTCTTTTTACAAATATTATAATTTTTAAATTTATATTTATTTAATTTATTAATAAAANAACATTATGTGGTTTAATCAACACTTGTATGCCTCTGCATTTTCACCCTGTTAACTTTTTTTTAATAATTTTTCTTCCTCGGTAATTCATAAATATCTTTAGCAACTCTATTTCTTCTTTTTAGAATAATGAATGGACTACGAGTGTAACTAATGATTTATTTTTATAGAAACAAATAAATTAACAAACAAACAAATGGTTTAATCTTAAATAAGATGTTTCATTTTAATCAAGCAAATAATTTAATTTTTATGAATCATGTAATTTAGTTAATTATATTTATTTGATCAGTTAATACAGTGAGTTTCTTTTGTACCCTTTTTACTTTTCCATATAAAGATAAATAATTGTGATGGTGCGAAAATTAGATTTCGAGATTTTGATGGATTTACACGTTTTGCTGAGTCCAAAAGAGTGGTTTTTAAAAAATGCCTGACCTTATATGAAGAGTGAGCAGTAGTGGACTATCCTCACTCCCGGTGACGTCAGAGCTGAGTTCACTGCGACACGTTCAGACGGGTCGAGTTCACTCTTTAGTGTGCCACTGTAGAGTGTTCACTCCCCGTGGGAACCCGGCTACTTCTGGGCCCATTTTGACGAAATTTGGCTCACAAGTTCAGAGGAATCATATCCCAAAGCCAAACCAAGAAATTAATTCTAGCTCCCAATTTGGGGGCAATACCCCCAAAAACTCTGAAAAACAATTTTGCTCAATAACAGTTCCGACGATTTGGATTTAAAATAATAATAAAATTTAGTCCTTTCAAATACGAATCCCGCAATGTAAGATGTAAGCCGTTTTGCCGGGAAAAATCTAGTTAGTTTCTGAGATTTTGTTGAAAATAAAGCTGATTTTGTTGAAAATCAAAAACAACAAGTTTGTGGGAGCTGGGACCGATATTATATGAAGAAGTTAGTCTAAGTTGTCTCGTACCGATTTAACATTTTATATGTATTGATATCTTTACCGAGTAAAAATGCTTATGTTATGGAATAATATACTTACGCGTTAATTTTTATTAGGCAGTTTTTTTAAAGTAGTTTTCAGCCAAGGCCATCATAAGTACCTAAGAACAAACCAGTTTAAGCTGTGTTAAGGAAAATTACTGAGAACTAATTCCTTATTAAAAAAAGTCCTTATTCCTTGTGGAAAATTAATCCACAAATTATTATGAACTTTCTCTGGTTTTTCAGCCTCCCCCAAATGTTGCGTATAAACTCTACAACTCGATAGCATTTCCTCAAGATAAACCATTTCATATTAATTCTGTTATCAGTTTTACTAATATTTCTTTTATATTTAATTGCGAATAATATATATGAAAAACAAAAACAACAAAACAACTTAATTCACTCTTAATTAACCTATAAATTGAATCATAATATGCATTATATATAATTAGTATTATAATAATACAGTAATAGTACAGAATATGAATAATATCAAAAGATATCATTCTCCATATTTCACCTCATGACATGAGCCATTTGGATTATCAGGAGAAGGTTTCTAATTTATTATACAATTCTCCCTTTTCAGTTATCATTAATTAAATAAAAGAAGATTACTTTAGAACTTTAAAATGATAGAGATTGAGACACACCTTCTAAATTTAATAATATAATGAATAATGAGTTAATGATGAGCGGTAATGATGAAGTTCAATATTTCAACAGTGCTTAGACAATTAGATATTCAATTCCCCCACCAAAATCTTTTTGTAATTCCATGTCTTGCGTGCTTTTGAAACAAGTTTGAACCACTCTCTATTTCACAAAACTCTGGTGTATCCTTCTAAAGAAAGTCCAGCCTGGCCATAATATAGATATTATCTACTTGAGACATATGATTTAAGAAAGCTGGATTAATTTTAAGTTAGACTATGTAGACGAAGAATATGTTTATAGATAGACAGCTTGTTTACCCTTCAAAACATCATCTTCAACTACTGATACGAAATGAAGTACGCGAGTAGTCTCTTGATTACATTATGAAGACATTATATTGAAGATGAGCATATAAGAACTGCCTAGCTCAATGTGGTTAGGGCGGTAGATGGTTGCTTTACTCCAATCATTGTGAAGGACGTTTCTTTCAAGCCTATATACCTGGACCTATCTCAACCCAGCCGCTTCACCACGCTGTCTCGACATGTCGTGTAAACCTATCTTTTGTACTAAACTTTCTAACTTCCGCCTCTAATATATTATGTAAAAGAAATCACGTAAATAACATTAAACTTGACCTCATTTTTCTTTTAGTGGTTTTTATCTGCTCTCTCCAAAATGATTTTTTAATCCAAATAATTATGCTTTTATCTGTACTTTACAACAATCTGCTGTTAATAAACCATATTGTATGACGTAAAGTTGGAATGTACATTTAATCCAACGTATTAATTTTTATTTTTATGAGTTTTTAATGATATATTGGGACTTTAACCTCCTGTATTATATCACCAACAAATATAAAAGTTTTTATATAATATTTATTTATTTTCCGTACTCTACTTTATAATTTAAAAACATAAACACACATATGTGTGATATATAATATAGGTATAGTATATTATATCTGACCTAAATTATTGTTATCATTTTGAGAACGCGGCATAATTTACTGGGTCCGAGGGGGTTTTCTATGATATTTATTAGGATTCCTCATGTGCTTAATTAATATTTTGGGTAACATTTTTTGTATCATTGGTAAAATGACAAATTCACAAAAGCGCGATTCAAATAATCTCATAACCACAGTGGTTATTGGTTTTTTTTTTACATAAAAACAAATGTGTGTATGTATTTTAAAACTAATTTTTATGAACTTTTTTGGGTGTTAACATTTAGCATTCTTCCCTTGTTTCTAAGTTTTACTATTATTTTGAAAAAAAAAAAATATGCATACTATTTTGAAAATTCCGTAGGTAAAGCTGATTGTAACATATTACTTTATATGTTATAATAATATACTTATTTTAATAATATTACTTTTTATAAATAAATTTATGTGTGTCATGTCTTGAAAAAAATCGAAAACAAGTTTGTGGGAGCTTGGACCGATATTATATGAAGAAGTTAGTCTTAAGTTGTCTCGGACCGATTTTTAACATTTTATATTTAGCTATTGATATTTTTTTTTTTTATCTTTACCGAGTAAAAATGCTTATGTTGTGGAATAATATACTATATACTTACGTGTTAATTCAAATTTTTATTAGGTAAAGCAGCTTTCAGCCTAGGCTGTACCTAAGAACAAACCAGTTAAAGCTATGTTAAGGAAAATTACTGGGAACTAAGTCCTTATAAAAAAGTCCTTATTCCTTGTGGACGATTAATCCATAAATTATTATGAACTTTCTCTGGTTTTACAGCCTCCCACAAATGTTGCGTACAAATTATACAACTCGGTAGCATTTCCTCTCAAGATAAACCTTTTCATATGAATTCTGTTGTCACTTTTACTAATATTTCTTGTATATTTAATTGCGAATAATGTACATATATGAAAAACCAAGCAACAACAAAAAAAGAACTAATTCACTCATAATTAACCTATCAATTGAATCATAATATGCACCATAATTAATATTATAATAATACAGTAATAGTACAGAATAATATCAAAAGATATCATTATGGAGAATTTCACCTCATGACATGAGCCATTTGGATTGTCAGGGGGAAGGTTTATAATTTAGTATATTCAATTATCACTTTTCAGGTATCATTAATTACATAAAGAAGATTACTTTAAAACTTTAAAATGATGGAGATTGAGACACACCATCTAAATTTAATAATATAATGAGTTAATGATGAGCGGTAATGATAAAGTTTAATACTCGTATTTTAACAGTGCTTTGACAATTAGATATTAAATTCCACCAAAATCTTTTTGTAATTCCATGCCTTGCTGGCATGTGAAAGAAGTTTGAACCACTCTCTATTTCACAAAACTCTGGTGTATCCTTCTAAAGAAAGTCCAGCCTGGCCATAATATAGATATTATCTACTTGAGACATATGATTTAAGAAAGCTGGATTAATTTTAAGTTAGACTATGTAGACGAAGAATATGTTTATAGATAGACAGCTTGTTTACCCTTCAAAACATCATCTTCAACTACTGATACGAAAGGAAGTACGCGAGTAGTCTCTTGATTACATTATGAAGACATTATATTGAAGATGAGCATATAAGAACTGCCTAGCTCAATGTGGTTAGGGCGGTAGATGGTTGCTTTACTCCAATCATTGTGAAGGACGTTTCTTTCAAGCCTATATACCTGGACCTATCTCAACCCAGCCGCTTCACCACGCTGTCTCGACATGTCGTGTAAACCTATCTTTTGTACTAAACTTTCTAACTTCCGCCTCTAATATATTATGTAAAAGAAATCACGTAAATAACATTAAACTTGACCTCATTTTTCTTTTAGTGGTTTTTATCTGCTCTCTCCAAAATGATTTTTTAATCCAAATAATTATGCTTTTATCTGTACTTTACAACAATCTGCTGTTAATAAACCATATTGTATGACGTAAAGTTGGAATGTANTAATTGTTTTGCCTAGGGTGCCAAAACCTCTTGCGCCGGCCCTGCCCAACAAACCAAAACAAATATTTATTTTTTATTGGAATAAATGTGGTTGGCTTAGCTTAGCAATAACAAATTATTTGGAGGTGAGTCGTTCGTCGGGACTATATTGTTTGCTATAGGTCCACATATAAAATAATTGGATAAAAGTATTTTTATTTTCTTCTTAGTAGTAATATATAGTTCCTTATTTTTTTGCGCAAATAATTTTTCAAGTTTATTTTAACTACGGATTATCAAATAACCGCTGATTATAACAAGTAGTCAATCGTGTTTTATAGTATTAGCTATAATTTTGTTCGTTGATATCATTATCACAGATTTTAATTGCAAGTATAATTCAACATCCGTAAGGCCAAGATATTGTTTATTGTTATTTTGCGATTACAACCTGATGCAGATACCATGTACGTTATTTTTTGTTAGTCGTTGCAATTTTTTCTATCTTTTCCTTTTTATCAGAGTTTAATTCTCTTTTGTTGTTTTTTCTGTTAAGTTAATCGTTTTCTTTATGATATCTTATTTATGATCTGAATTTTTTTGCCTACCGTCTTATCCGTTTATTTCCTCATTGTGGTAAAAATGATGATTTCTTGCACCTGTGGCTGAATAATACGGCCTAACTTCTCCCTGCCATATCTCTTCTCCTGCTTTTACCATAACTTCCTAGTTTTTTCCCCTTATCTTTTATCTTTACGTACGTTTCTCCACTCTCTAACTGATAAGAAATTTTATCTTTAAACACAAAATACTCGTGCTCCAAACTTACAGCTCTATTTTCATTTCCTCTTCCCACCTAATAAAAGGACATAATATTATATTTTGTGAGTAATAAAATCATTATCTTATTATAGCCTTAAATACCTTTCTACTTCATTAAAGTAATCTCTATTATATCTGAATTTATCAAATCCAAAGGCATATTCTGTACGTTAAAGGAATCAAAACAATGATATTGAAAATATTTATATATGTAATTTTAAAAACATAAAATTGAGTTGATTTTTAATCTAGTGTATCGAAATAATGGCTGACGTCAGTTAAACAATCTGAAGTCGTTCACATGATGCGTGTTCTTATATTAGTTGAAGCAGGGCAGCATTAAAATATTTGATCTCGTGTTTTGTCAACAAACTAATAAGTTCAATATTGCGTTTAACTTATTATGTATTATTTCTCTAGAAAACCTTCTCAAGGGTGCGTTTGAAGTCACCAACCGGTTTACCGATCGCTCGACGGGTGGTTTGTTGTGGTTAGTGTCATGTGACTGCTTGAAAATATCTTTGTCAAGGGTCATCATGGTCGAAGGGAGTGGTCGACCGAAATGGTTATAAACAAAGAGGTTATAAATTGATTGTTGTTTGGTGTGAGATAGAAGGGAAGCTATTGCGATTTTTCAAGTGCGTAAACTATTGTAGTGGCCGCCTGTAGGTTACATCTGTATATGCAGCTATCATCGATGCTATCAGGAAGGTTATTTTGGTTAAGTAAACGAACTAACCGCATTCTGGATTCGGTCGAAGCGGTCACAACCGCTATCTTCCGAATTCGACCGCTATCAACCGAAAGTTTACGAACCCGGTCGGTGGTTTAGGTTGGTCTTTTCAGACACACCGATTAATTCAATCTGGTTAGTGATCCTGAAGGCACCCTAAAATGATTTTCCTAAAACTGTTATAAGCGTGTTTGAGTGGTTTGCTGCAACTTTTCATAATAAATCATCTTTAAATAAAATATACTACGATAAATGTTAAACCGTTTTCAGTTACCAGGAAGTTCCAGTTATCTTATCTATTAAAGCATTATAGGTTAGATAATAACAGTACTTCCTGAACATCCACTTAATGTAGATTTAATTAGTTTGATTAGATATGTTGTTTATTTCCTTATTAAGCGTTATTAATAAAATTTCTTTTAACTAGAAAATCAATGAAAATATTTTTAACAGTCATGATTACTTATAGAAATAAAAATGAATTTCATTAAGAAAAATTAAATAATTATTATTTATTTTGGATCCATTCAGTTGTTTATTGTATAAGCTGTTATGAGAAACCATCTGGCACTATTCTTTGAAAAAACAGCTTTGTATCACCATGGTTCCGATAAAAACACCAATGAACTAGCTAAACGACTTCTTTTACAGTGGACATGACTGTATTCAATAATGTAAACTTGTCCACCTGCTTACCACAATCTAGAACCCTACAAAAACACCATAAAAAGGGATAATTGCTGGACTACTTCCTTTTCAAGTTGTTCCTGCCAATTAACAATATTAACTGTAACACTAAAGCATTGTACTATTGAAGAAATTGTGTTAAACAATTAAGAGTGAGAAAACTAAATATGTATATATTATCTACTCGAATCATTATTTATATCTTTATTTCTGTTTCAGGTAACGGACTAATAACAAACATGCAGGCTGCAATTACAATTTGTTAGTTGTAAGTTTTTTTAATTTTTTCTTCTTAACAAAATTTTAACAATTTATTGTTTGTTTGATATTTTAACTAACATTTAAAAAATAGATATTTAGCATTTTTATTTTCTCCAAAGTTGTGCTATGCTAATAAGATAAAATATTAATAGACTATTATTTGATCCTTATTATTTTGCTTAGACTTGGTCTTATTAATAAAAAAAAAGCACATTTTTTACTGGCCTGGAGAGTTTTGTATTAATAATCTCCACCGGGATTCCTCATGTGCAAAATTAAATTGTGTGTATAATCAGTTGTTAAATGGTCAAAAGACCGTTTTCAAGATTGATTTATCCATATAAGTAGATTAGTTTATTAATTTTTGAAGTAGTAGTTAATATTAGTATTTTGTTTTTTTTAAAACTATAAATTATACTAATATTCTTGATTTTGGCATATGAACATCACTGTTTATTTGAAAACCTATTTGTATTTATATTTGTATTCATTCTTGGGTCGAAAGTATTTAGGGTCCGTACTCGGCTGGCTTAGGCGTCAGCCGACCTTACCCTCTTCCCCTACAGGCGAATTTCAGCTGACTATCCGTCTGACCAAACGGTTTCTTCAGTCGCTATTTAGTCATTTTCGCTTTTCATATCACCCTAGGATTGACCGTGATTTGTACTTTACAGAAAACTCGTACCTCAAAAAATGAATTATTTGACCCTTTGTTATTCTACTTTATTTATTTATTTTGTTTTGACTTGATCTTATTGATAAAAAAAGCACATTTTTTTACTGGCCTGGAGAATTTTTTAATAATAATCTCTACCGGGATTCCTCATGTGCAAAATTAAATTGTGTGTTTAAATCAGTTGTTAAATTGTCAAAAGACTGTTTTAGAGATTGATTTATACATACAAGTAGATTAGTTTATTAATTTGAAGTATTTTTTTTTTCTTGTCATAAAATTGTCGTGAGTTAATATTATATTGTGTTGTTTATTTTAAAACTATAAATTATACTAATATTCTTGCTTTTGTCGTGTGAACATCGCTGTTTATTTGAAAACCTATTTGTATTTATATTTGTATTCATTCTTGGGTCGAAAGTATTTAGGGTCCGTACTCGGCTGGCTTAGGCGTCAGTCGACCTTACCCTCTTCCCCTACAGGCGAATTTCAGCTGACTATCCGTCTGACCAAACGGTTTCTTCAGTCGCTATTTAGTCATTTTCGCTTTTCATATCACCCTAGGATTGACCGTGATTTGTACTTTACAGAAAACTCGTACCTCAAAAAATGAATTATTTGACCCTTTGTTATTCTACTTTATTTATTTATTTTGCTTTGACTTTTGCTTGATCTTATTGATAAAAAAAGCACATTTTTTACTGGCCTGGAGAGTTTTTTAATAATAATCTCTACCGGGATTCCTCATGTGCAAAATTAAATTGTGTGTTTAAATCAGTTGTTAAATTGTCAAAAGACTGTTTTAGAGATTGATTTATACATACAAGTAGATTAGTTTATTAATTTGAAGTATTTTTTTTTTCTTGTCATAAAATTGTCGTGAGTTAATATTATATTGTGTTGTTTATTTTAAAACTATAAATTATACTAATATTCTTGCTTTTGTCGTGTGAACATCGCTGTTTATTTGAAAACCCATTTGTATACCTTCTTGGGTCAAAAGTATTTATAGGGTCCGTACTCGGCTGGCTTAGGCGTCAGCCGACCTTACCCTCTTCCCCTACAGGCGAATTTCAGCTGACTATCCGTCTGACCAAACGGTTTCATTAGTTGCTATTGTTACCCCATGCTGCCGCTGTCATTTTCGCTTTCGTATCACCGTAAGATTGACCGTGATTTGTACTTTATAGAAAACTCGTTTCTCAAAAAATTAATTATTTGACCCTTTATGTTATTCTGCTTTATTTATTTATTTTTTTTTTTGCTTTGACTTGATCTTATTGACAAAAAAGCACATTTTTTACTGGCCTGGAGAGATTTGTATTCTTAATCTTTACCGGGATTCCTCATGTGCAAAATTAAATTGTGTGTATAATCGGTTGTTAAATTGTTAGAAGACTGTTTAAGAGACTGATTTATCCATACAAGTAGATTAGTTTATTAATTTGATATAGTTTTTTTCTTGTTGTTATAAAATTGTCCTAAGTTAATATTATTAGTGTGTTAATATTATTATTGTGTGTTTATTTAGTGTTGTTCATATGTAAACTTTAAACTAAAATGTTTGCTTTTTGCGTTGCGTGAACATGCCAAAGAAGAGGAAGTCGTTCTACTCTGTTATTTTGAAAACCTACTGCTTTGTTTATATTTCTTTACCTTATTGGGTCGACAGTATACATGGACCCTATGTAGCCAGCCGAACTTACTCTCTTCCATTGCATTCGAATTTTATCCAACTATCCATCCGACCAAATGGTTCCTTCAGTCGCTATTTTTACCCCATGCTGCCTCTGTCATTTCACCGTAGAATTGACCGTGATTTGTACTTTTTAGAAAACTCGTACCTCATTAGACGAAGTCAGCAGAGAAAAAGGAAGTACTGGGACAGCCCTATAGTAGGTTTTTATATTTATATTTACCCCATACTTAAGTGCTTGCCTTTGACTTAAGATTGATCGGAAGTTTTTCGGGACAGCTTCTTAGCTGAGTACGAATCCTATGTACGGTCGGCCGTTGGCCTTAAGATAATATGAACCAAATTTAATTTTCCTTTATTCATGTTAAACAATGAAGATTGAGGATAACAATTGTATCGGTTTGATATCGAATTAATTATTTTCAATCAGTGGCGTAGCTAGGCCATTGCCCCCCCCCCCC
>KZ651470.1:320405-352528 GCA_001010745.2 Gerris buenoi | reverse complement strand
TGTTCGGAACCGTAGGTGTCGGATTTATTGATTTAATTTATTAAGTTTAATTTTTGTTTAATTTGTTTCTGTGAAAAAACACCGGCACCACGGTAACCGAATTATTTTGAAATGTCAACTGGGAAAAATAAAACCGAGGAGTCGCTTTCTAGAACCCAAGAAGAAAATACTTGATTGTCAGTTCTCTGTAAATATACGAATTAGATTTCACTTAAAAGGTCTTGTCATTGTAGCGACAGCCGGCGTTGTGTTCAAGACATTGACGCCAGATCCTTTGACTGTTAGAGTGACACTTAACAAATTGTCAAGTGTTTAACATTAGTCTTCTATTTGATTATTGATAATTTTATATTTATTTAAATCACCAAGATAAGTTTTAATTAGGGTGGGGGGAATCCATTTATTATTTTTTGAAAGTTTGTAGGAAATAAGCATACACAAATACTGTTAAGATAAATTATTTATCGATGACTCTTTAAATTCCTAAAGCTACCATTTTTGGTGCTTTTAAAGTCTCTATAAATACATATTTAGAACGGAGGAAATCTCAATGTTGCTGTTTTAGTATTAAGAGTAGATCTGGATAATATGTGTTGGTGATGTGGGACTGTTGGAATGAGATCACTTGACTCAGATAGCTATGTTTACAAAGCTTCTGATAGGAGCCGAGGTTTCTCCAGAGTGGCTTAACCCCCTCAAATAAAACCAAGGTCTTGTCGCACTTCTTGAGTGGTTGGCAAACAGTCCAAACTGTGCTTCATTTGATTTGTCCTCACTTTTAGCTTATGCTTTATTTTACAGTATTAACCTAATACGGATAAATTAGGGGATGGAAAAAAGACAAAATTTGTTCATTCATGAAACCTGGTTTATAAATATTATATAAAATATCTAATTATAGAGTCCCAAACATTTCAAGGGGTAAAACAATATTTTTTAGGGAGGGGGGGGGATAAATATACTCTTAAATTAAATTATTTATTAAATAATTATAGGGGAATAAATATGCTCTTAAATGAAATTGAGGTCTTGTACGTATTTTGTCAAGCTGAATCCAACGGTTCAATCGATTTTCAGATCGATTCGAATGTCTTTTGCTTCCAAGCTTACCGAGGGTAACGGAAACTCGTGATGGTTCTTATGTTATGGTTGTGAACGGAAAATTTTATATGTCTCCAATTTCCTAGATAATTTTATTATTACTACATTTTTATTAGCTTGTTTCTTGTATGTACAAATCTTGCTATCGATTTTAAACTAACTTCCTGTCTAAGTAGAAAGCTGCAACTTGCACAGATTATGTACTTCCGATATGACAATACAATAATCTGTAATTAGATTTACCGAATTATTACTATTAGTCGATAAATCACTAAATTTCTTAAATATGTTGGCGGGCACGGAATTGAGTTTGTAAGCCCCAGAAATATTACAATAAAGATGCTAAAAAACAACAGCCAGGTTGCTGGCAGTCTTTCCAATGATTATTATTAGTGTTCATTGTCTCTAACCGTAGACAATTGTTGACGATACGACATTCTTCTATTACTCGTCATTCCTCATGTATACCTTTATAAATCAATTTACAGCCACTCAGAATATATTATCTGATTTTTATATGGTTTGATTGATCGATTAGATACGTGAAATTATTTGGACAATGTTGAAATATAAATTTTAAATCTTTTTTCAAACTTTTTTCTTTTATTTTTGGTATAGAATGGGGTTATTTGTTAATTTAGAATGCTTTTTTCTATAGTAGTCCCTGATGTCTTCTAAAAATCGACTGTAAAATAACTCAGTGGATTCTTTTCCTAAAGAGTTTGTTCCATTCGTGTGAGGGAATGCTAAAGATGTAAACCGTCTGTGGTGAAGACCGGTAGCTGTCATGTCTCGCCTGGAATTCTTTATGTCTTGTTGATTTTGGCTCTTCTCATAATGTCGTAAACAGAAATATATAAAGAAAGAAAATTTAGGGGGTTTTTAGATTTTACTTCCTATCCGCCCACCGTACTTACCCATCTTTTGATTTTAAGAAATCAGTGTGAAACATGTGGGTAATCTATTATGTCAATGTCGGCTGTATTCCACGCAATGTTTGTATGTTTTAAATAGCTGCGATTTATTTTCATTACTTTCTATCTTTCCAAAAATAACGTTAGAATATGAACCACGAAAATGCATTATTGGTATTATGGACTATGGTATGAATTTACTAGGCGTACAGATTTGTCTCGACAGTTAAGCGTAGATGGCTGTTTCGTTCTTTTCACATGTAATTGATTTCTTAAGTAATTTAGGCTTTATTTATTTATATTCTTTTAAATGAAGCCGAATACTTTTTAATGAGCTGTTTAACGCAAAGTAAATATCGATATATCCAAGCAGCTTTACTATTGTAAAAGTTCTAGCCGTGATCTTAATTTAAATCAAATTATAATTATTATTAACAATAGGAGACAGATAAAGAAAAATAGACTCCAGCGCTGGGACTGGTATCAATTTTTCTCTGTCTGTCTCCCATTTAATAATAATAATAATTATAATTTGATTTAATTTAAAATTTAAACTTTCCGTTGTATGAATACTACTTAAAAAATGAAATTTCTTGTGATCTTAATATTTATCAGATGACGAGATATAACTTTACAATCATTTTGAATTTGATTGTTTCAGTGATAAGTTAATAATAATTAGCATCGACTAAGGCAGCTGACTACTTTCAGTTGTAACATTTTACAATCTAGTGTACTTTTTAATCTTATCACAATCACTTAAAAATCTAAAATTTTAATCGTGTACTTTTTCATTATAGATAATAAATATTAAATTAATTTTCGCACAAATTCAAACCCCCACAAACATTTATGTATAAAACTGTGACTCTTCATCTATAAGGAGAGGAAGTTTATATATTTCTATCTTTTTTCATTACTGACTAATCGGTTATGATACTAAAAGAAATTGCCTGAGGGTGACTAACCCTGTCACGAATACTAAAATAGTGTTGGGCAGAGTTATTTTTGTTGATCATTAAATATCCAGGGCTACTGTTGGCATCGGCCGGACCTCATCCCGCCAGACTTCCACTGTAATAGTCTCATCTTTATGAATTTACACTCTAAATGGACTATAAATCATAGTTTCTTGTATTTTTAAAAATGTTAAGCTGTTTATATAATTCATAATTGAATTTAGTTTTAAATAAGATTATTAGTTAACTGGAGCAATTGTTTTGATTATTTTAATAAATTGAGGTTTAAATGCACATGCTTTATTTTTTCTTGCTGTTATTTATTCTTGTACTATGTTCCATCATATTACACGCATGTTCAATCAATATTAAATTGAATTATTGATTGATTTAAAGTAGCAATTGGCATTAAATTTAAAGAAATACTATTATTACTTAAACTTAGACGAGTAAATTCCTTTATTTTCCTAGGCAGTTGACAATGGGGTTTTCATTGCTAAGTATGTGGGAATTAGACCCTTTTTCTATTATTTTTAGATCCCAACATCGAACATTAAATTGCGAAGATAAATTAATGTATTTTTATGTGATTTTTTATTATGTTTCGGTCAATGGTTATTTATGTATCATGTTTTTTGTGGCTTGGAATCTATTTATTATTTGTTTACTATATAAGTAAATGATACTGAGGACTTATAACTATTGTAACATTAAAAAGTTTGTTCTTATCTTCCAAGTTTTAGTAGATAATCATATTTTTAATATACAGACTTATCATAGGAATAGTTAATCCTTAACTAATTTTAAGAACAACTAATAAAGAACCCATTTCATAATCAATTATTTTTGGACCTTTTTTTCTTTCATTTTTATTTCGGTTAGTTAATTATACGCCTGACAATAATTAACATATATTCACTTAACTTAATGATTTGCACTATATCTTCTTTTATTTTAGATCTTTCATGCATCTTTGTTTTGTCCTCTTTTTGTCTGCCGTACGCATGATTTGATTAGATCCATCCTCAGAAGCAGTTGAGAGGATGCAAATGCGGCCGCCCTCAGAGTTTTATGAAATGTAACAGATACGGGGGCAGTGGTTCCCCCTCTACTACAAGAACCATGTTTGGAGCGACTAGATGTGTGCCCAGCGGCTAGACACCCCTCAGGGGCGGGATAGAATGTAATCCGAGGAGCTTTAGTGCGCATGCCTTATGTTCCTCTCCCAGTCACATCTCTGTAGGCCCAGTGTTTCTCGCTCCGGATCCACACCGAGAACACCTGGGCTCTTCGCTCCGGCCAGTTCGCCCACGGACTTTTCAAGGGACCTGTTATTTTCAGAATACTCACGGCGAGGGGGAAGGGGATCTTATAATGGACCCTGATCTCTATGATTCGTTTCGTAATAATAGATACATGTCTAGTATAATGCTGAGTGGCGACCGCAAGAAAGGTTCAAAGAAACAGATATATGAGAACATTTTTCAAAAATATTATTTGTTAAAATGCAAATCACTAAAGTTATGAAATATCACCTGTATATTCCTAATTTATCGCGTCTGCAGTCTACACCTTAATTCTCCATTCAAGGGATGCATTAATGAATGCCACTTTAAACGGTTTATTTCCGTCTGCCTTTTCTCCTTGCGTTGGAAGTTAATATTGGGTGAATGAATTAAAAAAAAAAACACCTTGTATTCAGCTTCCTATGTCTTTTAATCTTGTTTTCACTTTTCATTGTGACAATGGGTTATTGTATGAAAAAAAAATGACAATGTACTGAGGTCTCATTGTACTGAACTTAGTGCAAATATTATAAATAGCTTTACTTTTTAATATATTTCTCTGTGGGTGATAATTATTACTTTTTACTTTCTCATACACGTAGCATAATATGTAAGAAGAAATTATGATGATGTCATTAAATATAGATTTTAATATTTTGATTGATTTAAACGTTTTTAGGTCCCCCTGAGTCCTAAAAAGTACTTTTTTTAAAAATATCTGTCCACCGTTGATAGTCTGTGGCAGAAGAAGTCGAAACTAATAAACCGATTTCGATGAAATTTGGCATACATTTTCAGGAAAATCCCCAAGGTAAATCCTAAGATATATTTTTAGCTTCAAATTTGAGGGCTCTACCCCCCAAAAAATCTGAAAAAACGTAAAAAATAATAATATTTCTAGAAAACGATTTAACGATTTTTATTATAATATTCTAAAATGTAGTCCATCTAAAAACGAATCTAACCACATGAATGTGTTTTCCCGGGAAAATTTAATTTCCGAGATATTAATGAAAAGATAACTGATGTAGCTGAAAATCGGAAAAACTTAAAGTAAACAACCACCTGTTAAAGACTTTTTCAATGCTTTCTCTCGCCGCCTTCCTATCGCGTAAATAAATGAGATATTCCTTATGCGATCCGTATCTATGTTTAGAAAATTAAAGTTTTGACTGTAAATTGGTCAGAATTGAACCTTTTTTGGATACTTTTTCATTTCATACATCCCGAAAACCGAATCCGGCCTTCACTTTTTTCTTGCATGTATATGTGTGTCTGTCGCCACCATTCCGATTTTAAAAACGCAAAATTGGCTAAATAATTCCACTATCACACCTAGTTGTTATAGACTCTTCAAAATATTTCAGTCATAAAAATACCTCACTTTCACGTCCGCACTTTCCTTACAGCTATACTCTTTTGATCAATTGGATGTAAATCAAACCACTTAAGTATTTATGCCTCAATCTATTACCATAAATATTGGATTATTAAAACAAGTTCTTTCGATTCTGCAAGCATTAGAGAGTCAATATATTTAAACAAACATAGTTCGTGCCAATGCATCAATACTTATACCTTAATTACGGTTGAAAACATTGCAATGTAAATGCCTTGCCTTGTCACTAGCCTTTTACTTAATCATCTATACCTGGGTTCGTTCCAAATATAAGTGTTCTAGTGGGATTAAATTACACAATGAAGGTATTTCGAACAGTTTATATAAGCTTGTCTGGCGCATTTTTTGATATCCTTTTTACATATTGATGTGCTTTTGTTTACGGCGTGTTACTAATGATGCAGATGTATTGTTCCCTTGTCAAATTTAATTCTTAAATTATTTAAACCGTACATATTCTATCACTATACCCTCCTTTTATTAGGGTCAATAGGCAAAACCGAGAGGGGGTTATCATTTCCAGCGTTTGTCTATCTGTTTGGGTGTCATTAATGCACCTGTCTCCGAAAGTGACCAACACAAAATATAACAGAGAAGCCCAAAGAAACGTTGTTCAAAAATAGGTCTAAGACAAATCAGACAAACTTTCTCATATAGTCTAGGAAACTAAAAAAAAAAAAAACAAAAAAAAAACCTTCAACCTGGACAAAATTGCTTCACGAGCAACTGAAGTTGTTTTCAACTAAACTAACCTTGCTTTATAACATATCCAAAATCAGACAGAATCCAATCATAGGAAAGCACCTTAAAATCAAATTCAAAATGGCGTCTGTTTATAGTAAGGATAATGAAATGAGCTATCCAATAAGTGTTAGATTATATAACTCAAACAAAGTAGAAAAATAAATTTTGAGTTTGGTTTTTGAGTTTAAATTCATTTATTTTTCTTATAGTTATAGGCTAGTCAAAACATACATTAGATTACATTCCATACATTATTAGTTAAAAGTGTTTCTTTTGATTTCCAAACACTGATCTGGTAGTATGCACGAAAGCTATTTTTGCTTAATGCCTAATAAATAGTTAGAAAAGTGTTAGTGGTTTAAAGTCATTTCTTAAAAACTACAATTTACCGATTTTTGTTCTTTTTACGATTGCAACAGAACTGTTTTGTCTACAGGCTTCATTTTGTGCTTGAATAAAAGCCAATTAAATTTACTACAACTTCTTTTCGTATGACTTTTCTCGTAGGGGAGAGCTTTTATGCCGATATTCGGCCCGAAACGAGAGCAATACTTAAAATATCATTTTTGGAAAATTCATATCTCGGTAACTTTTAGACGTACAGATTTGCCAATGAACTCTAAAGGAAGCCAATTATATTTACTTCTACTTCATTCCTTATGACTTTTCTCTTAAGTTAACAGTTATACCGGCGTATAATCGGCATATTCGCCCCGAAACGAGAGCAATCGTTTTTTGGGGGGAAAAATGTCAATTTTTGAAGTGCCATATCTCGGAACCTATTGGTCTTATAGAGCTCCGGTTGAGCTTATGCTACTTGAAATTTACTTTATTTTTAAAATTGTCATAACGACTAATTCCGAACAACCCATAGTGTACGAGCTACGAGTATATGGCAAAAACTGAAATAAGTTCGATTTTTTTTTAGTTTTTCACGTATTACGCAGCTTCATTACCCTTAATAAAAACAAACGACATTTTGAATTCAATGTTTAGGTACTTCAAGATATGTTACAAAGCAAGGTTAGCTTAGTTGAATATCACTGCAATCGCTCGTGAAGCAATTTTGCCCTGGTCAAATCATATTTTTCCTACAGACTAATATTGTTGAAACTGTATTTAAATTCTATTATACCTCATTTAATTGCTTGACTAGAATTGCAGCTGGGCCGGATTATACTGCTATGTGTATTCTAAATATAAATAAGTTAATTAGGATGTGTAAATTAAATTAAGAAGTAATTGTTGGTATGTTAGCTAGTAATAAGAAACTTATATGCATATTTTTAAAATTACTTCCCATAGCCTTGATGTTCCATGTTATCCTAATTAAGGCAGATTTCCTCTCCCAGTCNGGGGGGGGGGGAGCGGGGGGGGGGGGGGGGGGGGGGGGGGTAGATAATGAAGTTTAGGTTCTTATAAATGAATAAAAAAGAATGTATCATTTTTTTTATAGAAATTCCATTTTACCACCTTCAAGGAGGTGTGTGTTTTAAGATTATTTAAAAATTCTATATTTAAAATTTTTATAAATAGTAAAATAAATAAATATGTATGTAGTCCCTTTTTTTGATTGTATGTAATGTATTACATTTTCCTGTCTTTAGGAGTAAATAAATTACTCATTTATAATTGATTAAATGGTGATATTTCATCGCTTATTTTGGGACATCTTAAACCTGTAATTATATTTTATAATTAGATACATATATCTTTTTTAATTCAATTTTTAAATAATACAAACTATATAGTATATAAATCAGTGTGGATATTATATAAATACATGAGCTTTTGTCAAAATAATGACAACTGAGTTATTAACAACCAATTGACTTAATTTACCATCAGATATTTATTTAATGAATTAAATTGTCCATTGAAATTTAAGGTTTGTTTATACATACATATATTTGGGAGATCAAAACATTGATTATTTATTATACATTTAGATGGAAATGCATTATCCTCATCGTTAATATTCTCACTAGTCGAGATTGCATTGCATGTAGCATAGATAGTAGTTTAAAGCATTTTTAACATCTTCTAATGATAAATGGACAAAGGAAGCTACCATCTGGTTATCTGAAGTTGGTTGGATACATTACTAGTTTAGTTGCCTGAAGTCCATTGAGGTGGTGGAAAGAATAATAAACGCAGGATCTCTGTTGTTTGTGTTGTTCTCCCGACTAGGAGCTACCGTTCTACAGTTCTGGAGATGTAGCATCTTTTGTTGGCTAGACTTTTTCTCCTGAGAGCAATAAATTGTCTTGGGAACGGCTGTAACAAAGTTCAATCCTACTCCCACTTTGAGGATATGCATTATGTCTTGGACTAACTGAGAAACTAGTTGTAACAGCTGACTTCGTAGTTTACCTAAAGGTTCCTCATGTCTTACTATTCCTACTATTATGCAAATTCGAATGCAGTGATATGAAATTCGTTGCATTTAAAATGAAAATTTACTGCGTATTGATTATAGTTATGTTTTACTTAATAAATATAAATGCCAGATAATACATTTGATTTTATAAAATGCTTAACGTAAGTAATATTAAGCAGTAAAATTCTGCGTGTGAATTCAGCATTTAATTACAGTTAATAACAGAGTAATTGGAATTGAATGAATTAAGGCTAATTTTATCCGTAAAACTGTTGGTCGATCCTGTTTTACGATTAGGCTAAATTTGAAATGAGTGAACTGCTCTTTCTTTAAAATATATCCAAGCCAATGCAAGTTGGACTTTTTGACATTTTCACCAATAATTTAAGATTTAATAAATAATCCAGAGGCATAGAATAGAGAATGATCAACCCTTTTCTAAGAGATGTTATATTGCAATTTCAATATTGTCCCATGAAATGGAGAAAATAAGGATTCCCCCACCCCTCTCTCTTCTTTCTCTTCGTTCACTATTTATTAATTAGCAAAATTTTGCGTTTTTTGTCAAAGTAAACACTTGTGTTATTGAATGATTCCATAAAATATTATCTTCGTGTAAGCAGTGGTTTAAATAGATCAAAATGTTAAGATAAGATAATTATTGCTATCAATCTCTTATGCATAAAATTGCTATACTTATTAAAACAAACAAAATTGCTACCAAAAAGATAAAACAGAAGCCGGGCGGAAATGCGCAACTTGTAAATGCAAAAATAATAAGAGACAATGGAGAATAATGGAAATAAAATGATGATACGTAATAATCTAATAATGGTAATTGGTTGAATGTGGCTGTAAATTTATATATCTTGAAGTAAATCTGCTCAGAACCTACTACGTTAATGCTAAGATCCTTTTGATGAAGCACCCCTGCTATTATAATTAGTTTTTAAGTTTGTTCTCTTGCAGGTTGTTTTTTTTGTTCCTGCCATTAAGTGTAGACTATAACAGAAGGTTCTTCCTTCTCAAGGTCACTTGATTGATGGCTTGACTTACAAATGATTTGAGCTAATTACTTACATAAATTGTAGGACTTGATCGACATACTCGGACTTTCGCGCTGTCTCCAGCCAATTTCATCAAATGAATAGTTAATTATGCAAATTACCCTTGGTCATGTCAAGCGTTTATCTGAAAGATAATTATTCAAAGTTTAGTAAAAAATTATGTTTTTTTCTTGTTATGTTCTTTGCTACTTATTGGCTTTTCTTCATTTACATAATTTATGTTTTGCTGCTCTCTGTGAGGATTATAGATTCTTTTTATGAACAAATAAATTTGTAAACTTCTTCGAGGAAGTTTATTATTTATAAAGTAGGAGTATTATCTATGGTAGATGTGGAATTGTGGAATGGCATTGATATAGTATTTCTCTTTTTCCCACTTTCGTTATTATAAGGTTTTCCATCACCTTTTTTTCGTATAAATGATATAAAAAAAATGAATGTTTTGTGTAATAAGCAGGGACGCCTAAATCATTTTATTTAATAACAATATTAAATTGTTTGCTTCAGTAATGTTTTGCAGTCGTTATGGATATAACTGATTATTATGGATACAATTCACATTAATAATAAAATACAGTTAGAATTAATAGAATACTTAGGATTTAAAACTAACTCAAAATAAATAATTTACTTCTTTAGATTGTTACTCCACTCTTTTTTTTTAGAATATATATGACTAACATATAACTACTTATTATGACAAAGGTATGTTTAGTCCAATGTATTTTGGGACAAAGGAATATCACACTTGTGTTTTTATAAGGGGAATAGGGAGGACAGTCTAAAGAAAAGCATTCAGTACACCGTCTTTAGATTGTTACTCCCCTCTATTTTCTTTGTAATGGAAGTATCAATCTAAAGAAGTGCCCTAAATCATTGCCAATAAATAAAATGCTTCATATTTGAAATAAATAATGAATTAAGAATTAAAGGGAACAGCTTAGCTTAGTTAATTATTTGTTAATATTCAAATTGGTTTTTAATTTTGTGATATTAGACTGCTAATGTAAAATATATTACGAATATTCAAATTATTCTAGTGATATCTGCTTTCGATAAACTATAAAAGTTTCATACAAATCAGATAGGTATACTTTTGAAGCTATTGGTGTAAATCTATGTATGTTTGTGTGCATGTGGAAGAGAAATAAATGAGCGCAGAAGGTTGAAACATATTTGGGACCAACAATAGGCTAACTATAACTTACCTTCAAAATTTCATTAAAATCGGACGTGTCGTTTTTAAGAATTGTTCTTCGCAAAAATTGAGCAACAGATCGCGACTGACGGAACCAAAAATGTTCCCTGATGTCTAAAACAGATTTCTGTCTTGGAAGTTTTGAAATCGGAGACAAAATATTTTCGTTCTTCAGAACAATCACATAGCCGTTACCTTTAGTAAGCTCGGAAGCAATAAAAGATAATTCCAATTTCAACCCTGGGATGTGAAAAGATATGGGGATCCTTCTTGTTCATTTACCCCCCCCCCCCCCCACATGGTGCATTTTCGAAAATAAAAATAACGGTTCTACCTCTTCACTTAAACTCCTTTTTTAGGTATGATTTTTTGAGGCTTCTCTACAATTTTTTCTGAGTTTGGGTTATTACACATAACATAACTGCAAAGTACTTCTCGGTACTTTCAGAGATCAGGTGCATTAACGACAGACTGACTGAATATTATAATAAGGGTCCTCGTTTTTGCCTACGGACAACATCAAAGTTATATCATAGCTATAGTTAAATCATTGTTGGTTTTTCAGCAGTATAGTTCTACTATAATGTATGATTAAGGTTAAATGAATGGTCTAAATATAGAATTGATGTAAAGCAATAATATGTGTAAGATTGAATTTAACCTTTAAATCTTCATTAATAATGTATTTGATTAATGATATCTTTTTTTACCTTTTTTCAGGTATTATTGATTTGACCATACTGGCAGTGGGTATACTTACTGTTATATTCTCTAGCGCAGGACCAATCATATTAAAATCCAAGTGAGTTTCTACCTGTGTACTTATTTTAAATGATTTACATGTTTATTAAATTAATTTTTATAAAAAACCTGCGTGTAATTTTTAACTGTCACTGGATATGGAAATGACACTGTGATCCAGAATTCAAGGATAATAGCATTTATTTAAAACCTTATATTTGCTAATATTTTTAAAATTACACATTTTTAAGAAACTTAAACGCCTTTTATCAAAGTTTTTATGTTTTGAGTTGTTTACAGAATTGAATACTTACATTATCAGAATACAATGTTGAAATCCTTATATCCTCCAGTCGATGATAATTTCCTTTTTTGGAATCAGGAAAACAGTATTTTAGTACTGTACGCCTTCTCTCTCTGGAAGCATTATCCTTCATATATCTTTCCTGAAAATTTCGAATCCATTTATAAACTTTTCTTTGGAACAACCTACCGACTATAAATCAAGTTTCATTGACTTATTCTCTTACTTCAAATGTACTATTTCCAAAGGCTTAAAATCACCTTTAAGTGCATATACCGATCCAAGGATCAATGAAACAACTAGTTAGTCCCTAGGTTTAGAAGGTTACCTTTCATATTCTTAAATTTTATTTGCTTGCGAGCTTACCGAAAGTAACAGAAGCTACATGATCGCGAAGAACGGAAATATTTTATGTCTTCGATTTCAAAAATTTCAAGACAGAAGTCCGTTTCAGAACATTCAGGGAACATTTTTGGTTCCGTGTCTGTCTGTCTGTCCGTCTCTTGCTCAATTTTTGCTAACTAACATATCTTAAAGTACACCTCTGATGTTAATGAAATTTTTATCATAATTAGCCTTATCTTGGTCCCACATAAGTTTCAATCTTCTGTGCCCATCTGTTTCTCCTTCGCATACACACAAACATACATTTATTTACACCTATGTCTTAAAAGTACTCATCTGTTTTTTATGACGCAAGGGAGCTATGTGCCACACTAAGTGGCAGGCTATTTTATTTTTGTATTTTAATAAATTTCTTCAGAATACATTTATATAGTTGAAGAAAAGTGTCTTCTTCAAAATCTTATTAAAAGTTAGAAATTATTTAAGCTATGTTTGTAGGTATAAACAAAAACGAAAAAATAAGTGTTAAAGCTTAGTTGAATAAGTGGATGATATTTCGAAGGTTAAGTGTGTAAAATATATACACATACGTATATATTTTCTCCTCTTGATAATGACCTCTTATTTGTTTGTGTTCAATGGCAAACTGCTCTGCTAACCTTCAGTACATTCTTGAACGCCTACTTACTCTTATTGTTACAGTGCAGATATTTCCAATGATGCTCTACAAATGCACACTAACATCTTATAAATTAACTAGAACTATGTAGTTGGGAATCTGTGCGAGATTCTATCTACGTGTTTAGGTACCTTATTGAATTACCGCATTCCTAGACTAGCTTCAGGTAGAATCGAATAGTTCACGCCCAATTAGAGACAGGCATTATCTCCCTGGTTCAAGATGTGGTGTTCTTAAGGCTTATTTTTATACCTGCAATAAGAACCATTGTCTGCATATTACAAATTAAACACAGTAGTTGACTGTTACTATAATATTGAGCGCAATTGCAGGGTAAGTACCTATAGAGTTCTGTGCCTTATCTTTTAACGAAACTTTTTTTTTGTAATTTAATAATGTTTTGATATTATTATATTTTATGTATAGTCTTTCCACATTAACATTTTAAAATAGAAAGTATAAGCTTAAATCAGAAAGTCTTGTTGTTATATTTGATATACCATTCAAGACTATTTTGTTTGATATCACTTAATGCAATATCCAGTTTTTTTTTTTTTTTTTTTGCTATAATATTAGTTAGTGAAACTTTCTTAACTCTTCCCTTGCGTATCATCTAATTTATTAGCTAGACTTTAAATTTCTCTTCATTGGTTTTCTATGTGCATCTTTATCTATTTAGAGTTGTCAAGAAGTCAACTCCTGTATCTTAATGTATGGGTATCAAGTCCTTTCACTTAATTTTAGTGTCTAGTGCTTCCGCGATTAGAAACTTGCTTTAGTTTTATTATTTAATAATTTATATTCTTAATTAAAAGATGAATAAACTTTTTTTTTTTAATAGGTGTTCATCTATAAATTATTTTAGCAACTTACTTTTTTATTGTAGATATTAAATAAAATAAATAGTCTTCCAATGAGTGTTGCAAATAGCTACCTCGCGTCCTATTTAGTAAATACATTAATGATTTTATGCTTTTACAACCGATTATTGTCTAATTTCTTTAATTCTCCCCCTTTTTTTAAAATCTGTCAAAATTGTTTTGATTTTTTACATGGATTAAAAATGCTCCCTGATGTCTGTAACTGATTTCTGTCGGAGAGAACAATTTTTTATTCTTTAGAACGATCACATAGCTCCCATTATCATCAGTAAGTTGGCAAGCAATTATTTTTTGTACACTAACTATTTTATTGCAATTGTTTTTTCCAGTTTTTTTTACGACCAAAATGGACTATTTTTTTTTATTTAGGATTTATTTTACCTAAAATTCTTGAATAAACTTATTTTTAATGCTTGAGCTGATAAACTTGCACTTCATAAAGTAAAGTTAGAAGCTTTGGTTGGTTGATGATTGTAGCTCACAGATGGTCCCATAATAATTTCAACCAATTGCGAAAATTTAATATTCCTTTGCTTAAAAATAATTGTGACTAAAATGTATTATAATTTTTAATAGATAAAAAATCTGAACTATTATCTACATAATCAAATTTTATAGCCAAATCTCTTCGTTCTTTTTAGATACCTTGTTTGTGATAAAAATAAAAATGTGACCGACACAAGCCTAAGTCTAGGAGCTGTTATCAAAATTACAATTAATTTTATGACTCTCTAATTCAGCAACCCCTAAAAAATGGTTTTATGTTATAACCAAGGGCTGATATTTTTAATTAAACCTGAAACAGGATATGGTATACACGTATACCACAATCCTGGTATACAACTATATGTTCTTGAACATATAGTTAGAGCTTACCGAAGGTAACGGATGCTATGAGATCGTTATTCTAAAGAGCGAAAATATTTTATGTCTCCGGGTTCAAAAAGTCCACGACAAAAATTCTTTTCAGACCTCAGGGAACATTTTTGGTTCCGAGTCGGTCTTTCGTCTTTCGCTCAATTTTTGTGAACCAACATTTAAAAGCTACATGTCCGATATTAATGAAATGTAAATGGTAGGTCATAATTAGCTCATTTTTGGTTCCCTTAAGTTTAAACCTTCTGCGCTCATTGGTTTCGCTTTCACTTGCTCACAAACATACATTTATTTACACCTATAGCTTCAAAAGTACTTATCCGATTTCTATGAAACTTTTATGGTTTATCGAAAGTAACCTGCAGGGAACCAGAGATTAATTTGAAACACATGCGCTTTTTAAATCTTGCTAAATTTATGCTTTAATTGGTGTAAAAAATCATAACAATTTTGACAGATTATAAGAACGGAGGAAACAATTAAACAAATTACACAATAATGGGTTGTAAAAAATCAATAAAGTACGAGTTCGACGCGAGGAAGCTAAGTGCCACACCAATTAGTATAGTTAGGAGATTGAAGTCATTAAAAGAATATTGTTTTTCTTATCCAGTATCGTTCATTTGTTGGGTAGGTCGTTTCTGTTTTCTGTTTTCTGAAGTAGTTTGAAGTAAGAAAGAAACAGGAAAGGCAGATTGATTGCTGTCCTTATGTGGAACAGCTTTGCTCTGTGATTTGTCTCCAGAAATAAGTAGGGGGGATGTTGGCAGGATCCTGTATACAGTTTATCCCGGTAATGGGTCATGGAAATGCAGGGCCCCGGGTCGTTGTACCGTTGGTCTTCCTTAGACTCTGCGCGGATATAATTCGACAAACATTTCCCCCCTCTTTTGCCGTCTTGCCACGGTCCAACGGTGGAAAAATCGGCTGAGAAACAAGCCGACCACGGATACAGCTGTGATCTTTCTTAAAATCTATTTATCGGGCCCGACCGGTAAGGCACCACGGCTTTACGTCTAATAAGTGCTTTAGCTACGTCGTCTTCCTAATCTCTGCTACCTCTTATTCTTTTGACGTAGAAAAAAATTCCATTATGTTAGTATTCCTTATAACGTAAATTTGGCAATATACTAACAAATTAATTGGTATTTTTCTAACTCATTCGACTCATATTTCTCTCAGCACGTTTTTGGACATTTAAAAATTCTCTTAATGGATATAAGATGGGATTAACCACAATTTTGAACTAATTTTAATCTATATTTTTAACGTATTATGATAGTTGAATAAGTGCTATTGATTAAATATTCATTAAATAAATTTATTGGTAACTAATCATTAAATTTCTCTATTGGAAGAAAAAGCTGAATTTTCTCTGTATAATATTTTTAATTTTACAATCTTTTAAAACCTCACTCGCTCAATACAATCTAAACACGTATAGTTTTTCTTTAGACTATCCAAGCGGACTCTACTTTATTGTCATGTCTTTAAAACTGCTAACTTTGTTGTTCTATTTATGTTTATAGTAGTTGTTTTTTTTTCTCGTGTTCAACTCACTTAACTAAACAGAGTCGAAAAGTAACGAGAATATTTGATCGATTGAATCAAAGCTGTGTTTAGCGTTGTTCGATTTGAAAGGTGGGGTTTGCCATGAATTTTCAACATGTCAAAGCATTAAGGGGATTGTTAGGGAAACATTGTAAAGTCCAATTCTCTACTCTAAACAAACACTTAACTGTTAGTAGCAATCGACCAAATATTTATTCTCCTTGGTATTTGCAATAAGTCACAACAGAGTTTGCTAAACTTATAACTTAACTAATATTTAACTGTCCTTTCGTTATGAAATTTGTATATTATTTGCTTTTGCTTTCCTTTTCAAATATATTTTCTTTTAGTTACCTTTATTTGTATAATTTATTTGAATATAATTTTTAAAATTGGATTTCAAATTTTGTAATTATTAATTTATAAATTCATTCTTTAAATAATATTCCTATAAAGCGTTTTTTTTTTAAACAACAAGCCATTAAGCTATGAGAAAATAAACCGAATACATAAGTTTAGTGACAGTACTTAAAATGTTATCTGTGGCCGCTAGTTCTAATGTAGTAGCCATTAGTTGTTTAGGTGTTATCGCAAGTATTATAGGACTAAAGAAGTTCTCTATATACGCTTACAGCTCTACAAGGTTTCTTTAACAGGTATATTATAGTTTCAACAAGCCCTTTTAAAGGGATCCTTTATGACGTCACTTAACCCTTGTTATCTTGGATCCTATCAGTTACTGTAGAAGCCTGTAAGATGAGCTACTCGATCCTTGATATCACATTCCTTTATTACTTGACAGCTGACGTTGTTAGGTAGTTTTTATTAATGTAGTCATGTAGTATGTTGTGTTGAAACTAAACAAAACGTATATTTTACCCTCGTATATGCATTTAGTTTTCCGACCTAAGTTTCTGTCACACTTTGCAGAAAATTACACTAAATGTGCATCACTGTGATTTAATATAGTACCTGGAAGTAGCTCAAAAAAGGAAGCTAACAGGAAGTAGCTCAGTTTTCTCTTTTTTTAGTACTATATTTCGCCAATAAGAGCGCTGAAGTATATTTTTTATTTTTTATTTTTTCATTTTTTTTTTTGCGCTTATTTTTATTTTAAAGCATTATTGTAGAAGCTTACCTTCATTTATACTATTTAAATTTTCAATTTACTACGTCCCATTCGCATCCCCACTTCCCGCTCGTATTTTCTTCTACATCACGGGCTTCTTAGCAGCGTCGGCAAAATTATTATATTTGCTAAAAAAGCGAAATAAATGCGTGGTCAAAAGCACAAAAAAAATATGAAAGTAATCTTTAATTTTTATTCTCTAATCTTGTTTAATATTTGCTGACCTGTTTGTTTTAGTTAGAAATATTTTTGCGTATTTTATTTACTTTGTTTTACGGAAATAACTGTTATTCATAATAAGAAACTCTTATGATATTTTTTTTATCTGCATTTGTATTTTTACATTTGTATACTTAATCCTATTTTGTTTTAATTAATTTTTGTGTTAATTTACCTATTTGTTATTACAAATATTTTTATAGAACCAATTCTCTGTAAAATAATAAATTTAATGATAATTAATTAAAATAAAATAATTAATAAAATAAAATAATGATAATTTAAACAGATAAATGATATAACATTTTAAAACTTCTATAAATTTTTTTTAATTTAATTACATATTAGGTATTCATTGGTTAAGGACTGAATTTGGTAGGTAAGCGTTTGTCTATTCTTACTGTCGATTGTTATGACATGCAATACGCGTTACAATGCTGTTAATGCTTTTAATTCCCGTGTTCTTCTGTGACATGTTACTCTCTGATGCTAGACAATGCTTTGTGGTTCCTTCTTTACCGTTATACATAGCTACTGAAATTCTACAAGGCACGTACTTCGTACTTATATTCTTCGAGCATGCTTTCTGCTCTACCTTTGTCGGCGAGATTCAAAGGAATGTCACATGTCTGAATACTAGGAATTGATCTATTATTGCTTTTACTTTGTAAATATTCCAAACAAGTTCTCTCTGAATCTTGAATTTCCTATTTTAAGACAAAGCTAACCAAAAATATGGATGCGGTTTTTCGATAGTAGTACTCAGATGGATACTATATTATTAATTTCAAAATTTAATGTGACACTTTTTCCAATAGTAGAATGCGAAGAAGTTATGTGCCACGCAAATTTTCTTTATTAAATGTTAGCTATTGTGGATTTTTGGCAGTTAACTGATAAACTGTAAAATGATAATTCTTTTAAAATGTTGATTACTATAATAAGTTCCAGAAAAAACTCGCTTGAAAGAAATAACTTTTAATACATAAATTTACATTTTTGATTAATCTATATACATAAAGGAGAGTGTCAATGGATGGGCTTGTTTTTTTTTTTTCTAATCTATCGTTTTATTCCGAGCTTGATAAAATTTTGCACCCTTGACCTTCAAAACAAGAGGTAGGTCAATATCTACAAGAGGTTAAGAACAAAATTTAAGTACATTGTGTTTCTCTTCATATTCTTACGTATAAATTCCTTTTATTAAGATTTTTTTTCTTTTTTTTAAGATTAAAAAACAAATATCCTTTTATTTGTGACTACGCTATTTAACATTACTTGATGGTACTTAATTACCAATATAATAAATCCAGTTGTATTAAGTGTGTGAAGGTCATTGATCCCGGAAGTATTGTGACTACGCTATTTGATATTACTTGATGGTACTTAATTACCAATTTAATAAATCCAGTTGTAATAAGTCTTTGTGAAGGTCATTGTTCCTAGAAGTATTGTGACTATGCTATTTGACATTACTTGATGGTACTGAATTACCAATATAATAAATCCAGTTTAAATCTTTGTGGTCATTGTTCGTAGAAGTATTGTGACTATGCTATTTTACATTACTTGATGGTACTTAATTACCAATATAATAGTTGTAATAAGTCTTTGTGAAGGTCATTGTTCCTAGAAGTGTTGAGGTGTTTCCACAATGTTAACTGATTACTAGCTCTATATATAGGAATGAGGAGAGGAGTACTAGGTCAAGGCGGGTAGGACTCCTAAAGGAACCCGTTACTGCCCTCTGGTAGGCCCTTTATACGTCGTATACCGAACGTCACGCACCGACACTAAACTCAGAACCGACTTCAAACAGGATGCACACTCCCAGATAAGAAGAAAAAGTTTGAAAAAATTAGATACATCCCATAGAGCACGAACCAATTTACCAACTATTTTTAAAATGTAATCTTGTCAGAGAACATATTCTTTTAGATTTAAAAAGTAATATTTCAGAATTTTATAACGATGATTCAAACAGGCACTCCTTGTGTTGCTTTTTTAAGAAAAACAATACTTCATAGCTAATGCACCATTTTATTGATAATGTTATTAACATTTTCCAGTCTAAAAATTAAATAATAATTTTAGGTGTTACTTTAACTTGGACTAATATATATGTTCATCCATATACCCTGATAGTATTTTTGTAGAGAGTATAATTTAAAATGTACGTGAAATATAAATATTTTATATAATTAATATAGGTAAGTTTATTGTTCTAAAGTTCCTATATACGTACATAAAAAAATAAACTATTAGGATAAGTCAATGTCCTAATAATGACATTTATGGATAGTTTGTTTAGGTATAAAATTTTAAAGATGTAATAAAGAAACTTTATGTGGGTGATGTACTAATAAGCTTATTCCTTCGCTGTTACAAAGTATTTTAGTGTTTTTATTTGAAATCCTATGCCAGAAGGTATAATATGTGTGTACGTTCTCCTTAATATCTGTTACGAGGTTGAATTAAGCACCTGCAGTTATTGGCGTATTTCCAATTTAGCGTCCCCCACCGGTTGTCGACAGGTTGATAAATCTTTCTTCAAACCTAAGTGCCGGAAAACGGATTTTATTGTGACCTGTAAAAAACGGTCACAATAAAATCACTTATAGACAGTAGCAAAAAGGGGAATTAGAACGTTTCGTTGAGTAGCATTTTTTTCTAATAGTGTTTCATAGCGAAATTGAATGGATCCAGAAATTCTTGAGTAGGGTGGGATATCCTCAGGCGATAATTAGAGAACAAGGCTTCAAAAGTGTATCTAATGGAGCCAGAGTTGAAAGGAACGGGTTTTCTTTTCACTCTCGACAGAGTAAAACAATACGAGGTGAAGAGTCTCTGGGGAAAGCACGATCTCAGTGAGAAACTTGGGCCTCCTTACAACCTCCATGTGAGCAGTCGGACAAAGTGAAACCTTTTCGTCTTTATAGACCCAGGATGTGATATGTTCATAGTCTTAAACTCCTCTATAAAGGCTCTGGCAGCCAAGTCCTCAAACAACAAGCTATTGTGCAATTTCAATCATCTTGATATTGCTTTGACATGACTAATGACAATCCATATATTAATAGCGTTTTGTCTTAAAATAACTCCCTGCATTTTAAACTGATCGAATATTTTCCTATATAATGTAAAGGAAAATACATTGCAAAGGTAAATTAGATCCTATCAATAATCCTACAATCCTACATGAAATATAATGCCAATGCATAACATATAATAGTTGCATTTTTAATAACTTCAAAGATTGATAGATTTTTGTTTCATCTTTTGTCATGATTAATGAGTACATTCTTAGCTTTGCACAACCAACATTATACGTACCGTCGAATTTGGAGTGGAGGATATGATTTTAACTATTATATTTGTCCGTAGCTATTAATTATTTCCATCTATCTTTTTATAAAGGCCCCCATACCCGGTCAAAATGTAAGCGCAAACTTGATGTTTGACGTGTATATGGCCTATATTTGCCGCAAACATCTTGCTTAATATTTGATCGTGTATGGAAGCCATAAGTTTACAAGATTTGCATATGTTTCTAAATGTTCTTATTATCATACATTCTTGCTTTGCGCCAAACATAAAAATTATAGGTTTAATCTCCATTATTATTTTTTTTTTATTTTTATTTCCTTTAGTTTAATTAGGTAAATGAAATTAATAGGGATGTCTTGTATACTTATTCTGGACGCTTTGTAAATATCAAATTCAATGTCTTCAATTTGAAAATACCCGCGGTCCAATTAAACTTTCTCATAATATATGATGATATTGAATATTAATCCCAAATTAAAATAAAAAAATAAAAATAAAAATACACTTTTTTTTCTTATTAATTTCGAAAATTATGATTTATGTCTTTATCTTTTGTATAATAAAATAATAACCAATTATATTTACGAAGTAATATAAGTAGGTAAATCGAAGTTATTAAGAAGTTTTATTGCTTAACATGATTATTTATATCTATGATATATGTCATGAAATATTTCAAATATGTTATCATAATTGTGATAAGAATTTGTTATTTTTACTAGTTTTGTGTCATTCCTTATTTTATTCAAACACGCAATTAGTTTTTTTGTTTTCTTATATAAAGAGAAAGCATTGTGACGGTGCGAAAATTTAATTTGAGATTTTCATAGATTTACACGGTTTGAAACCCTCTGAGTCGAAAAAAGTTTTTTTTTTTTTTTTTTTTTATTTTTTTTTTTTTTTTTAAATATTGTTTGTCGTCTTTCGTTTGTCTGTGTCTGTCGTATGTGTAGCTTAAACTGCTGGGCCTATTTTGATGAAATTTGGCATACATGATCAGAAAAATCATACCCCGTGGAGAAATCGGTATGATGGATATCTTCTTCTTTACAATAATAATTTTGGCTCTTTAATGATAATTTACTACATGTATTAATATTGAATTTGAAGTGATCTATAATCTATAAGACTACTAATGCGCAACATGTCCCATTACTCTAAGATTCAAACCACATAATGGTATCTGAACCCTTTGTTTAATAAGTGATTCATATGAGTATTTATCTACCCCATAAGTTAATAATTATAAAATGTTTCGCTGGAGTGAAAGTGTCAAGGTTTTATTATTTTCGCTTGGAATGCTTATCTTTCTTTCGAATTACTTCATTTACCAAAGCCTGAACAATGGACTCAAGTATATAATTCAAGGCTAGGGAGATATTTAAATAGACTTTGTTAATATTACTTAGGCTTACTTAAAAGGTAATATTTACGACAAAGTTTTATTGTTAGTAACCTAAATCCAATGTTCGTAAGAACGTACAGTCTATAAGATTAGAGTTGGCACAATCAAAGGCGGGAAATAACAAACGTGGAGGTAGTTTTGGGGTTATAAAAAGGGAAAATTAGTGTTACCATGTTATATTTTTTTTGTGAACAGGGGTAGAGTAGAGCATTTTTTTCTGAAGTTGCATTCAACATGGGGGACCAATAGAATCGTTTACCTCAAAATTTTCCCACCTGTTGATTGTGCCAACTCTAATCTTATACTGTAGTTGCTTTATTTTGTTGTTTTTCTTATTTTTCTTTATCTTCCCGGATTTGTCTTCGTCTGCAAAACTGTTATTAAGCTACATAAAACATCTAAATACGAATTTTTACAAGGTTTGAAAACAAAAAAAGTTTTAAAAGCATCTCTATTAAGTCGGGCAAAGTCCCAAGTTCTTTGGAAGAACTAGTGAGTTGTTTTCTAAGTAGTGTTACGTTCCTACTCAGAAAGTTTCTTTTGGTTTGCTGTTGGCTAGCGAACGCGGAATTGCTTTGCCTCGGGCATCTTTGCTCCCTGATCTTTATTCCGCCACTCCTCAATTAGCTTCATCCAATATTCTCAGAGTCGTTTATTATCGACCCACTCACCTGTTTTGCAATTTTAGTTTCATGAAAATCCTTTAAGTAATTTTTTTCTCTCTTCTATTACTAAGTAACTTGGCTTTTTTTTTAAATTCAAAGCTTGTTTTAATTTTAGCAAACCCATGCTCCAATTGTTTTTAGTATGTTTTCTCTTTGATCGTAGGAAAATTGAGGATGTATAAAAATATGATGTCATAACTTCCTCACCAATGAGCTCTTTGATGGTCAGTTAACCAATCATGAGGAAGATTAATTCTTTTAAAAATAAGTTGGTTGTTTTTTCATCACAATTTATCGAAGCTTGCATTTATTATAATTATTTATTATTTTAAAACAATTTTTGTTTTTAGAACATCTTTACGCNTCTTCCGCCAATATAAGCTTGTTCTTTTTACAACCCAGTTTAATCTAAAGTAATGCCATGATGAAAATTGAATAGATGTGAACTTATTCTTTTAAATTACCCTTAAACAAGCCACAAAAAACAGATAATTAATAATAAAAGGGGCAATTAGAACATTTATTATATTATGATTTGTTTACGTATTGAGGTGATTAGTTCCCTGAAGTTGTAGGTTTGTTAAATACCAGTGGTTATGTCTTTCTTAATATCAATTAAATGTGTGTTGTTAAGGTGTCTCTGTCACTTCAGTGTTGACTTAATCGGATAATTACAAAATATTTGACGTAATTCAAGGAAACAAAAGATGTTGATGTTACAACAGTATATACAATAACTATGGATAACATGTTCAACCAAGTTGAACTGTGCATTGTGATCAGTATTTAAGCCTCGTGCCTGCGCTGAAATGCGGGGAACCTTTCTTCCCCGAACAGTTCGAGTACAAGGTCGTACGTATCACGAATACAGAACGATAAAATTCTTCATCTAGTCTTCTAGCCTAGCCCCTGGCAAGACTAAAAACACGACAGTTCCAATCTAACAAAAATATTTTGAAACATCAGTATCATTACTTGCATTCATGAAATAATTTTTATAAAGAGAAATAGTCCACCTCAAGTTCAAGAGAGTTATGTAACTCTTATTTTGTGATTGTTATAATAGGTTAGTAATCTTGAAAATGAGTGCTTGAGTATATCATTATGCTACTTATAGCATGACACACATTCTTCATATTCTGTCAATGCATTTTGCTCAGTTTGAAGGTATCTCTTTGCAACTCTGCGTCAGTATATATTTATGTTACGTTATCTGCCCTGGTGTGTCTAAAGATTTCGAGATATTTATAAAGTGGACGCCAACTAGCTCTTTCCTAGGGTAGAGTTTTAGCTTTATCCAAGGAAACCTCCTTCATTTTTTCTTCCCATTTCATCCTTGACCTTACTCTTGATCGAATGCGAGATCTTGCTTTCCACACCATTTACCAATAAATCTAAAGCTGTCGAGATATTTAGGTAGGTTTATAGTACACGCCAACTGACCCTATCCTGAGCTTGGTCATAAGCTTCATCTAAGGAACCTTCTTTCCATTTTCTTCCCATTCCATCCTTGGCTTTGCCCTTGATCGAATGCAAGAACTTTAGTCGAATCGAGATCTTTATTAGGAAATATCTGTCGGATACCATTCTTTGTAATATTATTATTTATTTTTCATATTTAATTATATATAATTAATTTAATTATATACTTAGGAAACTAGATTTTCAAAATATTTTATTTAGGTCCTACATTTTAATTAATTCTCAATTTAACCTTGGGGTTTAATTTTTCTTTAAATTTATACAGAAATTTTCAATAAATGGTCCAGTAGTTTATAGGCTCTAAGCGTCTGCTCAGACAGCAGGCATTTTTAAAAAACACATTTATGATCTCAAGGGATCTTAAAACGGGAAAATTCACCGAAAATTCGTGCCATCACAATACTTTCACATGTACTATAGTATATTAAAAATAAAAACAACATAATTAACGTTTCTTTATAACTAAATTAGTCATTAAAATGATTTGTAGAGTGTGTTGTGGCCTTAATTAGACCTACTCTAATTTGACAAATGATTTGTTAAACAACTTCTTTGGAGATAAAGTTATATTTTCTTTTAAACGGTTTTAAAACAATAAATTCCATTCAATCAATTGACCCAATTGTTAAAGTTATTTCCTTTTTATTTGTATTAATTTTGATAGATATGATTGTTAGTTTAATAATTATAAAATATAAATTGTAGAATTTAATTAATATCAAGCTTACCAAAATTAGCGGAAGCTATGTGATCGTTCTGAAAACGAACATTTTTTTATCTCCGCAATTTCAAATATTTCAAGACAGAAATACGTTTTCAAAAATTCTAAGATATAAAAGAACACTTTTGGTTCCATTGTTCCGTGTCTGTGTGTCGGTCTGTCGGTCAATTTTTGCGAAACAACATAATATCTTACAAACTAATCGTCTGATTTTCATGATATTTAGATGGTTTGTCGAAAGTAGCAAGCTGGTAGCCCCAGATTAATCTTGACCGACGGACAGACGTGGAATCAAAAATGTTTCCTGATGTCTGAAACAGATTTTTGTCTTGGAATTGTTGAGATCTGAGACATAAAAAATTTCTGTTTTCCAGCATGATCACATAACTTCCGTTACCTTCGGCATGCTCGGAAGAAAAATCAAAACAATTTCGACCTATATTAAAACGGCGGCAAAATTAAATAAATCGGTTGTAAAAACTTAAAATAAGTAAAGTATTCGAAATTACTCGAGGAAGCTCTGTGCAGACTATTTCACTCGGTAAATTAGTTAAGTAATATCTCATTTATAAGAAGTAAACAAATCTCATACCTTGGATTGTTTGATAATTATAATTAATGGATATTCGGGATCATATTGTGTACTGTTCACACTGCTTTATGGTATAACAAAGGACTATACTTGCTGTATCCTGACCCTTTGACCTCGTTTAATTCGAAAATGTATGAGAAGTTTAGAAAACAAAAGGGAATCAATATTGAACCACCACAGAGTGTTAAATTATGCATGCCTTTATTACCTAGTTTATTTATTAATTCGTTTTTAGTAATATGTATAATGTCGTATTCTAAATTTGTCGTTTTAACATGTTTGGATTTATACAGCAAGTCGGTGGAGTTTTGAGTTGCCCTAACTATGACACAAAAAATTTGATTTTATTATTTTTGTATATTTATTTTTATTTTATTGTTAATCGAACCGAATTTAATTTGTAAAAGAGAGAAAGAACTGAATTTAAAGCTAAACAGAAATTTGAATTGTTTTGTGTAATAACAGTTTATCTACTGTGAAGCTAAAAGTATTGCTTTTATTTTTATCTACTTTCAAAACATTTAATAATTTCATACAAATAGCAATTTATTTATACAAGCGTTTAATAATTTAAATAATTATTAATTTGTTCAAAGAGAACATTTTCTAAAATATAAATGTTTACAAGGAGTTCTTGAATAAAAAAAAATGTTACTTTTAAGTACTTTCCATATTTTGTCGGAAGGGAAAATAAACTATAATAGTCTTTTAATTATTATCTTTTAACTACATCTTGTTTCTAACTCCAAGTTCACAGTATTTTCAATTATTAAAATTAAATTAAATTGCTAAATCCGTTGTTGATTATTCTACAGTATATACAACATTTTTCCATTCTCTAATTGCAATTTTAATTTTACTCGTCTTAAATTAAATTTTCTTATTACAGTGCAGCGTTATAGAACCAATTTACAAAAAAAATGTGATTTATGCTTTAATTTTTCGCTTGATTTTATTCCACTTTTTTTTCTTAAGAAAGCATTCACAGAACTATATTGCATTCGATCATTTGGTTTTTTTTTTAATTAAAAGGGAAATAAGTTAATTATACCTAACCATTTTTTTGTTGGTTTGTTAAAAAAAAAACTTGACTTTATATATTACTGAAGTTCAGACTTAAGAACTTTATTTTAAGGAGAGACGTGGACAGGTTAGACCGGTATGGAAATCTAGGTTAGTATCAAGAAAAACTTTCTGTAACTTGAAGATTCACCCCTTGGTGGACTTGTCAACTATACAGGCTACCTGTATTCCACAAAGATCCATGACTTCAACAGATAAAACTTGTTACCGCTTAGCAACAGGTTTTCTGTACTATCTTCTAAAAAAAATATATATATAACAAGGAACGAAACATGAAGAGAAATGCACATAAAAATGACACAGATGATAAAGAACTCTTTTATATACTTTGCGGGGTGTCAGCCATTTATTATCTTCTTCTTGGTTGGGTAAAAATACAAGTAAAACGGTACTTTCTTCTAGTAAATCATCCGTGAAATATGAAGTTCAAGAAACACCGCTCAAGTTTACTTAGTTCTTTTAATATTGTTCATGTGAGTATAACATTACTAGTGCTGTTTTTATTTTTATAATTTATATTCCTTTTTAACATGGATAAAAAACGACATGACACTGTGACGCTTTTAAATATCGTGCCAGGGAGTTAGGATTTAACAGGAGGTCGTTTGGTTTTCATTTATAGTTCTGTATTTTGACGATAGTCAGGATGAAGTTTCAATAAACAATATCCAAAATGTGGCTCTCTTGCATTATCGTGCCAGGAAGTTAGAATATAATAGGAGGGAGGGAATATAATAGAATTGTAGTACTTTATTATAGTACTTTATGATAGAAGTTCTTAATTTTATATAAAATTATATCAGAGCTCCTAGCGGACCAATTGGTAATGAAAATGGATTAATGTTTCATAATTTCACCCTTTTTGATCCAACTACTATATCAATTAGAATTAGACAATCTAACTGGTTTTCTTCGCTTCGATATGTGGATTCAGTTCTTTTCCATGAAATGGAGAAAATCAGTATTTTATTTAAGAAATCTCTTATTTTAAATCTAATATTTTTGTCCCTTCTGGCCTCTGATTTATCTTTTATTTATTTATTTATTTTTTTTATCTCTTATCGAGAGAAAATAAATCCTTATTTTAGGGTCGACGGATTGCTGTTTTAGTTCTTTTCAAAACCTTTTTATTAATACTTGGTGTTATGCGTTTTTATTTATATTAACCTTGTTTTGATGCTTTTAAATGTCTTATTTCTCTCTTCACCTGTTATTTTACTCAAAAACCCCTTTTCTTTTTCAAATTAATAATTCAAAGGAACCTTTGACGTTAACTTGCGATTAACAACTTGTTCTTCTACCATCAAAGAGTTAAAGTTTGACGAAAAGCCTCTTTAACCCTTCCATTGAAGAGCGCCCAAGTTTTAATAATGTTTGATGTTTTAGGGATTATATGGTTAGACTTAAAGTGTTACATTTTTTGTTTGAGTTTGAATACATAACATTTTTATCTTTAAATAATATTTTAAAAGATTAAGTGCCTCCATTTATAAATGTTTTATAAATACATAATTAATATTAAAGTGGCGGCTAAGTGGTGGAGACTTTTTGTTTCCTACGGTGGACATAATGAGGTATGGGATAATTAGACTTTTATTTTGCTTTTAACTCTAATAGCAAGTAAATTAAAAATTTGATGGCCAACTTTTATATATTTTGTAAAACTCTAGGTATAGTCAGGAAGCTGGTCAAATTCAGGTTAAAAGATTTCGTTAACAATAAACAAACATAAACAAAAAACAAGTTTAATAAAAGCACATATAAAGACTGTTATCGTGTTGGCAATGTATAAAATTTATTTAATATTAAAAAAACAAAACGTTATTAGCTTAGTTAATGAAATTTGAAAAAGGTTATTCATCGAAAACATTTAGTTCTATTTCTGTTTCTACTACTTTTTTAGTCTCAAATAAATCTTTAAAATACTTGTCTATTTTGGCATTCTATTAAAATTATTCGGTTATCTATTTTGTTATTGTATTAAAATAAAGAAAATAAATAAAACACAAATATATTTATCTTCTAAAGAGTAACGCTTTAACATCAGTATTACTAAAAATTTACAAAACTAATTAACAATTAAAACGGTTACTATGTGTTTTTTTTTGCTTTTTTACATTTTTCTAAAAAAAAAGTAGCAATCATATAGTGCATTGCCTCTTATTTATTTCTTGAAATATGAACGTATATTTCAAGTTTAAAAAGGGTACAATTGAAACCATACCTTCCTTATACATACATACATATATCCCTTGAAGTGTCAACGTATATATAAAGTTTTAAAGGATACAATTTAAATCATATTACCTTCCCCTTATATATCCCTTGAAATATCAAACATATATCTTTGGATTAGCTGCATGGCATTAGTTCACCGATATTATTTTGACCTTTATAATTATATATCTCTGTGATCACGGTACCTAATAGTAATACGATAATTAATTAAATCAATAACTAAATATGCGTGGTTTGTTTGGTTTCTGTTCGCACTCGTTATTATTTGATATGCAATGCTTCATACGTATTAAATAATTAAAGACCTTGTATTCATAACACCTACTAAAAAATGTATTGGTATCATTTTTTTCTATAAGCAAGGACAACTTGTTTATAATATTTGTCCTCCCTGGTAAATTTTATTTTAACAATTATCTCAATTATCCTATTACAATTTAATGTAACTGTGACCGCATATTATTATTATTTTTTTTTTTTTTTGTAAAATTCAATTTTTTTTTTCACATTGCTGACGCTAAGTCCGAATTTTGACTAATTTTTTTCATTTCGGTTTACTGTGTCGACAAATTTCATTTTTCAGAGTAGAAGCTAGTTATTTATTTAAATTTCATATTTTTTTAATCTTAATTGTAAATAAATGTTTAATTTTACGTTTGGTAATTAGAAATTTGATTTACTTGCTATTTCTTTAAACTGTTTTATTTTCAATGTATATGTATGAACTTTTTCTAACTCATTCAAAAATTACAAAAAAAAGAGTTAATTAAAAAGCAAGAGTTCCTATTAGTTTCTTCAGCCCAACAGCTTTTAATAAAACCGAAAACCTCTAAGCAAATCAACTAATAAAAAAAATAATACTGTTAATATTTTAACTAAGTAGAGGTTACCGTACGAGTTTATAGCAATCATTAAACACGTATTTTTATTGTATTTAGGTTTAAGAGGATAAGGTAGTAGTTATTATACGTTTTTTTTCTTCTCTAATAATTTTTTTAGGAACCAGTAAATTTTGTATTAAAAGTCATTGTGGTCATTTTAGGGGTTTCTTTTAAGGGTTTTTGTGTGAGGTCCTCTTTTGTTAGCTGGAAATCCAAATTTCACGTTCATTGTGTATTTTTTTTTTCTTTCTTTTCTTTTACCTGCAGTTCCTCTGCCGATTAATAATTTCATCTTCACATTACCAACGAAACCTTTTTATACGCGAGACTTTACGCAAAACTATTTTATTTAGTAGGGTTTCTAATTTCCCCTTTTTGAAAGAAGAATAAAATTTTCAAGAACGAAATTTGATTGTTAATAGTGTCTTAAATAATTAAATATTATAAGATACAATTTTCTCTACCATAACCAATAGCAACGTAATAGTATAATAAAGACATATAAAGATTAGTTGGGAGACGAAATGTAATTTCATTATAAGTGTCAGTGAAAGATGTTTGACACAGATTCAATCAGATTTAAACATTTGGTTGATTGCCAATTTTATAAAATAAAAATAAAAAATACTGTGTAGAGACTTCCTTCATTACTAATCAAGAGATTCCGCCGCTGCTGCTTGTCTATTTAAGTAAAGATACATAATATATTTAAGTGAGTTACTTTGTTAATTAATTAAATCAAAATTGGTATTTTTACAATCTTTAGAATAAACTGATTAATTTTTAGATGAGTGTTTATTTATGCACTCAGTAATAAAACCATGATATTATTGGTTTTGTAAGGGGAACGAGTCTAAAATAGCTCTCTATGAGAGGTGTTATTATTCACTTTTGATCAAATCTTTTTCCCCTCCGCCTTTTGTGAATTCAATTTTGAGTCAATAAAGTATAATAGGACTGTCAAGCGAACTCTACCTCGTTGTTTTAAATATACACTTATACTAAATATCATTCGAAAGTACATATAATATAGATCCGCAAAGAGTGCATATAAATTTAATAAATAATTAATAAACATAATTTATTTATTAATACATACATAATCTAATAAGGGTATTTTTTTATTTTATTATTATTTTAGGAAATTCTTACTCTTTAGACATCACCATGACTGTATCTAGTTCTTAATCTATTATTGTAATCAAATATTTGTAATTAAAAATATTTACAATGGGATTTGCAATATATTGCAAATCCCATAGCGAGGAGACCATACCTTCTCCTTTTTTTCATATTAATTAATAATACATTAACGGCACATATAAATAGAAACAGAACAGAGCAAAAATAAGAACGGAATGAATTACCAAGAATCTAACTGGATTTGAGATTACTACCAATCTATTCAATAATCAATAATTATTGAGATAATTGTTTTCAGAAACTAGTTTATTATAGATAATAAGTTCTGGTTAACGGTGGGGTATTTAATGGTACTAATTTCATCTCGTGACAGATATCTACACAACTTCGTTACAACTTAAGGTAATAATCAATTTCTAGAAACTGTAAACTAATTGCTTCAACTATGTAGCCATCTGTTATATTATAGTTCAGTTTTTCTTTTCCTTTAAATTTAGTTAGAACTATTTCGTTTATGTTAAAGCTATTATACCTTATACGTAAAGAAAAGACCTTGCGCGCTATTTTACTGTTTTTAAATTATTTAACTGCTTATTGTTCCCATTTTATGATTTGACGGGCTTCTTTATAAACATGATAATGAGATACAACTAACGTTGTTTATTTAAGGATTTTTCTTTTAAATTTAAAGTGTTTCTTTAAATAAATTTTGTTTGAATTTTAAAACTTGTTTTGACCTAACATATTCATAAATAATCATGTATACCATGTTTTAAAACTACATATATGTTTGTATACATTTCTGAGTTCTAG
>KZ651470.1:305624-317169 GCA_001010745.2 Gerris buenoi | reverse complement strand
TTTTTTTTGATTGAGGATGACCTTATAAAGTAGAGAAGGGTCGAAACGTTTCAAAATAAATTAATATATGAAAACGAAAAGTTTTTGATTTATTAAAATTATTTCAACACCTAAAAAAATCCATCAAAAAACAAAAATATAGGATACGAAATAAAGAAGGTGTTAAGAGTAATAACGTCATTAGAAGATATAGATTTATATTATATAATGTATTTATACAGATAGGTGTTTATATGTATACCTAGTTCTTATTTGTAGAATGTCAATTTAGACTCCAGCTACTATGGATATCATAAATACTATTAATAAATAATATGTATTTGTATGTATTCTTATTAAGAAGTTTATTAATTCTCGTAATTCCTTATAAAAAACCAATTTTGATTATTAAATTTTTTAAGGTTGATAAACATGAATTTGGGTGTTGTATAGAGATTCCAAGAATAAACTTTAGTTATAAATCTAGTTTTAGAAATAAGTTTTAATTTTATAGGTCTTAGTTTAGAAATGTTTTGTTTTGAAGTGCTAAAACTGCAGTCACATAAGGTTAGAATTTTGTTGATTTTATTTTGGAAAAGATAGATTAATAAAAAAAAGATAGATAATTTTGTGTACTACTAAACTCTAAAATACAATTAAAAATTTGTTTAAATTGTTTGAGAAGATTTTTATTTGTTTTGTTTTTAATATTACTTATCGTCTTGCGTTAATTCGATAGGGATTATGAATGGGGTTTGTAAAAGTAGTAATTCTAGTTTGTTTTTTTATTATATTCTTAGACAAATATTCTTAGAGGGTAGAAATCCAAATGCTACATACAATTTTACAAAGGTATTTTTTGTATTTAAGAAAACAGTAAATGTACACACTGAATAATATAAATAAATATTTGTGGCTCCTCTAATTAGAAGGTTTAGGGTAACTTGTCCAAAAATATACTCTTAATATTTGGCTCGTTCTTATTACATTAATCGTGTGTGAAGACTCTTAAAATAAACTCAGGTGAGAATATAGGTCATCTCTATGAAGGGGCTTCTAGACTTAAATCTAAGAGAATCCACATGCACATTATAACTAACCCTGAGCTCTTTACAAAAATATTGGCAAATTCTTTTATTTATGCTCCACCCCGTTCTTGTTATTAATTTGAATGTTTTCCTCGCCTGTGATAGAAATTTATTAGTTTATCCAAAACATTCATCTCCCGATTAAATTTCAAATATATATACTTGTGCAGTGTTTCTTATTATAGTGTTTCAACGTTAATAGTATATTTTTCAACTCTTTTATTACATGAATGTTTTGTCTTTAGATTTGTTTGTTTTTTTCTTTCTAAGTAACGAAGGCAAAGAAAGCATTAAGGTCAATCTGCAGTACGACATTGTCTGAGGTCTCAGCAAATTGAAAAAAATGTTAGAACGAAAATCAGTTTCAGACATTAAGGAACATTTTGGTCCCGAGTTCGTCTGTATGTCACTCAACATTTTTGCAAACTAAATATTTTAAAAACTACTAATCTGGTTGTACTAGTTGGTTACCCATTAGTTCAATCCTGATCCCATATTAATTTAAACCTTCTGAACGTATTAGTTCCCTTTCCCTTTAAGCACACAAACTTTTATTATATTTACAATCGTATCTTTAAATGTACTCATTCAAATATTGCTAAATTAATAATCTTGCGGCCCCCATACACGGTCAAAATGTTTGCGCTATTAACTAAATTCCCCCGACATCAGGTTTGCCTTTATGCATGCAAAAAACAAAAACAATTTTAAAAAATTAAAAGAAGGAGGGAAAAATTAAATAAAATACAAAATTATGGAACTGTAAAAGTACGCGATAGGACATGAGGAATGTATGTGGCATACTAATTTGTCGACTAAGTTTTATTTAGAAAAGTTTTTATCAGTTAATGTGTTTAACAAAAAATGAAAAAAATATTAAGCTCAGATAAGTAGGGAAGTAGGTAAGTAGTTCGGCTTAAAAAGGATGACTGATTGATTGATAGTGGGTAGTGGGTAGTTACCTCGGATCTTGACAGATACAGTGAAACTTTACCAGAAAAAACAACGGTACGTCTTCTTTGATACCAATCTAGACGATTTACAACGGAAAATAAGAAAAACCCAGACACTAAACAACAGTTTATAAGACGTTTTGATAACATCCTACACTACAGATAACGTTATTTTATGTTGTTGTGGCAACTTAAATTAGGTTAAAAATCACGTTTAAAAAGCTGTTGCTAATACTTAATTCCCTCTGTAAATTTTACCAAAGAAGTTTAATTAGAAAAGTTGTAATACAGTTTATTTACTTATTATGTTTAGACAGTTCAGACGCTCTTAATCCTTAATCTATTTCTCCGTGATTCTTAAGAAAAAGTTACGAGGAAAAGAATGGAGAGGAGACTCAGAATAAAAAATGTACCCCAGAGAAAAGATACGTCAAATTAGAGGCTAAAAAATTAAGTATTTACACCCCAAAGAAAATGATTTCTTAGAAATAATACTGCTACATCTAGAGGATTACATAATATTTCAAGAAGAAAATATATTTAAATGTTATCTTTTCATCTGTACAGTATATTTCTGAGCACAGAATATTTCTGTACGAAGGCGTTGTTTGATTATTGAACTACATCTCTTTTATCATGTCTTTATATGGATGAGACCCTAAAAACATTCATATATTAACCATGTTTTCGACTAACTACTCCGATATTAATGAAATGGTGGGTCATAATTATCCCTATATAATCTTCACCCTTCTGTGCCCATTTGTTTCTCTTTCACATGCACTCAAACATAGATTTATTTACACCTATATCTTCAAAAGTACCTTCTTACTTTTTATGAAATTTGAAGGGTTTGTCGAAAGTAGCTCAAAGATATCCTTAGATTAATTTTAACAGTCTGCGGTCTGCGCTCTTTAAATTTTGCCTAATTGATACTTAAATTCTTGTAAAATATCAGAAGAATTTTGACTTATTTAAAAAACACGGGAAAAATTAAATGAATTTGACAAAAAAAGTGGTTGAAAAATTGAAAAAGCATAAAATCATTGAAAGAGCTCGCAAGGAAGCTATGTGCCACATAGGAAGCTAAGTGGGAGACTATTTTTATATTAAATCAATTTCTTTAATAAACTATTATGACTAGTGTGATTATTTACACCTTAGAAAAGCTTTGAATAATTACTGTGCGTGAGGGATTTATTTTGTTATTTATTTTTACTAAAGCTATATATTTTAGATTAATTGGCTTCGAATCATCCTTGAATTATATTATATTATGTAAAATATTTTTAGATTTACTGAAGCCAAGCCAAACATTATTCTTAGGGTCTTTCGTAAAGTATTGCCACTTTTTAGATGGCTTCCTTTCATAAATTGTTATAATACATATTTACATTATAGATAAGATATATAATATATCTTCGTTAAAATTCTAAATCTTATTGTGTTTGAATGAAATATGTGCACTATGTCATTTCACTCTAGGATTTTGGTACGAACGATATTTCTGACGTAATAACGCAGATTTTTTTTTTTCTTTGGATCCGACCTTTAGTACCAAAAAAAAGTGTTTTGATAGTGTACCCTGTTATCTCGAGTACTTTTTACGTGAAGACCAAACCAAATAAAAAGTACCCTATTTAATGAGGATACTTTGAGATGGTACACTGCTTTGAACCTTTTTTCGCTCTGAACCCCTCCAAGTGGAGTTGTAAGCCCTCAAAGTTATATTATTAAGTTAAAAGTTAAGGTACATAATATATTTTTATTATATGTATAATACATATATTAAATGATATGTTTGGGTCATATTAAAAACTAAATACAAATTAAGTTAAAACTTAATTACTACTGACCTTTTCATATGAACATGCCAAATTCGGGTTCTACCTGATTCAGACTTTTTTCAATATGAATTTACATTTCGAAAACATGGTTAATATATGAATGTTTTTAGGGTCTCATCCATATAAAGACATGATAAAAGAGATGTAGTTCAATAATCAAACAACGCCTTCGTACAGAAATATTCTGTGCTCAGAAATATACTGTACAGATGAAAAGATAACATTTAAATATATTTTCTTCTTGAAATATTATGTAATCCTCTAGATGTAGCAGTATTATTTCTAAGAAATCATTTTCTTTGGGGTGTAAATACTTAATTTTTTAGCCTCTAATTTGACGTATCTTTTCTCTGGGGTACATTTTTTATTCTGAGTCTCCTCTCCATTCTTTTCCTCGTAACTTTTTCTTAAGAATCACGGAGAAATAGATTAAGGATTAAGAGCGTCTGAACTGTCTAAACATAATAAGTAAATAAACTGTATTACAACTTTTCTAATTAAACTTCTTTGGTAAAATTTACAGAGGGAATTAAGTATTAGCAACAGCTTTTTAAACGTGATTTTTAACCTAATTTAAGTTGCCACAACAACATAAAATAACGTTATCTGTAGTGTAGGATGTTATCAAAACGTCTTATAAACTGTTGTTTAGTGTCTGGGTTTTTCTTATTTTCCGTTGTAAATCGTCTAGATTGGTATCAAAGAAGACGTACCGTTGTTTTTTCTGGTAAAGTTTCACTGTATCTGTCAAGATCCGAGGTAACTACCCACTACCCACTATCAATCAATCAGTCATCCTTTTTAAGCCGAACTACTTACCTACTTCCCTACTTATCTGAGCTTAATATTTTTTTCATTTTTTGTTAAACACATTAACTGATAAAAACTTTTCTAAATTAAACTTAGTCGACAAATTAGTATGCCACATACATTCCTCATGTCCTATCGCGTACTTTTACAGTTCCATAATTTTGTATTTTATTTAATTTTTCCCTCCTTCTTTTAATTTTTTAAAATTGTTTTTGTTTTTTGCATGCATAAAGGCAAACCTGATGTCGGGGGAATTTAGTTAATAGCGCAAACATTTTGACCGTGTATGGGGGCCGCAAGATTATTAATTTAGCAATATTTGAATGAGTACATTTAAAGATACGATTGTAAATATAATAAAAGTTTGTGTGCTTAAAGGGAAAGGGAACTAATACGTTCAGAAGGTTTAAATTAATATGGGATCAGGATTGAACTAATGGGTAACCAACTAGTACAACCAGATTAGTAGTTTTTAAAATATTTAGTTTGCAAAAATGTTGAGTGACATACAGACGAACTCGGGACCAAAATGTTCCTTAATGTCTGAAACTGATTTTCGTTCTAACATTTTTTTCAATTTGCTGAGACCTCAGACAATGTCGTACTGCAGATTGACCTTAATGCTTTCTTTGCCTTCGTTACTTAGAAAGAAAAAAACAAACAAATCTAAAGACAAAACATTCATGTAATAAAAGAGTTGAAAAATATACTATTAACGTTGTAACACTATAATAAGAAACACTGCACAAGTACAATAAAAATAAGTAATAGGATAAATATATAAGTTTGGCAGCTGATAAAATTGAAACATATAAGTATTTAAGACCAGCTGTTTAGAAAAGGGTATTTCTACCTCTACCATCGGTATCAGTAATCGTAAGGCTTTCACGCTTTGTGCTATTTCTTCAAATCACTTTCGTTGGGTGAACGCCAAGGTTGGTAGTCATTTACTTAGTACGCAAAGAAACGCTATCTTTGAAATAGCATGCGTGGTATAATAAGGCCCTGTGCATCTGGTTTAGGTGAAATTCCGTAATTAATTTGTTTGCTTACTTTTATAGAGTATAGCCTAAGCTACTACAGTCTATAAGATTAGAGTTGGCACAATCGAAGGCGGGAAACAACAAATGTGGAGGTAGTTTTGGGGTTATAAAAAGGGAAAATCGGTGTTGCCATGTTATATTTTTTTGTGGAACAGGGGTAGAGTAGAGCATTTTTTTCTGAAGTTGCATTCAACATGGGGCACCAGTAAAATCATTTCCCTCAAAATGTTCCCGCCTTTTGATTGTGCCAACTCTAATCTTATAGACTGTAGTAACGTATGCTCAGAGGTAATGTTTTGTTGTTATTAGTTCTGTTTACTATAGTCAAAATATTGTTAACCATCTATAGCACTTAATGTTTTCCAATCTCTCTAATTTTATAATGATAAAGACTATAAATTTAAGTTATTACATAGTACCATTAACTTAGAAACATGATATTTTAAGTTGTTTAGTTTCTATACAGAATAAACCTTGAAAAAGGTCTATGAAATCAACTAAATTTGTTACACTGACGTAAAGAGGGAATGAAAATTGCTTGGTCTGTTTTTAGAACGAAAAGTAAAGCATCTTAATACAGCCTGCGGCCCATTTCCTCACAAATACGCCTCTTACATCTTTTCCTTTACGCGAAATGTAAACGCCTTTGAGAGAGAAGCTAGTGTGTAAAAGCAATGTTCATCAGTATATAGAGAGGCCAAGATTTTTAAAAATAACTGAAATTATACTCGTGACTCACCACATAGTTCCAGAAATAGTTCGCCAGCCACTTTCTGAATCAAAGAATTCAAAAATATACTTTTGGATGATGTTACTCTCTTCGCAAACTTAATAAAAGGAGTTTTCGTCTGCTAAAATACTATTTTTACTTAAAATAGAGTGTTTTAATAAGTTAAAGCCTCGTAATTCAGTAAGAATATTGCAATTTTTAATTAACATAAATTACTGTTAAACTGCATAGAGCCTCTACTCTCAGACAAAAAAATATATGTCGTAGTCGTTTAGTTGCTATTATAAGCTTTATTTAGATAAGTGTTAAATAAAATTAAGATTGGAATTAAATTTAATTTTGCTGCAATAAGTCGATCGACTTGTTTAACCAACAAGCTAAAAGAAAAACAAATTAAAAATGAAAATCATGTTGAACACACTATGAAAATTACGTTTATTCAAATTTAATATTTAATGTTATTTGTATATAAGATAATATTAAGATCGTTCGTATTATCTTAGTTGATTAAAATCATTTTTGCATTATTAAAAGGAATGTGTCTTCTAAATAGTAAATAAATAAAATAAATATTATTCTATAAAATATTTAGTTTTTTATGGCGTTTTATATCAGAATAATATCAAATAAATAAAGTAAACTATTAATGTCTTAACCTAGGATAGGGTTGTTATCTATGACGTGTTAATAATTGCTCAATTATGATTTTTTTGTCGCAATAATTAAGGATTGTTATCAATAGGTGTTGAAATATTTCGACCTTAGCCCTGAGCGTCTATAATTATTACATATTTTTGTTATCTTGGTTTTCATATAAAAAATATTGTCTTAAAAGTATAGAAGCCATAATTAAAACAATTCTATTTTATTTTCTATAATATAAACGAGAAAAAAAGCTAATATAATAAATGATAATTTCGCTGACACTGTAGCGATAATTACACAGGCCTGCAAAAAAAAACCCCTTTTTGTCTGCTGTCTTCGTTTTTTATAGTGATTCTTAAGTATTTTGGCATGCTGAATCCAAATATGTTCTCCATTTTTCTCCAGCACGTAAAGTTTTCAAACAAGACACGTTAGAAAATGTATTTATTGTGCGAAAAGGAGACATTATAAGAATGAACCCCTACTCAAAAATGTAGAAAAAGAATACTTTGAAGTGTTCTATAGTCCCACTTACATTAGAATGAGTAAATAAGATTTAAAAAACAAATATAGTTCAAAGTTATCATAGACAACTAGAATTGATAAGAAGTAGGTAGTATTAATTGAACCCAGTATATCTTATTGTTATCTTCCTTAACCAGAGCCGAATTAAAGCTATTTTAATTAAACATACTACCCTAGTTTATTATATACTGTGTACAGTAAAATGTTTTTCACAAAAATTAAAAANAAATGAAAAAAAAGAGTGTTGTTTTCTTGGTCCCCTGGTCTAATGGACACAACCCCTCGGCGAAAGTTGGCTTCAGTCCCTTATCAGTAATTGCTTGTTGTTTTGATTCTATGCTCCTTCTATATGTAGTATTATTCTAAGTTCATAGCCATCATAATCATAAAAAGTCAAAATCAGCTGATTTCTAATAACGTTAGAACCCAAATTTTAGAATTCAAATATTTTTGAAGTACATCTGTCAACAGAAATCATTGGGAAACAGTTACCGTATTGACATCGTTTTAAATATACCATATTTTTTTTTTTTAAACAATTTCTTTATTGGCAAAAGTTAACAAGAGTGAGGGTAACTGCAGCCATTTAAAAAAAAATATACCATATAAATTTAGCTAATATAATTAATTAATGATTAAACAATTATTTAATGAACTACTAAAGGTTTTTATTCTGTTCTTGTTAAATTGATGCTGTAAGTCCAGATGTTAGAGGTTTGGTATAAAATCAACGACCTGAGTCTAACTAAAAAGAGCCTATAAATCTAAGAATAAGAAAACCCTGTGAGATAAATCCTTTTGGAAATGTAGGACGGGGATTGGGTTTGTCGGTACCACATGGTATTAGGACAAGCAATTAGGGTTAGGGTAGTTTTTCTTCTGGTGTTTTATTTTTCTTTAACTTAACCGCAATTTTCTTTCTATTATTTTTTTTTACAAAATGTCCCCTTCAACAACAGTTCCCCTGAATGTTTCCTAAGGTAATTTTAATTGATTAATAAAATAAGACTTATATTTAAAACGCCAATAACCATATAAACCACTTTAATTATAGTCATTAATTAAAGTGGTCGAAAGTTTAACTATTGAAAGTGGCCGGTTTGAAATACAAAGACTATTTTGGTAACCATTTGAGTTTAATTCAGTGTGATCCATTTGAGTTTAATTCTGTGTGATCCACTTGAGTTTAATTCTGTGTGATATGTTCTGAATGTCTCGCATAAGGAAACATATTTAGGTAATGCAAGGAAGTAAAGTCATACTTTCAAAAATTAAAACTGACTTATTACGCAAAACATAACTAATTATTCCTATACTAAAAAAAAAATAAAATAATAAATAATTTTATCTCTACCCCCTTCTTTTCTATTACACTAGGACTAAAAGCTGTGCCAAGATTGAAGTAGTAACCACGGAAATTTATTATGGCGTTCGTATTTCAAATGTTTTAACAAATCAAATTGAATTTAGTTTTTCATCAGGGTTGAGAATTTTGGCGACTGATAAATGCTTTAATGAAAAGAAGATCATTTTTATTAATTGATTTCATTACAGCGAATTTTTATATTTTTTTTTTTTTAATGGGTTTAGATATTTTTGCTTTACAGTTTGTGTTCTGTACTCTGATTTTCATTTTATGCCTTTGGTGAAAATGCCTGAATATTTTACGGTTATCAATATCATTTATTTTTCAACCCACTGTAGTTTGTCAAAATGGATAGTATGGTAGTGTGGTTGTGTGGTAGTGTGGTGGTGGTTATATTCAGGGATCGTTGTTTTGAGAGCGCATAATTCATGTTACAGTTGCAAAATTTAATTGTAAGAGTGCCAAAATTGATTGCCTCACTGATTAAGATTATTTATAGATTTGAATTAAATTCTAGTCTCATCCAAAACCACGATTTTTATTTTTTTTATTTTAAATTTGAAAAAAAAAAAAAAAAAAAAATGTGATGTGCTGGAATTTTTTAACTATTTTTCCTGGATTCAGCATACCAAAATACATAAGAATCAGTAAAAAAATCAAAGACAAGCTTTTTGGTTGCAGACCTGTGTTATTAATATTATATGCAAACTTACATTTAATTTAGTTATATACCAGAAGTGTTTTATAAATATAATTGCTTATTTGACTTGGATTATTTTATGAGTAAAAACTGGGTTTTGAAATCTACCTCTCAACTGTAAACCAATATTTTAAATACTTTGATGAGTAATTTAATGCATTACTTTCAACATTAAGCAGAAAGTCAAGTTTCAAATGTTGCCAATAGAATATGCTCAAAAAAAAGTTTACCCTAATGCAATAACGCCAATTGGAGACACGTTTTAATTTCAAAAATATTACTCTAATAAAGCATTTTGGCATTTTTATCGTGCTTTATAAAATAATTGTGTTTCTTAAGTGCTTTCCAGATAAGGAGGCCTATAAAATATTTCAATTGTTAGCTACATTGTAAAATATAAGATTTTATATTTTCCGTAATAAAATCTTACGAAGTGTGTCATTGGGTTTTTATACAAATCTACAATTCAATTCTAAGCTTGCGGCAACATTTTGCAACCTTGACCTTAAAAGAAGAGGAAGGTCACTGTTTACTTGAGATTTTGGAAACACTACTTGAGGTTAAAAAATGGTGGTCAATTAATTGATTATAAATTTTCTCACTGTAGCTTGAACATCGACTGTACAGTATTCACTCTTACTAAGTTAACACACATACTGAAGATGACAGTATAGTCGAAACTCGTCTTTTAATTATTAAAAATTGTGGTGACAATATTGTTGTGTTACATTTTATTAACCTCTCTAGTCATAATTATGAAGTGGTACCACAAAATCTCAGTAAAAAAAACCAACTATTTGAACATCAATTCTTTTCGAATTTCCCTGTTTTAAGACCAGGGCCACACTTTGCACCGTATGTCGGCTGTGTCTCGGACAACACACCGTGATAAAAACTAACAAATAGTGGTAAAATATATCCAATTAACCTAAGGAAATGTAGTCTACACTTGTCCTGTGCCCGATCATTTGCGGTTTACCTTCACTGTTATGTTTGTGCCCCGGCCTTTACTCGTCTTAATAACTTTTCTTTATTTGATTTTTATATTTCATATTTCTTCCTTAGTTAATTCGATATTTTCTTTGTTTCAGGTAATGGACTGTATTTTAATAATTGAAGTGGCACCAATCTACTTCGGAGGTATAACTTGAAAATGAATCACTCTACAGGTCTATGAGTATAGAAACTAATTGTATAAGTGAGTCACTTTACCCTCTTTATTTATTGACATTGCCTCTAGTTTAAAGATGAAAGCAAAGTTTTTACGTGCTTTTTAAGAATGGGACATTCCACTGGTTCTATCTAATTAACCGTATATGGTGCTGGTACAGTGGACTGACCTGGAATTGTAAGTGTGGGGGGATTCCATTTATGAGTCACTTCATTCATTTAAGTGTTTCCGGTATGGAAGTTTTGTATAATTATACTATTTGGACGTAAGTGCTAATTTTTAAAGGACATAAAAGTAATAGGTAATTTAAAAGTAAATAGGTATTTTTGTTTATTTTGATTTTTTTTTACACTTTTTTTGGTTTATTAATTTATTCTATTTGTTTTCTATGTTAGTTTCCTTGTTTTCTATGTTATACAATGAGTCCAAAGATAGAGTATGCAAGAGTAAACATTTTCTTATCATTAAAACTCATGCTTGTTCCTAAACCTCAAAAATGATAATATTTCCATGATTTTTTGTACAGCGTGTTTAGTTTAGTAATCACATCTTATTACAAAAATCGCATCATATAACGAAGAAGTAAAATAAAATGAGTAATACTTTCAAAAATTAAAACTGACTTATTACGCAAAGCATAACTAATTATTCCTATACTAAAAAAAAAAAAAAAAAAAAAAAAAATTTT
>KZ651470.1:283921-303640 GCA_001010745.2 Gerris buenoi | reverse complement strand
TTGAAATATGCTAAAAATAATGTTTATTATATCATGACGGGCGAGTTGAAAAAAATGACGTCAGAGTGAAACGTAAACAATAACCAATGGCAGGGCTTGTTTTCTTGACGTTTGTGAGCGGGCTTTGAATAGTTACTAAAGCGTGGCCAACCTTCTCCAGCTTAAATGAAAAAAAAGAGTGTTGTTTTGTTGGTCCCCTGGTCTAATGGACACAACCCCTCGGCGAAAGTTGGCTTCAGTCCCTTATCAGTAATTGCTTGTTGTTTTGATTCTATGCTCCTTCTATATGTAGTATTATTCTAAGTTCATAGCCATCATAATCATAAAAAGTCAAAATCAGCTGATTTCTAATAACGTTAGAACCCAAATTTTAGAATTCAAATATTTTTGAAGTACATCTGTCAACAGAAATCATTGGGAAACAGTTACCGTATTGACATCGTTTTAAATATACCATATTTTTTTTTTTAAACAATTTCTTTATTGGCAAAAGTTAACAAGAGTGAGGGTAACTGCAGCCATTTTAAAAAAATATACCATATAAATTTAGCTAATATAATTAATTAATGATTAATCAATTATTTAATGAACTACTAAAGGTTTTTATTCTGTTCTTGTTAAATTGATGCTGTAAGTCCAGATGTTAGAGGTTTGGTATAAAATCAACGACCTGAGTCTAACTGAAAAGAGCCTATAAATCTAAGAATAAGAAAACCCTGTGAGATAAATCCTTTTGGAAATGTAGGACGGGGATTGGGTTTGTCGGTACCACATGGTATTAGGACAAGCAATTAGGGTTAGGGTAGTTTTTCTTCTGGTGTTTTATTTTTCTTTAACTTAACCGCAATTTTCTTTCTATTATTTTTTTTTACAAAATGTCCCCTTCAACAACAGTTCCCCTGAATGTTTCCTAAGGTAATTTTAATTGATTAATAAAATAAGACTTATATTTAAAACGCCAATAACCATATAAACCACTTTAATTATAGTCATTAATTAAAGTGGTCGAAAGTTTAACTATTGAAAGTGGCCGGTTTGAAATACAAAGACTATTTTGGTAACCATTTGAGTTTAATTCAGTGTGATCCATTTGAGTTTAATTCTGTGTGATCCACTTGAGTTTAATTCTGTGTGATATGTTCTGAATGTCTCGCATAAGGAAACATATTTAGGTAATGCAAGGAAGTAAAGTCTTCTTACTTACTGTACTTAAAAAAATAATAGTCTGCCAATTAATGGCTTCCCCGCGTTCTTTAACTTACGAGTACTTCAATGATTTTTTGCTTTTACAAACCATTATTTTCTAATTTACTTAATATTCTTTCCTATTCTTCTATCATAATTGTTTTGATTTTTTCACACGAATTAGCAAAATTTAAAGAGCGTAGGCAGTTGACATTAATCAAGTGCTATTTGCGGGCTACTTTCGACAAAAACCATCTAAATTTCAAAAATATCAGATGAGTACTTTTGCAGATGTAGGTGTAAATAAATGTGTATTTTTGTGCGCATGTTAAAGAGAAACAAATGGACGCAGAAGGTTGAAATTTATATAGTATGGAATCAACAATGGGCTAATTTGACCCGTTGAAATTAATGTGGGACTATCTGCGGGCTACTTTCACAAACCATCCAAATCAGACGAGTATTTTTTAGATATGTTAATTCCCAAAAATTGAGTGATTAGTCAGGAGATAACGTGCAAGAAAGTGTGACTAACACCAAACTTGAATTTGCCTTTTAAGAATATGTGGTCGGCTGAGTTCGTCTGCCGAGCATAGCTTAGCAATAGGCATTTTAAAAAAAAAATACCGGTGAAGAGCGGCCATGTCCCGCCAATTATAGTGGGCAATGTGATTTTAATGATCCTGAGTACAAAATTAGATGTTAGTTTGCCACTTAATAGGGTGACCACTTCAATAATTGCATTTGAATAACTAATCCATCTAGTGACAAACTATCATCAACTTGAATTTCGGTCTACTAACTAATTTTGTAGGATCATAAAAATCACTTTTATGACTACCAAAATGGGTGGAATATGGTCGTTCTCCGTCGGTTTATTTTTTTCAAATGCCTATTACCAAGCTTTGTTCCGCAGACGAACTGACTCTACAATATATTCTTAAATGACACAAAAAGATTGACTTATTTACTGAATTCTAGCTAATGTTAGTCAGACAGTTTTTTAAAGCTATATCCTGGACTATTATTAATTGACTATCTTTTTCTTATTTTAATGTGAAAATTGGAAGTGAAGAGAAACTTAATAACATAATATTTATTTATTTCTCTATAAAGTATTGAAATTATCACTCTAATCTAAAGTATGCTTTGTTTGAAAAAGTGAATAATTCATTCACTGTAAGTAACTATAGTTAATTTTTTTTTCTGAAATGATTTTATTAAGCCTGGTTCTCCTTTATCATTTTAGGACGAGAAGGACATAAAAATCCATCTCGGTAGGTAAGCTCGGAATCAGTAAATAAATAAATAAATTACATAGTTTTCTTAAAGTTCTAATGTTCTTTTTGTAGAACTCCATTATATGGTTTAAGGAATAGACTTCAGTTGTTTTAAATAAATTACCCTGTTTGTACTATTTGCAAATTTGTGTATAATTTTTAAATTAATGATGGTTGGTAAATTTGGTTAGGAGATGAAATATTTATATGGAAGCGGACTTAACTTTTATTTGATTTACTGGTGAAGACTTTACCTAACCTAGTATCCCTTCTGTGTTCTGATTGATCGTTTTTTGTTTTTCTTACTTTAAAGTTCTAGTTAAATGGCTTTGTTTGTCTTCTCGTCTATTATTTTAGGATGTTCGTATTTGTCTTTAGTCTTGAGTCTAGACGTACAGTCTTCTAGTTCGATTTGTTCTTTATTTGAAGTATAATTTTAAGAATTAAGCTGCTTCACCTATTATCGTTATCGTTATTTAGACGTCACTCTTTTGTTACATTTCCTCAATTCAAACAAGTGTTGGTTAATCTATTTCCTTTCCGATGCTCAGGTTCTTCCCTACACAACTTTCACACGAGGTCACGTCTTCTTGTACTTGTTTTTTCATAGCACGCAAAATAAAGTTTCGGTTTTTTTTTGCAGTAGTGCCAAGATTTTTACGTAAGTGACATATTAGAAGTGAAAAACATTTGTAATTTATTACGGTTGGTAAAACAGCAGTACTTCTATGCTGTAAATGAGGGAAAAGTGTAAAGAATGTAAACTAAGCTGCATAACACATGTACAAGATTTACATGTATGTAATACAACAGTATACGTATACGTTAGTAAGCTGAAATTTAACCAATTTTCAGAGGTTAAAAATGTAAATATCAGTCACGTTTGCAACATGCAAGGCCAAGCTCTTAATCGATTATCTAAGATTTATTTGATCGTTTGGATATGATTCATCTAATTAATTCTAATGAAGCATGAAACTCGTATTTAGGTACAGAAAAAACGTGATCTCGCCTGAGTTTGCTTATTTGATTATTATTATACCAAAACAAAAACAACACTGTATTGTTTTGTTTATAAAGATTTTCCTTTAAATTATATTGTACTGTGAGTATTTTCTCTGAATTACGACGTAAAGTAAATGTTAATATATTAAATAAAATAAAAAATAACATCGATAATAGCACGAAGTATTTTATTATATTTATATTTTTATGTAAATATAGGTGTGGATCTATTGAAATTGGATTTAGATCTTCAAATAAATCAATATTTTTTTTAGTTTATTTATTATTTTTGTAGGATAGACAGTTTTGAATATTTGCATCATTAGTTGAAGGAGGTTTGTCTTTATCAAATGTGACTCCACGGTCTAATCTATTTTTCACCGTTATTTCTTTATTACATTTTCTTTTACTCAATAAATGTTTTGGTTAATATATTAGAATCCATAGTCAAATAAATACACAAAAGTACGCTCAATTTCTGAGGTAAAATGGCATTGCCACTACTGCTCTGTTCAGCTCGAACTCAAAGCCAGTCTGTTTTACTCCGCCATATAGAAAGTATTCGTATTCGAGAAGAGCATTTTCAGCTAATTTTATTATTAAAATATAGATTTAGGTTGTTTAGCGTACATTTATTGTACATTTAGCGGTGTGCGAATTTTACTTCGTTCATTTCTGCGAATGAAATGTTTTATTTAGTTATATGTTAAAATAAATAAATTTAATGTAATTTTACGATAATATCTTTTTACTTTAATTTTATAGTATTGATTCTTTCTTAATTTGGTTGAGCAGATTCATTTTTATTCAGATGAATGATCCATCTAATATATAAGATATTTAAGAAAATAATAAAACCGCGTTCATTTTCGTGAATAAGTTATTTAAAAGAGTTTGAGAAGTACTTTGCTTTAATATGTAAAGATAACCGCCATCTTGAATTTATTTTTCAAATTGATAATTTATTATAGATTAGGTTAATGGCCTAGGAATAGGAACTAACTTCAACTCATTTCCAATATTAAAAGCTCTACTCTTTAGGAGCTATTTATTACAACCACAACAATATATATATATATATTGCCATTAGTATTTCACTCATCTGCTTTTTATATCTTACATTACAGCGTACTTCCTTTGACCTAGTCAGACCTGCACCTGTCCATTACACCTGCTGTGTTCAGACATATTTTTGTGTGATAACTGATAACAGAAAAATAGACTGCCAATTAGAGTGGCACATAGCTTCCTCGCGTCCTATTTCGTATGCTTTTACAACCTACTATTGTCAAATTTATTTAATTTTACCTTCGTTTTTTTTAAATTTATCAAAATTGTTTTGATTTTTGCATAATTTAAAGTATCAATTTAACACAATTTAAAGAGCGACAGACAGACACGGAACCTAAAATGTTCCCTGTCTGAAATGGATTTCTGTCTTGGAATTTTTGAAATCGGGAGACATAAGAAGATTTTGTTCTTTAGAACGATCACGTAGCTTCCATTACCTTCGGTAAACTCGGAAGCAAAATAACTTACTCCACCCTCTAAGGATTATTAAGACACCCTCTAAAAACCAATAATAATTCTATTACAAGTTTTATGGTTTACTTTTCGTCCGTGATTTTTTAAAATAAAATTTCTTGTTACAGAATTACCTGGACTTGGTTTACTCGTAGTTATAATAGATTGGTTGTTATGACTGAGATTTTGTGGTATCAAATCATAATTATGACTAGAGAGTTTAGTGGAAAGTAACAAAACTATATTGTCACCACAATTTTATATTATAATAAACAAACATATTTCTACATTTTATACTATCATGTCAGTCTTAAGTGTTAACGTAGTAAGAGTAAATTCTCTATATATAGTTATAACTTAGTCATAACTTATTAAGGGAACTCATTTATAGTTTGCACTAATTATTTATTATTAATTATCCTCATGATATTTAATAAGTTGCTGTCAAATTTTTGTTTTAACGATTTTTAATGTACAGTTTAATCTTCGTGTATTAAGTATGTATTTGTGCTTTGTCGAAACTGAAGTAAATAAATTCCTTTTAAAATATATTGGGGGAATATTTGTAATTTTAAATTAACTATAAATATGTGCAAATATAAATCATATATAAATTTTGTTTTCTCAATATAAAATTTGAAATCCATGGAATCTTTATTTTTTGTGAAATTGGAAAATTCATGGCTTTGAGTTGATTTGTTTAGCACGTGGACTGTGGATGAATCTAACAGGCGGGTTAGCCCTCCCTTGAATTCTTGTAGACCTTGAACATGTTGAGTGCTATTATTATTGTCAGTGGGTTAGGAAGAGCACAATTCAATTGTGGCGCCATCTGCTTTTAGGCTGGAACCCTAACCTACACAAAGCAGCTGCCCCTCAGTACATAGATATAATTATATATTTATGTATATATATACATATTCGCTCGCAGTGTTTTTATTAGTATTTTTCTCCCCTCTATATAGTTTAGGTTTCTCCCTCTAGCAATAGTGCACTTTATTTCTAATTTTGCCTTTACAGGAAATAATAGCGTATTTTTGTTTGCGGTTTTTCTTTTATGGCGACTTAAAAGAAAGACTATTAAGCAATACGCGTGTTTTACTGTGTGTCATAAGTTTATTTCTCTTCATAGAATATGTGTGGGAGGAACATGTTTATGCACCTTAATGGAAAGTCAATAACCAACTCACGTATTTCTGGGTTTTTATCACTGAGACTTGAAGTATAATATATATATTTAACTTAGTAGAAAGTAAAAGTGAGAAAATGAGAATGACATCATTTCCTGCTATTTAAACTGGATAATTTATTTGTAAAAGATAAGAATTTATTTACTTATGCGTACGGGAAATAGTTATTTATGCTTGTAACTTTTCTTAAAACAACTTTATTTTATCACTGTCTTTCATAATATTAACTTATTTGATAATAATCTTAAAACGTTTAACGTTAAAATGCAGAAACAAGGTGAGATATCACTTACCATTGAAGGGGCTTGCTGCAAAAACGATGCAGCTCCGCTTTTTATAATTTTGAGTAAAATGCAAAAAACTGTTTTAAAATTTTCCTTTTTAGTTTGAATTAAAATTAAAAGTTCCATGTATAGTCTGCCTATAAACACTTAATTTAAGTATACTTGTGATTAAAAATATTATTTTTATAAAGCAGAATAAAATTTAAAATTTTGGAGCTACCTCATTTTTGCACCAAACATTCTAAAAATCCACTCTTTTTGGCTGTGTTTGGAACAAAAAACTTTAATTATTACTGTTTTTACGAATCAAATTATGTCAAATAAAAAAGAAACATCACAACAAAGACATACACCTTATTTCGCATTTATTTCTTATTATTGTTTTGTATACATAAAACAGTTTAAAAAAGCTTTACTATGTGAGTTGTATCAATCTTTTTAAAGACAATCTTCATTACTACTACTGGAACTAGCAGTTCCACACTTTGACTACATAATATATGCCTGGCAGTAAATGCTTAGAATCATAAATGCACACTTTGTATTTTGTGATAAAATATTTGCTCTTTATTTTATTTGGTGTAATTAAGCAAGGGGACCTCAAAAAGAAATTTCATAAAGTATCGTCGAAGTTGTAAAATCATTGCATGGCTTACTTGAGTAACTGCAAAATTTTCTGCTAGTTTTTTTTAATGATTTGAGAATATTCACCAGGCAGAAAAACTGTATCAGTTTTCCTCTTTAAAAAAAAAAATAATAAATAAAAATAATCCCAAAGCTCTGTCGCAAGGCATTAAACTGTGGACGGGCTCCGGATAACGATGAATGATTTTAGTGTAACGTCCACATCTTACTAAGTAATAAAAATATTGCGTTAATGCAGGATTTTTATTTTGAGACAGGCAGTTATCTGAAAATAACCCACTCATCTTTGGGGCATAAAGGAGTCAGCTCCAGGAGCTGCATCGTTTTTCCACCAAACATTGAAGACAGTCAGCTCCATCTGTTGAGAAAACTATGAACTACTCAATGGATTTGAATCCTTCTTGCACCAAACGATAGAGTATTTTTTTCTGAACATGATGTGATACATAACTCAAAATGTGAAAAAATGGAGCTGCCTCCTTTTTGCAGCAAGCCCCTCTTTACCATCTTCGATTTTTTATAAAATGTTTCCAATTATTTATTTATTTATTTTTGGCTTACTGTAAACGAAGTCAGAACTAACTAGAACTATCAAATTTCATTAACACAGGGGAAAACCTTAAATTTAGTTTTATTTAAAAATTGTTACTTCTTTGTAGCAATTACAAAGAAGTAACAAGCACCCCCTATATATCCCTTTGTCTTATTAGTTATTTAGACCAAGGAATTTATTATACAGAATAGTATATATTCCCTTAATCTAAATTACTATTAAGACAAAAGAATATTTAATCCAATGATCCTTAGGAGAAAGGAATGCCACTCTTGTGATAATATCCCTTGGTCTAATTAACCATTAAGACAAAGGAACACTAAATATTGCCGTGATAATATAAATCTGGTGATAATATAAATCTGGTAATATCCCTAGTCTTTAACTAATAAGACAAAGGGATATTAAATATATTATAAGAAAACTGTAGAACTCTTTGTGCTAGAGTTTGTTCAATATAAGACTTCTTGTACAACATAAAATTTTTTATTACACATGATGAGACTCAACCTTAAAATTGCGTACTAAAATGTCCCTGGAGTCTCCACGTCTTGAGGAGACCAACACAAACCTTTTAAATTTTAGTAGGGCAGAACCAATGGAGGTGCTAATGTAAAGAAGTGCCTAAAAAGGTGTGTAATGGTTCGAAAATTTGAAGCATTTAATAATAATTACAGTAATTTACTACCTGCTTTTATTTGATATTTTGGCATATAATTTTGTTGAAGATCAAAGTATAAAGTATGTTTAGATTAATCTTTTTTTAATAAATGTAACATGACTCATAACTATGGATTTTATGTTTTAGTTTTTTTGTTTTTTTATATGTAAATTAACTTTTCATTCATTTCGTATATAGTTAAGCACGTTTCGAAAACAAAAAAAGTAAGAACAATTGTTTTAAAATAAAAGCAAGAAATAAAAATTAACTATTAAGGTAGGTAGGCAATTATTGTTGAGAAAAAAAGCAGTAGACTATGCATTATCGGAAAGTTTTATATGATATGACGAGGCCTTGGGAGAAAATTATGTATATTTCTTTACGAAAAAAAATGAAAGTAAATCCTTTTGAAAGCAGAAGCTGTTTAGTTCCCAAGACAACACTCTCTATTAGAAGAGGCGCAGTATTGGATTTTTCAGAATGTAAGATTCATAAGAATCTGCTAGAATTTTGTGCGTAAAAGTTTCTTTTTTTTATAACGAAAATATTTTTGGTTTGATAAATATTTTCCCTAGGACTTTAATTGCTTCCGAGCTTACCGAAGGTAACGGAAGCATTGTGTTCACTTTTGAGAACGAAAAACTTTTATGTCTCCGATTTTAAAAATTCCAAGACAGAAATTCGTTTCAGACATCAGGGAACATTTTTGGTCTCGTGTCTGTCGGTCTGTCGGTCTGTGTGTCCGCGAATTTTGTAACGTCCGACGATAACTTGAGTAATTCTTGACCGATTTAGATGCAATTTGGTAGACATGTTCATTTACCAATGCTCAGGATGAGTTCCTTGGACCACATTATCCGTCAAATCGTTACTCGCAAAGCTCGCGTAAACGTAAACTTCAAATTTAAATTTGGAATTTTAGGTCGGGGAAAAAAATCAAACTTCGTCTATTCAATGAGACAAACCTTTTTTTCGAATACAATTTTTTAGTAAAACCAACATCGACCCCTATGAAGTGTTAAAGATCACTAAAACTATTAATAGTTTTTACAAAATAAACAATATAACAATAAAGTAATATAACATGATGTTACTATAACAATAAACTACATGAGGATGCGAGGAAGCTGTGTTCCACACTAATTGTCAGTCTATTTTTTTTTATTTTTTTATTTTTTTGTTTTAATGATTTCTTCTCACTTTTCTTTCTTTTCAAATCATTTATTGTGTTATGATCAGTAACAGCTTGAAGAAATTATTATGATTTAACCAAGGAAAAATTGTTTAGTTAATGTTAATGGAATATTATTTACGTGATGATTTGTTTATTTTTTAATTTATTTAATTTTAGTTTTATTTTGACTATTTTAATTGAATTATTATTGTAATTAATTCCGTCCCAATGCTGTTATATCTGCTGTCCCAAATTTACATTGTCGCTTCCGGATTAGGCTCGTATAAAATCTACTGTACACCATACGATCTTAAACTTTGTGTTGTTATAGTAGATAGCTCTCGTCTCAGCAAACAGTATTGTAAAAAAGAAATACTAATATCAGGCTTACGTTATCTTTAAAGCCTATAGAATAGAGAGAAGTAGAAACAGCAAGCCTACACAGTCCACATCTAATTGGATTTAGAAACCTAGTCTGGTTAATTATAGCAGATAATTTCTTCGTGTCCAAACATCGACAAATATTACATCCGTTTATTTTTCTTTCACTAAATAATAAAACAACAACAACAAAATAAGGTTTTCTTAAAGTTTTTCTAATTTTATTTATATGATTTAGCTGTTTGAGGTCCCTGTCAAATATTTAAAGAATTGATTTAAATCATTTAAGATTTATATTGGACAATTATTTTATATTTTATTTTATAAAAGAAATAAAGAAGTAAACATTTTGCGGGCTTTTGTGTCTCAAAATCCTAATAGGCACAGTTCTTCTGATATTATTGTAGTCTGTCTGTCTGTAGAGTATTATAGTTAGAGGGTAGTCATGAAGTCAGCTTCTGTATGCTCCGAGCTGCAGAGTTCAAATGTATCATTGTGAAAACAGAAAACAAAAGATAGTTGGTCCTTGAACCTGATGGCTTGTAGGTTGACCTTGCTTTGCTGACAGTGTAGCAGTGTGGCTGTGGGTTCTACTTCTACTGTTACTATTACCTTTGCCTCTCACACTCTCACCTATCTCCTACTATTATACTGACTGCCAGTAAGAAAACAATAACAAAACCTTTCTAATATAGTCTTATACCTGACTGCTCGACCACTCTTCAAAAATTATTCAGCCGTACAATTGTCCTACACCTGAATCTTCATTAGCTCCAAGAACTGAAGTTATTCCACTTTGTAATTTGCAAACAATTAAGCATTTATCTTTTTTCTCCTTCATTTATTCCATAATTGAAATAGGATGTCCTAATTAAAATTGATTGTGTATTTAATTTTTAAAACTTCATATCAGCCTTGTCACTTGATACTTGATATTCATTACCGATGATATCTGATGTTATAATTTTTCAAGGATTTCTTTATCATTATGAGCATAATATATTACAAATTTTCTCGATGACTTTCACGGATAGATCGTTTTACAGGTTTCATGCAGCCCCGTGCTATTCTGCCGCTTAATGTCCTAGGTATACATTGCTCGCGTGCAACATTCGTTCATTGCTGTAAAAAAAAAAAAAAAAAAAAAAAAAAAAAAAAAAAAAAATCCGCTTGATACCACAAAGAAAGTGTAGTCAAGGTTTCGCTTGCATTCTAGTTCTAGAACCTTCGTAACAATCAGGTTACCGTCCAAGAAAATTTTCATTCATTTGTGATACTTGTCATTTGTTGTGTACCTGTAGCTTCGTTTTATCTTTTTTTTATATCCCAGGAGTAGGAGTATTTTCCTCCTAGAAGTAGACTTGTGACTTCTTCTATTATTGTTTTACTGTGTTATTTTATTCATAATTACAAAGTTGTAGTTACTAAAGATACTTGTGTATAATACATGCTTAAAAGTTGAAATAGATCCCGTTTAAATCATTTTACAGTTAAGTAAAAATTGGTTTTTTAACCTAAGTTTAAATAGATGGAAATTTGAGATAGATTAATTATTTATACATTTATTGAAAAAAAGCTATTGTAAATGTGAGAGAAACTTACTTTTTCTTTAATATCTTCTCTTTTGAACGGTATAAACATTTGACTCGACTTAATCTTTATCACTTTCAGGGTCACTAAATGCTAGGGGAAAAATATATTGATTTGTTGAATTTGACCAATAAACAGCCAATTTATTTTACGAGAGGGCACCATACTTAAAAATTATTAGAATTCATTGTTCGAATCAGTTATTTAGTACTCTCTTAATTCTAGCCATTCCAATTTGTCGTATTGTCTTATTGATTAAGAGATTCTAGCTGACAAAAATAAACGAACTTCTAGAAGGAGAGAGCTGGCTTCAAATCAGTGTAGAGCTATTTCATGACGCCTCTCAAGGACTTAGTTACATTTTTAAAATAAAATAAATAGTTACGATTTATTAGTTTTTTTTAAATACTCTAAAATTAACTCCAAATAAGCCACTTTTATAATTAAGATGGTTTAAATTAATAACTTGAGTAAATCATCATTCATTTTAATATGAATTTCACAATTTAAATTGGGTATATTGATTGAAGCTTTGTCTTCAAATAGAAACCTATTTTACTACGTTTTTATTAACTTGGTTTCTTGTTTGTTTGTTTGTCCGGTACAAATCTTGCAATCGAATTTTAACTAACATCCCGAGTAGCTAGACATTTGAAACTTTCAGAACAGCTCAGAACACGATGACAATGCATTATTTTAATATTTTTAGTCATTTTTCAGCAGAATTTAATTTGTTTTCAGCAAGTTTGCTGTATGGAAAGTTAGTTCAGAAAAAATCCGCAAGTTATTTTATTTGTTTTGTTACATCCAATTATTTTGGCAATCTTCATTTTGACGGGTTTCAAATTTGTGTTTTTTATTAGAGGTAAACATTGAATGACAGCGAAAAAGGAAAAGTAAACAAATAAAAATTAATTAAGTGACGAGTGACAACCAGATTTAAATTCGTAACTATTTTTTTCACTAACATTATATTATATATCAATGAAAAATATATATTAATCATTTCATATATGATTCAACAGAACATTTGAAAACGTAGTATATAAAAAGTTATTTTTATCTTGAAATTTTTGAGGTATTAAAATAAAAAAAAGGTAGGCAACAAGTTTTCACATCCGTGTTGCTTATTGTAGAAAATTATTGTTAAGAATAAAATTCTTTCTGTGAAAATTCAGTGAAAGAGACAGTAAAACCTTGTAGACTAAAATGTTTTTAGTATCCAGAACTTGGCCACGGTTGAGGTGTTACTGTTTTGTACAAGGGAGTGACAAAATTATCCAGGCATATCAGACTGCGTATCAAGGCAACCCAACTAAATACACTGACTCCTTCCTCAGGTATATGAAGTAAAAGTTCCGTCCATATCATATAGTCCATTAACTTGGCAAATTGCTTATGTTGATGCATATCTAAATAGCCAACTTCTATACTAGTCACGATGCTCAATAAATAATGCTCATATTTTCTTTTTTGTGTTTCTACCGCGTGCCTTCTAATTTAAGTCCTTCCTCTCTTGAAGATGGAATTTTTAGTTTGTAGGATTAAAGAAAAAATTAATTAAATTTACCAGTATTATATCTAAATCGGGTTTTTATCAAAAGATTAAACTACATTTCTAGCATCTTCTCTATTTATTTTGATAAAGATAAATAATTTCGTTCTTACGAAGTTGTTTACTATCAAAGAATTTTCAATATATGTATAAATATATCGGGTATTACAATACATGTGTCGAAACATAAAGGATGAGATTCAAACGCACCATTTTGGAGGTACAAAAAATGTTAATTAAGAATGGGACAATTATTTAGGTTATAAATGTAATAAGTACTCACGTATTGACTCCTTTTGTTAACTAAATGACCATTTTCACTAATATTATTGTAAAAAAAATGCATTTAAGCAGAGCATCTAGAATCTAGATCAAAAACAAATGTTACTATCAACAATAAAACATGTCGCTACTTTTTTGATTTTTCATCATTAAATGCCGTTTTTATTTAAGCGGTTAGAGCTTTTAAGCAGGAGTATCTTTTTTGTGTAAAAAACATTGGTGGTTCAAAAAAGTGCCAAATTTCCAATGCCAGAAAAATGCTCTCCGATGTCTTGAAACGGATTTCTGTTTTGGAATTTTTAAAGTCGGAGATCACATAGTTTCCGTTAGGCTTGAAAGCAAAAATAAATAAATAAACTATTGGCTTCCTCGAGCATTGTTTTCCACGATTATTGTTATATTATGACACTGATTTTAAATACATAGATACGATCCTTTGCTAAATAAAAGAGTACTGTGTAGCAATATATTTCGTTTAAAAAAAATAAATCAATATTTAATCTATTTTTGAACACTCTGAAAACGTGATAGCTAAATTGCAATTAACCTGATGATTGACAGGTTTGAGAAGTGTGAAAACAACAAACAACTATTTTTTCCCTAAGAAATAAAACTATACCTAGAATAAACTTAAGTCGAAAATAATTTATTTATTCACACCTATTATATTCTGTTATTATTAAAATGTCGATCTTTACTTTCTTCCCCATTTCCCAGTTAGATGTTAAGAATGTATAATTTAACAAAATCTTGATGTGAAAATTGTGTCCCGACGGCGACAACTCACCTCGAAATGATTTTTTAAGGCAACCGCATTTATTCCTATAAAAATACATGTTTGTTTTGATTAGTGGTCTTTAAATAGATTTAATACCTTATCTACTTAATTTACTATTATTAATTAATTAATTTACTTTACTATTAATTTACTTATTATTTTTTTTTTTTTCTAATTATAAAATTAAGCCATCAGGCTTCTTTCGTGTATAAATAATTTACTACATATAAAACGAACCGCTTGTTATTGTTATTTTGATAAATATATGTATTGTGAAATCTGTTAAAATCTCGTAATCTTTTATCTTTGTGATAAAGAAAAACGTCTATTACAGATGAGTGTATTGAGATAAGAGTGATTTAGTTCCCCTGTGTGTTTATGCAGGGGATTGATGTTGTCTGATTAAAGTGGAAGGTCGCTGCGGCAACTCAGTTATGTCGCTGTCCCAGTTCAAAATGGTCACCAAACATCCGTGCCTAATATGGCCTCAAGTTTTGGCTTAGAAACTCTGACGTCAAGATAATAAACACTACTATATCATCTAGTCGTTAATCTACTACTATAGTTTGAACTATTAAAGCTGTGTCGCTGCGCCTTAGTGTCACACGCCGTCTACAACTACATATTTAATGCTCGACAAATAATTTGTTCACTATACCGTATCTATTGCTATTATGTCACCAATATACTTTACTCTTTCAGCAATTATTAATCTCAATAACTGCCTTTATTTTTTGTCCTTGATTTCTCGAAATTAAAATTTTATGACAATAACCATTTCGCTTTAAAAAAAAAAAAAGAAAAATTTAGACTTAAGACTATGAAACTTAAAAAACTCCTCTTAGTGGAATTATTTAGACGGAATTTTAAACAATAACTGAGTTACTGTTTTACAGTTAAGTCCAAAGTCCAAAGTTTCACTGTCAGGTGTATTTTCCTGATTTTTAATGTTCACACTGCTTGTTTATATATAGTTGGGGCCTTTTGAGACATAATATATATGGACACAGACTTTACAAGATAACGTAATGATGTATCTATTTATTTGTTTAGTTTCTTAACTCAGAAAACTATTTATCTGGCATAATTATGTTTTCATTAGAGTTTCTATTTATAAAAATATAGTTTGTCGAAAAACAAAATTCTTTTTCATGAGTGTATTATATTCTTATCTATTACTGTGTATATTTTCTCTATTCTGCAGCTACCATGATCTTAGACACTATTCTGTTTGGGTTATTTTTGAATCTCTTTTCTCTATCTTTATGCACCAAACTCTTGGGAACACAATATTTCCTGGAAAGGCGATTTTTATGGTTTAATGTTTAATAAATACTTAAATTAAATACATTTATAATTTTGTTATTCCAATTCGTCGGAACAGCTTTTGGTGTTAAACAATATTCGGGAGCAAGGATTTTCGCTTTGGGATACGATTAATCCCAAAAATGTAAGAATTAATTAATGAATTATAAAAATTTTTATAATTCATAAGAATTTAAGAATTTATTAATGATCATTCTAAAGGAGTTCACTCATTCAGTAAACATCGCGGGATTGACACAATAATTCATAATGTTCTCCCGTATCCTAAATTAGTTTCATATTTTTGGAACGAAGTTCCTTATGGCACGTTCTGGAGCCCGGGAGTGAATCCGAAAAAAACGACCAAAATCACCGTCACAAAAAACCGTTACAAAATCACCGTCACGCAAAATCCGTCACGAAATCTACCGATGACGATAACTTGATAAAATTATCACCGAGTTAGTTGAAATTTGGTACACATGTTCATTTTACCAATGTCCAGGCTGAGTTCGTTGGAAAACGATATCCGCCCAAGCGTTCACGCGCAACGCTCACGTAAACGTAAGCTTCAAAAAGACGGGAAAAAATGTTACTATGGAACCCTGTTACTTGACTTGTTTTGTTTATTTTTGTTAATTGTCAAAAATGTCACTTGGTTTTGTAAATATCGAAAATAAGTTGTAGTTAGCGTTAGCAATGTATACGTACAGTGTGATTTTATAATTTATATTTAATGAAAAATGTAAGAAACTTCGTTCCTACTGGGTGTCCCGTGACACCACACGTATTTTTTACTTTCTCATATGAAGAGAAAGTATTGTGATGGCGCAAAAATTCGATTTTGAGATTTTGATGGATTTACACGTTTTGAGGTCCCCTGAGTCCGAAAAAGTGGTTTTTAAAAAATGTCTGTCTGTCATCTGTCGTCTGTCTGTGCAGACGCCTGGGCCTACACTACTGGGCCGATTTTGACGAAATTTGGCATACATGTTCAGAAAAATCATACCCCGAGGCGAAATCGAGAAATAAATTTTAGCCCCAAATTTGGGGGCGCTACTCCCCAAAAACTCTGAAAAAACGTGAAAAAAAGTATTTCTCGAAAACAGTTCCGACGATTTTGGTTAAAAAATTCTAAAATGTAGTCCATTTAAATACGAATCTAACGATATAAGCCGTTTTCCCGGGAAAAATCTGGTTCCGGAGAAAATAGCTTAAAATGTGGACGGAGAGAGCCCGGGTTCGATTCCCCGCCCGAGAGAATTTATTTTTATGGCAAATTTTGATGAAATGCTCAGTAATAATTAAATGTACATACGAAAATTAATAAATGGAAACACTGGGTTAAGTGATTACGAACTCGTAAATGAGAAAGTTTGTCTGAGTTGTCTCGGACTTACAGGTATTAATTAATTAACTAAATATTAGATGAATTAATGCATGTAAACAATGAAATTAGTAATAAGTTGCAATTAAAATTTAGTGTTCAAGCAGATAAGTAGAATGAAATTTTGTCTATTTTTCGATTTACTAGGTGGGAGTGGCTAATCACTGGGCATGCGCAATTTAGTTAAACGCACAAGTTTGAAGGAGCCTTTGTTGAATATCATTTAGAAACGTTGTATATTGGGTTAAAAATTTTATATTAGACAAGATTTGGAAGCGAACTAAAGAGCTTAACAAAATAAGTGGTAAATGAGTGAACGCTTACTAAAAATTAAATTACCTAAAATTTAGTTAACTACTTAATTACTTAAAACGTGTAAATCAGCCTTTAGACTCTGAACGTGGAACTCTGCGGCACCAAATATTTGAGTTTTATAACCATCTATCATCTGTATAGAATTAGATGTAGTTTGATCCAGATTAACAAGGCTAGAGTTAATAATGTTTTTTCATTTAAATCTCAATGTTATTGCTTCCGAGCTTACCGAAGGTAACGGAAGCATTTGTCACCAATATACTTTACTCTTTCAGCAATTATTAATCTCAATAACTGCCTTTATTTGTCCTTGATTTCTCGAAATTAAAATTTTATGACAATAACCATTTCGCTTTAAAAAAAACAAAAAAACTTTAGACTTAAGACTATGAAACTTAAAAAACTCCTCTTAGTGGAATTATTTAGACGGAATTTTAAACAATAACTGAGTTACTGTTTTACGGTTAAGTCCAAAGTCCAAAGTTTCACTGTCAGGTGTATTTTCCTGATTTTTAATGTTCACACTGCTTGTTTATATATAGTTGGGGCCTTTTGAGACATAATATATATGGACACAGACTTTACAAGATAATGTAATGATGTATCTATTTATTTGTTTAGTTTCTTAACTCAGAAAACTATTTATCTGGCATAATTATGTTTTCATTAGAGTTTCTATTTATAAAAATATAGTTTGTCGAAAAACAAAATTCTTTTTCATGAGTGTATTATATTCTTATCTATTACTGTGTATATTTTCTCTATTCTGCAGCTACCATGATCTTAGACACTATTCTGTTTGGGTTATTTTTGAATCTCTTTTCTCTATCTTTATGCACCAAACTCTTNGAGTCGATAACTTGAGTAAATGTAGTCTGATTTTGATGAAATTTGGTATACATGTTCATTTTACCAATGCCCAGGACGAGTTTGTTGGACAACGTTATCCGTCCAAGCGTTCTCGCGCAACTCTCGCATAAACGTGAACTTCAAATTTAAAATTTTAATTTTTGGTCGGGAAAAAAATGAAACCTTATCTATTCAATGAGACGAACATTTTTTTCAAATACATTTTTTTAGTAAAACCTACAGCGACACTCCTATAAAGTGTTAAAGATTGCTAAAATCTATTAATTGTTCTTACACAATAAAAAAATATAACAATAAAGTAGTAAAACGTTAATGTTAATATAACAATAAAGTACATGATAGGATGCGAGGAAGCTATGTGCCACACTAATTGGCAGTGTATTTTTTGATGTAGTGGTAATTCCAATAATGTTTACCGTTTAATATGAATCAGTTGTATCATATTAATTGAGATCCTACTATTTTGTCCCATGGAAGTGATTCATACTGATTCTATAAGAAGATGAATTACACAAAGCCTTCTAAATAAATCTAAACTATTATATTGTAGAGTATTCGATTCAATGAAAGTGATGCAATAGAATGTCGCAGTGTTACCTGTTAGCTGGCAGCTGATTCATGTTTCTCTATTAATATGCCTAGATAGATTGAAAGATTATTGCAACACTGTTGTTACGTCTTATTCTTTATTACCAATTCTATTGGTACATATTTATATGATCAGGCTTAACTTACACCACCTTGATATTTGTCTTCTTTAATTATTTCATTTAAGAATAGATGTTGTAACAATTAATTAATAAAAAGGAGAAATACTATTAATATAAATCAAACTTAAATGCTTTTATTGAACTCAAATTTTGATTTATACCATTTTTCGTCAATTTAAATTAAGATTGTAATCACATGCTTGTTTGTTTTAAATATGTACCTACATGATTACGTTTACCTCATCTTTGTGAGAAATTCTTAACCATGAACCACCATGCCTTTCTATTCTTCATATCGAAGACTCAACATAAGCCTCTGTTTAGTGTTCCTTTATTATCCATTACTTTTTGTTATTTATATTTACAATTATTATTTAAAAGTGACAAAATATTTGGTTCAGTTAACTTTTGAAAGCAAATGAATTGTTTTTATTATAATATAACGATCCCTTGGGCCCGTGGCAACGGGCTTAATTTAATATTTAAAAAGAAAAAGTAAAATCTAAGTAAATTAATCATTTTACCTATTTAAAGACCAACAAATCAAAACAAACATTTTTTTATAGTGAAATCAATTTGGTTACCTTAGCGAACCTAGCAATAACAAATCATTTTGAGGAGCGTCGTCGGGACACTACTCGATTATATAAATGATAATATGTAGTTACATTCTTACATTGATTTTTAGGGACCGTAGGCAAAACCAAGGACCCTTATATTTTCCTGCGTGTGTCTGTCTGTCCGTCCGTCCGTAGCCTGCTCTCACGGCTACACCTTTCGTCCGATCCCTTTAAAATTTGGCATGTATGTGTCTTGTTCCTACCCACACATTTTAAAAATATAGCGACTTAAAAAAAATATTTTTCCAATAAATTAGGGTAAATAAACTTAGAGTTTAAATTTTTTTTTTCGACACTGTGAGGGGTATCATATGAAAGGGTACGTCGAGTTGATTACAAAAATATAAAATTCTTTGGTTATAATATAACTTTGATAGGGCTAGCGTAGACGAGTTTGAAGTGGGTGGGAAAAGTGTCCCCCCCCC
>KZ651470.1:247403-283458 GCA_001010745.2 Gerris buenoi | reverse complement strand
CGGGAAAAATCTAGTTCCTGAGATAATAGCTTAAAACGCGGATGGAGAGAGCCCGGGTTCGATTCCCCGCCCGGGAGAAGTTATTTTTATGATATTTTTGATGAAATTTCCAATATTAATTAAATGTACATATATGAGAAAGTTAGTCTGAGTTGTCTCGGACCAATTTTTTTTATTTGTATTTATACTTTATTTATACTTTATTTAAGGAACATTATTGTCCAATTTTTCAAGAGTAAATTCTTATATAACACACTGATTAAGTGTTTGTTTTTGTGACAAAACAATTTAATGAGGGTGATAAGGAGTAGGAGTTAACAAAACACATTACACAAATAGGATATAATGGGGCAAAAATCTATTTTGTCAGAACCGACGGTGCCGAGGTAATTAAGTCTTGAGGTTGTTTACCTTTTCTCAAATACGAGTAAAAATAGCTAATTGTAATCTACCAAATATATACAATGAAATAATTAGAGTATCGAGTTCTAGTCTTAAGATTAACCTAAATCTTTATTAAGTGCTTCTTCTTCTTCTTCGTGAAACCTTTTTAGCGGTTTTAATTTTAGACCTCTAAAAAGCAATAGATGGTTTGAATGTTTGTAATGGGATACTGATTAATTTATTTACCAATCTCTCTTGTTTGTAGTTCGCATTAAGGCCGATTTACACGTATTAAGTTGTTAAGTGGTTAACTAAATTTTAACTAAATTATAAGTGACTTAATGCGTGTAAACACTGAATTTAGTAACAAGTTGCAAGTTAAAATTTAGCGAGCAACTAAACAACTAAAATAGAAATTTTTCTATTTTTCTGTTAAGTAGGTGGGCGTGGCTAATTACCGGACATGCGCATTTAGTTAAATGCACAAGTTTGTCGGAATCTCGCTTATAGATTTGCAGATCTTTGTTTATATATTTTTTAAAAATGTTTTATTCGACAAAAATTATATATNCTTCATTTAAAAAACGACATGATAAAAGTGACGCTAGTGCCAGGAATTTAATCTAACAGGAGGTTGTGCAGTTTTTACTTTTTGTACTATATTTCGCCGCTAAAGGTCGATCAAGAAGTTATGGCAGCGCTAGTGTTATTTTTGCGTCATTTGTAGCCAGTTTATAATAAAAAGAGACCGATCTCAAAATACTATTTTGTTTACTAGAACTACATTTCGCCACCTGGAGTGAACACTAGAACATAATATGTATTATTGAATTATTTCTATGAAGTGGAACTTTGCGGGATAAAGCTGGCAATTAGCATGTTCAGCCCATTTTGGTGAAAAATGTGATTTTCATGATACTGAGTAAAAATTTAGTTAGTAGAACAAAAATTAAGTTAATAATAATTTGTCCCTTATAGCTTAGTTATTCAAATACTACCCCAAATCAAAGTGGTCACCTATCCCTATCATCGTCCCACAAAATGGGCGGGACATAGCCGCTCTTCAGTTATTTTTTTTATTTCCTATTATTGCCAAGCTCAAGCTATGTCCTGTAGACTGTAGACAAACTTACCTGACCACATGTTTTTAAAAGGCGCCAAAAGATTAACTTACTATGCACTTAAATTCTTGCTTGATGTTAGTCGCACACTTATTTGCACGCTATCTCTTGGACTATTTTATACCATACATTAGGGTTTGCTATCGTAGGATAAAACGATATTTTCTGAGGGTTTACGAGAACTATGATGCCTATTAATTCCATGGAATTTATAATACCTGATAGCATTTACCTTTACCATTACCAACTTTCTACTAGCACTTATTCTATCTAGCACACCACCTTTACATTATTTGATTTGGAAGGGTTTGTTTTGTTAGGAAAATTGTGCAGAAAAATGCTTTAACCAGCTAATAGTGTGGAAACCCTAAGAAAGAGTGAAAATTTAAGCTTATGTTTAAACGCCCCTCGTAAACCTGTAAGTAAGGCCGACATTGCATATTTATCCACATAAATGTCCTTATCCTTCTGAATTACTTATGGGCTATTACATAATATCTCACCTTAGACGTTAATTTTTTCCCGTCATATATTATGATCCAACTTTTTAAGTGGATTAATTTTTCCTTTAAAATACGTTATAACCTAACTAATTTCTGATTATTACTCTGTTGCCAGACTTTCACTGCTTGGTGTAACTCGCACTTGAGAAAAGCCGGCACATCGATCGACAATATCGAGGAGGACTTCCGCAATGGATTGAAGCTCATGTTACTTCTGGAAGTCATCTCCGGCGAAACGCTGCCCAAACCCGACAGGGGCAAGATGAGGTTCCACAAGATCGCCAACGTCAACAAGGCCCTCGATTTCATCGCCAGCAAAGGCGTCAAACTCGTATCCATCGGCGCTGAAGGTACTTATTCTTTTTAAACATATTTAAGATTAACAACCAGTTTAGGAAGTTTTCAAATCTTTAAAAAAATTATATTAGAATTTTTTAAAATTTTATTTTAACTCCTTAAGATTGAAAGATAATACAATTATTGCTGTTGCTATTGCAAGTTTGAAAATACCTAGCAAAAATGTTACCCTGTAAAATATTGTTTTAGATTATTTCAAAATTTATTAATCATTAATATTTTGTTTTTCGGCCCATATGATGGGCACAATGTATGGGCAAAATGTTTTGGCTGTGATTTTAATGAGTTTCATCAACTTCCAATTCTGGTCCTAGGTCCTAAGGACAATGAAGCAATTGTAACATTTTAATGAATGCACACTAAGAGAAAGATATTGTGTAATATAAATTATTAATAAAGCTACTGCTTCGGAGTCTACCTAGGTAGCGGAAGCATTTTGTTCACTTTTGGGAGGAGAGCATTTTTTCCCCTCAAAAATCAAAATTTCCACTCGCATTTTGTGTTTTGGACCTTCCTGAATCCTGAACAAATTTAATTTCATGTGACAGTGAGTGTGTCCACGAATTCTTGCCACATGTATAACTACCACGATTATTGCTCCATTTATTGCTCATGGATTAATTTCTCTCAAATTTAGAGGATAGTTGAGGATCAAACGAAATTCATATGATGATGCCATATGAATTTAATCAAAATGGGATCAGTCATAGCCACTACCCTGGGCAAATGTGAGATCCTTGTTTAATTTTCATCCGATTTCGATGACATTTTCAGGGATTGTGCTGGTTGTGCCCTATATGGTCTAGTATGAATAACATTGTAATTGGATTTATAGTAGCCAAGGCACATGTGCAAACGTAAAAATCCGCCAAACATTAATTTCTCAAGGTCTAACAAACTGATTTTGCTCAGAATTGGTATAGCTAGTTTGGGATTGACCCACAGATGATTCCCATGATTTTTTTTTTTTTATGAAGCTAAGTGCCACACTAATTTTCAGTCTATTTATTTTTTGTTTTACAGAAATTGTTGACGGCAACCTGAAGATGACTTTAGGTATGATCTGGACCATCATTCTCCGTTTCGCTATCCAAGACATCAGCGTAGAGGAAATGACTGCCAAGGAAGGTTTGCTTTTGTGGTGCCAACGCAAGACTGCACCATACAAGAACGTCAACGTCCAAAACTTCCATCTGTCATTCAAGGACGGTTTGGCTTTCTGCGCCCTTATCCACAGGCATCGCCCAGACCTCATCGACTACAACAAGCTCAGCAAAGACAACCCCCTTCAGAACCTAAACACTGCCTTCGACGTTGCCGAAAAATACTTAGACATACCTCGCATGCTTGACCCTGAAGGTAAAGGCTACTTCTTATCTAGATCTAGTTGATTTACATAGACAAATTAGTATAAACAGGATGGAGAGAAGGAAGTAATCCCGAAAAATGTATTTAAAATATTTCCATAAGGCGAACAGCTTCTATAAGAATAATAAAGTACTTGGACTTATTATTTCATCTTTGTGTAATAAAAGAAAAATTGAAATATTTTTTTTTTTCAAAGTTATTATTTTCAGTAAGTAAAAATAGCCATCAGCCTCTTACAGGTTATCAATACTTAATTTTTGAGGGAAAAATATTTAATTTTTGTGTTAATTTGGTCAATGAAAGTCAGTCATTTTTACAACTTTAATATAAATTAAAGACTTAAAACAATTAATTTTCTACTAGAAATTTAGTTTTCCTTTTTATTATGATGAATAATATTTCATTATTATTATGATTAATTAATTAAATATAATTTGAAGGGAAGAGTGAAATAAGATTTTATTATTTTAAGCCTGTTTCTTGAGTTCTTTCCATGACATTTCTGTCCTACCCAATTAAAGAAATATCTTATTTTTCCATTGGCTAGCTCAAAAACTAGCCACTGGTGACTAGGGTGCTTTAGCAAACAGTAGATTTAATGGTTCCCTTTATTCGTTAAAGGTTCCCCAACATTAATTGGGCATTAATATCAAAATTTAAACAAATTCTTCTACAAATATTACATCTTCCACTCTCCCCTTCAAATTGTTAATTTAAAATAATAATAATTATTATTGTAGGCCTTCCCAATCTTAAATAATTTTTTGACAACAGTTTTCCCTACTTTTAAAGGAATAGAATTAAAATAGAAATCTTGTGTGTTTTTTTCCAATAGACTTGATCAACACTCCAAAGCCAGATGAGAGAGCAATCATGACATATGTTTCATGTTATTACCATGCCTTCCAGGGGGCTCAGCAGGTATTCTATCAAAACAAAAATAATTTTTAAAAAAATAACTGGATAAAAAAGAAAAAAACCCTACAACTGAATTAACATGTGTGCCAAACCAAAACCATACCTTTGGGTAACATTCTCCTGTATCGTCAGCTGATTTTCTTCTTTTTAATGGGATTTTAATTAAAATTTGCGATTTTTTGTTGTTTCTCTAACATATTAAACAAATTTCTTTTTGTGTGTGCAAGTTTGATTCTTTTGTAATTTTATAATCTGCTTTTAATTACTAATTGTTTTTTTTTTTGTTTTGTTTTTTACTTTTTGTAACTGATGTTTGTTTGTTGTAACTATTATGAGAGTTGTTGTTGGTAACTAATAACATTGTTTGGCAGATGTAACCAATACTGCGATGCCAGATGAGCGTGTTATCATGACATATGTATCATCCTACTACCATTGCTTCTCAGGAGCCCAAAAGGTAGCTTAGTTGTTAATTGCTTTTGTAAATCTTATCTTTATAATTGTTTGGGTGCTTCTTCATTATCTAAAGATCATTAAAGTAAGCAATGTACTATGTACTTCTATCCTACTCAGATGGATATTTTTTACTGATGTCTTCTGATAATTAAGAAGTCCTCTCATTTGTTTTTCAATTATTATTATTATTGAGTAATTAGAATAATTGAAGTTAATTTTGGGTGTTAGATTAACTATTTATTTACAATTACCTAGAGCAAGGGCCCAATTTTCTATGATACAAACTTAGCCCCCTCCTATGACTGGCAATATGGAAACTAAATTTGTTTTATTTTAAGGGTTTTATGCAGATAATAATTTTAAATAATATTAAAAAAGGGGAATTTGAAAATAATTACTTGATAAATTTTGGTAATCATTTCTTACCTCAAACCATAAGTGTCATACCCTGATTTGTCCACCCCTGTGCTAGAAATTAATCATTTTAAACATTGATTTTATTGAAATTAAATTCAACAGTTGCATCTCATCTCAATATCTTATATCCTATGCCTATCATAATTCTACGTAGGTCAAGTAAAAAAGAAGGTTCCCACATTTTTTTCAGGTGTAAAGCATTTTTTATTGCAATAAATAAGTATACCATCTGAAAGCACAAGCTTGTACTTTAAACTATTTTTCTACATAGTCACCAGATTTTTCTACGCATTTTTCCTGACGAGTTATCCACTTCTGAAAACCCGCTTCGAAGAACTCCGCCGCCGGCCTGGCGGCAATGAACTTGGTGACCGCTTCCTTCACCTCTTTATCTGTACTGAAGCGTTGTCCACACAAGTGTTGCTTCAATTTCGGAAAAAAGTGGAAGATCAGGGCTGTAGGGGGCATGATCAAGCAATTGAGTACATCAAGCAATTACAGTACAGATGAAGAGGTGAAGGAAGCGGTCACCAAGTTCATTGGTGGCCTGGCGGCGGAGTTCTTCGAAGCGGGTTTTCAGAAGTGGATAACTCGTCAGGAAAAATGCGTAGAAAAATCTGGTGACTATGTAGAAAAATAGTTTAAAGTACAAGCTTTCAGATGGTATACTTATTTATTGCAATAAAAAATGCCTTACACCTGAAAAAAATGTGGGAACCTTATTTTTTACTTGACCCTCGTATTTATATTATTTCATACCAATTTATTATTAAATTATTATTATTTTACATTGTGGCCATTACAAATTCCTTAAAGATTGTTTATTCATTAAACCTTTTACCTGTTAATTTTTATAGTACATTTTTGAAAACAAATCTATTTAGCCTAATTATATTTAAATCTCTTTTTAAAATTATATTTAATTATCTTTTTTTAGTTCGTATATATGGTGTAAGCCAGTTTATTTCTAGTTGTATTTATTATTATTCTTTACTTTTACAAAAAATATTTATTATCTACCNTATCAAGTTTTACAAAAAAAATGATTTAAATAAAAGTTTAAGGGTTTCCAAAAATCTATAGGATGGTCCTAAAAAAGTCCTATTAAAGGTCATTCAAAGTTGATAGGGCTTTTCAGGACAATCCTAATTGATTCTTTGAAAACCTTGAACTTTTATTTATTTTGTAAAAAATGATCCTACTGATATAATTGATGTTCCTCAACTTGTTGGATACCAGGTATATAAAATTTAAGCAAGCAGCTTGTGGGTGCTTTTATTCTTTTATTTTAAATTTTAATAATGAATAATTATGTTATTATTGACTGTGCTTTGTTGCTTCTTTAATAATTATGCTATTTTAGGTGTTAATGTTATGAATCTGATTTTATTAATGAGCTAAACTGTATCAGATCAATTGAAAGCAAAATGTTGTATTTACAAATTTTTGGCAAAAACCTCAGAAGTTCTCTTTTATCAGTTTAGCCTCATCTAAAATTGGTAGTGAAAGTAATTATATAAAGTAAACACTAGCAGTGCTATTAGATAAAGGCCCTTTATAAAATCTTTTTTTTTGTAGAAATTTAAAAAATACTATATCTGATCCAAACAAATTGATTTTATGTTTTCAAATCACAAATGCATACCTATTTCAAAATGACTACTTTTTGGTTTTTCTTCACCAAGCAAGAATATTATAGTTAATATTATATGATCAATATAATTAAAAAAAAAAAAAAATCAATTAACAGAATTAGTTTATTAGCATTTATAGAGGTAGCATGGCTTTGCTACTGCTGAGGTATGATACGCATTTGTATCAATTTGATTACTATTGAAATTTAATATTTAAAAAAAGTTAAATAATCCTCATTGATTATCATAATAAATATGCATTGGACTTGTTAAAACTAGGGGAGTCATGAATGTGGTGCTAAAGTCATTAGTCCTTTCTGCTCGCCCACACTCTAATTTTTATGGCTCACTTTTGATCATAGTTGCTTTTGCAAATTGGTGTAGAAGTATGGTGCTGGAATTTGGAAGTAAAATGGCTGGAATTGTTTACCTAGGAGCTAGTGGAATGGGTTCACATAAAGGTCAAATTACTAAGTTCAAACATAGGATTAGTGAAATGGATATAATTAAGGGTCTAATTGCTAAGTTTAAAGATAGGATTAGTGAAATGGATCCAAATAAGGGTCTGATTGCTAAGTTCAAACATAGGATTAGTGAAATTAATCCAAATAAAATTGCTAGGTTCAAAGAAATGTTGTTTTTTTTTCTCCCCAGCTAACTTTTATCCTTACTATTAACTGGAGTTCTAGGACATTAAACATTATTTAGTAAGAAAAGTTTTTGCAGAACTCATGGGTAAAAATGTTGCGCCTTACATGCAAATTTTGTTTTCTCGTTCAAATTTGTAAATATACTCTATGTTTCATTAACTGCCTATGGGTTTTCCGCTTAAGAATAAAATTGTTTCTTCCCTTGTTTGTGCTTTTTCCCCAACTTATTCTGCATGGAATTTTGTCTCCTAACTTTATTTTAAAATGTTGACTTTTTAAAATTATTTTTTAAAGTTATTGCTATTGACAATTGTATATTTTATTTATTAATTTATTTATTTTTAATAAGCATTTTCCTTATTTTAGGAATATCTACCTGTGCAATTTTGTTAATTAATATACATAAATGTTTTCAACCAAGCAGCCAAGTAAATAAATGTTTCATAAAGCATAATGTTAAGATTTTATGTAGGTCAGGTTGCCATTATAATTTAAAATAATTATATGCACACTCAAAGAAAGGATTTTAGTTTTGTTAAGACTGCTCAAAAATATAATCATCTACATATATCTATGTATTATAAGAAAGTAAAACCGAATTTAACTTTGCTTTTAATGTATTAGTTATTAGCTAATCTAATTCAACCAAAAACTAAATTTTTCGGAAAAAAAATTAAAATTTAATTAAAAGTGGCAATTTTAAAATTCAATGTATATATTATTTCTTTTAAATTTATAACTGGTTGGTAAATATCTTACAATATTATTAATTTCCAAAAAGTATTATTTTTCCAATATCTTATCATATCAACTTTTCCAATTCTGATCAATGTACAGACAACCCTTTATTATTTTATTCATTCATGTTTTTTTTTGTTTTTTTATGTAAATACTATATTATTTTTCAGGCTGAAACTGCTGCTAACAGGATCTGTAAAGTTCTGAAAGTCAATCAGGAAAATGAGAGGCTTATGGAAGAGTATGAACGCCTTGCCAGTGATGTGAGTATATATATATTTTTTTTTTTATTTGTCAAATTATATTAATAATAAGTTATCCGTTATATACAAATGCAATATAAAATAATTTAAATAAAATAAAATAAGTTAAAGCACCTTCAAAATCTTAAGTTAGGTTTAGTCTCACGGGGGAAGGACATGGAGGGGCATTTGGGCATTAAATTAATTTTCTTTCTTACAAAAAAGAATCTTCTTAATTAATTGAAGAGTTTCCCATTCTTTTAATTATATATATAATAAAAGCTAGAGAAGTTCTATAATCCTTTGAGTTAAGCCTTTAGACTTTTCAAAGTCACTAAAGAAGGGATTATGTTGGGAGAGCTCTGGTTTTTGGGAAATTCCCAGTGAGTGAGAAGATAACTAATGATTGGATAGAAGGTTCAAGGCAAATTGAAGTAATTGGATTTGACTTGAAAGTGAATATTGCCTGAGACCTTTAATGCTTCGTAAAACAATCCAAGGAATAGAACATTTTATGGACGACTTTTAACCGACTCTTCTGACTTTAGTCCTGATTCAATTGAAGTATTACAAAGGGTTGTATTATTAAAGATCTCCCTTAAAGTGTTATTTTTTTTTTAATTTAAAGGTTCAAGATAAAATTGACTTTTAAGTTAGGAAAAGTGTTTTATTATATTTTTTAAATTATCCGTTAAAATATATTTATTCATAACTAAGATCTTTATAATTTATAACATTGGAAGTTTTAAGTTAAATTTAAACAATTATAGTATGGAATCGTATAAATTATTGCAATTATAATTTTAAACTCATTTATTTGTATTAACACGTTTACGGTAGATGAACAAAGACTTGGAAGATTGCAGTGCTTGGGGAATATATAATATATTATAAATAACGCAAAAAAGCTAATAGAATGGAAATTATAAATGCTCTCATCATGGCTAACCGGTTATATAGGATCTGAACTGGAATCTGTGAGCCTGGGTCTTAGTAAATGTGAAAAATGTGTAGTTGAGAGAGCACTTTTCCGGAATTTGGTCAGACCCATTGACCAGCACGTGTTAATTATATAGTTATTTAATACAAAACAAAACTAAAATAAATATAACTCCAAACCTAATAGGTGTCATAACTAAAGGTTTCTTTGAAGATAAAAGCATTATTTTATTCCTTTTAAAATACTTGATGTAAATAATTATTGAATGTTCAATATTATGGCAATTAAAATTTTAAAATATCAAACAAGAAACTTAACGAATGAGTGTCTAAAAATTAATTGTTTTTTCCATGATGATATCTTTTTTTTCCACTTTTTTGTCGGTAGTTGCTTGAATGGATTCGCAGGACAATGCCATGGCTTGAATCAAGGCAGACAGATAACTCTTTGGCTGGAGTCCAGAGGAAACTGGAGGAGTACAGAACTTACAGGAGGAAACTTAAGCCCCCACGTGTTGAACAGAAGGCTAAACTAGAGACAAACTTTAACACTCTTCAGACTAAACTTCGTCTCTCTAATCGCCCTGCTTACATGCCAACTGAAGGAAAGATGGTTTCTGTAAGTATCTTTTATAATCAGAATTAATTTTTTTTTAACTCATTTAACACGTTACGATCCACTATGCCATGCTAAGGTTGCTTACAGTTAGATCCCTAGTGGATCCAAGCACATCCTTTTGGCGCTCCGCCACTTTTTTCCTCATATCACGGGCAGAACCCTCTTACAAGGGTCCGCCGGGCCTGTTAGTCTCCACAGAGGATCCCAACAACAATTTTTTTATAAGATTCACTATTAAATCGTGTAATCTCATTTGTTATTATTTAAACCCGCCACAGAGGTACATTCATGAATTTGAAGACGCATTAAATGGGTTAAATGATTCATTTCCTTTTAATTAAGATATTAATGTTATTCTCCGATGAATTATCATTGCTATTTGTAATTTTATCATAGGATATTGCCAATTCATGGAAAGGACTTGAAACTGCTGAGAAATTATTTGAAGAATGGCTCCTTTCTGAAATGATGAGGTAAGAGAAATGTATAGTATTTGTACTGATTTTTAATTACAAATTTTTAAACAATATTTTTCTACTAGCATTTCAAAAAAATATGTGTGAGGCTCTCACGCAGAAGAAGTGAAACTTAAGTTCTAGAATGCATTGCTCTCTTTCAGGATTAAAGGAAATGGTTATGGGAAATAGGAAATTTAATTAAAACAAAAAAATATTGCTACGCTAAGGCAACCACATTTATTCCAATAAAAATAAATGTTTGTTTTGATTTGCTTGTCTTTAAATAGATAAAAAACAATTAATGTGTAAAAATGTTACACTTGGACGACTCTTGAATCGCAAACTTCGTTAGATGACGATCACGATTTTTCATTGTATGAAAAAATTCTCTCTACCGCCGCCAAAGATGTTTCCCTTTAAAAAATAAACAAAGGGAATGTTCTGTCTTATAGTCCTGAAGATATATTTTATTTTATTTAAATTTTGACCAAAATGTTTTAAATATTTCATTAGTTTATATCCATTTAATGTAAATAAACTCTGTGTTAAGACAAAACACCATTTGTATAATTGAAAAATGAGAAAGAAGATCAAGATTCTCCTTGTAGCTTCTAAATGTAAAATTATAAATGTTATAAACTGAATTTATATTTACTAAATTATGCCTGGTGTTGATAGATTGGAAAGGCTGGAACATTTGGCTCAGAAGTTCAAGCACAAGGCTGATATTCATGAAGAATGGACCCGAGGCAAGGAAGAAATGCTCCAGAGCGTAGACTACAGGCAGTGCAGGCTTAATGAACTCAAAGCTCTCAAGAAGAAGCACGAAGCTTTCGAGAGTGATCTGGCTGCTCACCAGGACCGTGTGGAACAGATTGCTGCCATTGCCGGAGAACTTAATGCACTTTGCTACCATGATTGTGATTCCGTCAATTCCAGGTAGATTTCCTAGTTCAGTGTTTCTTGAAATAAACTATTACTGTGCTAGCGGTCATAAGTAACTATTTAGATATGGTTTTTGGAAACGTTAAGATTAAATTAAATTAGAATTATAGATGGGAGACAAACTGATAAAAATATATTTTATCATGATCTTTGGATTTCTGTCTATCTACCTTTTATGATTACATATAATTTAATTTAAAAAATGCTTCACTATGATGATAAATTTTCTATTATATTAAATGTATTGAAGCAATTTAATATTTGTTTATCTACCTTTTATGATTATATATAATTTAATTTAAAAAATGCTTCACTATGATGATACATTTTCTATTATATTAAATGTATTGAAGCAATTTAATATTTGTTTAGGTGCAAACGAATTTGTGACCAGTGGGATCGTCTGGGTTCACTCACCCAGCAGAGAAGACTTGCTCTTGATGAAGCTGAAAAAGTGTTGGAGAAAATCGATATTCTTCATCTTGAATTCGCAAAGAGAGCTGCTGTAAGTATTTCACTTTGATTGGACATAAATTATTAAAAATTCAGTTGGACATCCTCACAACGAAAGTGATGGTTCCAGGAAAAAAATTCGCAATATAGAATTTATTTTTTTTATAAAAAAAAAGAGAATGTGTATTCCTGAAAGAGGAAGATTTGTATCCTGTACCAATTTCACACATTGCCGAACTGCTTCATCTACATCTTCATAAATATGACTTCATGCAATTTTATTGCTCTTCTTCCTTTAATTTATTGCTCTTCTTCCTTTTTTCTGAATGTGATGATTTCTCTTAGACATTTATAGGGTGATTAAATTTACACTGTAAAAAGTCTAGAGCTTTATGAACATCCTGAACAAATTCTAAACTGAGATCAAGAGATTTCTCTATATTGTGTAAAGATGATTCCGATTTCACTTAAACTAATAGAGGTAGAGTACACTAAATTATTAGAGTGCCAGAGCAAGAAACTTCTATAAATGGTTCTAAGAAAATAAAGGAATACAAAACCACTGAAAGTTTGTCAGTCAAATATTTATCCTTATTTCTGGAAATTTGGTTTGTTATAGAGAATTAGTTTCGTTCTATTGAAACACTTCAATAGACTTTTATATGGAGAATATGTGGGGACATAAATAATATTCGTTATAGAGAGATTTTTGTTAAATAGAAGCTCGTTATAAGGAGGTTCGACTGTACTTATATTTTCCAAATTTAAATAAACTAGTTATTAAATTAATGATTGATTATTTTTATTTTAACTATTGCATCTTTTAAAAAAACATCACTCAATCTCTCTTAATGATCATTAGAAAAAATTATTTCATACAAATGTTTTTATTAATTAATAATATTTTTAATTATTATTTATTCGACAGCCTTTCAACAACTGGTTGGATGGAACAAGAGAGGATCTTGTGGACATGTTCATAGTTCACACCATGGAGGAGATCCAAGGACTCCTTGAGGCTCATTCTGCTTTCAAAGCAACTCTTGGAGAAGCTGACAAAGAATTCAACTCTATTGTCAATCTGGTATAACTATTCAAGTACTATTTATTTATGAAATAATTTATTAGCTCTGGGGGACAGAAGAAAATTCTGTCATGCAAAAAACCGCATAAAAAAACTAAATTGTTGTTGTTATGTATTGGTTAGGTGCGTGAAGTTGAATCCACTGTTACTAAGCACCAAGTACCCGGAGGCCTTGATAATCCTTACACATCACTCACTGCTGTAGATCTTACAAGGAAGTGGACTGAAGTCAAACAGCTTGTGCCTCAGAGAGACTCCACCCTCCAAGCTGAACTCAGGAAACAGCAAAGTATCCTTTTCAAACTCATCTGTGCTAGTGACATGACTTATATTGTATATTGGTAGTTTTATCAATCATTATATTAAGAGATTCTTATTTGGAACTTAGGAGGTACAGTAGAACCTCAATTTATTGCCAAGGACGGGACTGGAGCCTTGACAGATAATCAAAAAGACAAAAGAAAAAAAAGGGGGTAGATATTTTAGGGCTAAATAATACACTTTTTTTATTTTTGACTAGAGGCACAAAAACTTATTCGAACCAAGAGTTAAAAATAACTTGACTCATACCGGCACTAATGTGCCGTGAGGTTCTGTGAGGTTTTACTGTATATATTTTAGGAAGTATTCTGTTAGAATTGGTAGGACTGTTAACTGAAAACAGGTTAATGACCCAGATTCAATCCTCCTATTTGGTGAGTTAAAACTAATCTCATATACTAAAGCTCAAGAACTTCAAACCTCAATAAAGAAGCAGCACTGTCGTTTTGACAGAATTAATTTTTAGACGAATAATTAATCATTTAAAATATCAATTATCTTTTGAATAAATATTGATTTCAGAGTATTTTAAGTATGAGATTTTTCATGAAAACTTTTTTATGCGATAAAGATGTTTGTATATTCTGTGTTATTTCTTACATCAAATGAAATCAGACAATGAAATGTTGAGGAGGCAGTTTGCTGAGAAAGCTAACCAAGTCGGTCCATGGATCGAGAGGCAGATGGATGCTGTCACTGCCATTGGAATGGGACTCCAGGTTTGTTTCTTTTGTAATATCTTTATTAATTTTTGTTTTGTATTTTTTATTGCTTATGATTATTTTTGTCTATAAAACATACAATAATATTGCTCTTTTTCTTCAATCATTCAGGCCAACAATTACTTTTAATTCAATCAAGCATCTGCTTGAGTGAATCAAAAGTAATTGCTTGAATTAAATTAAAGTTAAGTAGATATCTTACTTTCCTGTAACTTTCTTCTTGAAAGTTACTTTTCCTTACTCTTGTCTTTTTATGTTGATTTATTTAAATTGAAATTTAAGAAACAAAAATAACGTATTTTGTGTTTTAGGGCTCACTAGAAGACCAAATCCACAGACTGAAGGAATACGAGCAGGGAGTCTATGCTTACAAGCCTCATATTGAAGAGCTTGAGAAGATTCACCAGGCTGTACAAGAGGGCATGATCTTCGAAAACAGGTACTTTCTTAATCTATAGTAATAAAATACAATTTAAGTATGTGGACCTCCATACAATGAAATAGATGGATCAAAATAGGGATCCTAAAAGAGGGAGATCTTTATCCCGTACCAATTTTTATCTCATTTTTGTTAAACAGAAGTTCGTTATAAGGAGGTTCGGCTTTAGTTATAAATTAATTGTTTGATTTTAAAATAATACTTGAAAGTAAGAAATTATGTTCATGTATTTATTTCCACAGTAGTGGGGAAAAATACAACATTTGCCCAAATCACAGTTTATATTCAACCATATAAATATTTATTTTATATATAAGATCCTGTAACTGAACTTTATTCCTTAATTATTCCACAATACCTCTATCTCATTCGTAATATATCCAATTTGTTTTGTTCAGGTATACTCAGTACACAATGGAAACTCTGAGAGTTGGCTGGGAACAGCTTGTTACCTCCATCAACAGGAATATCAATGAAGTTGAGAACCAGATGTTGACTCGTGACTCTAAGGGTATCACCCAGGAACAACTCAACGAGATGAGAGCTTCCTTCAACCACTTCGACAGGAATCGCACCGGACGTTTGGCTCCTGAAGAATTCAAATCTTGCCTAGTTTCACTTGGTTATTCCATTGGAAAGGACAAACAGGTAAAGAGCCTTACATTTTCATCTTTTTATATCGAAGCCTAATAACTTATTATTTATATATCTTACTTTATTTTATTTTATAGGGTGAGATAGATTTCCAGAGGATCCTTGCTGTGGTCGATCCTAACAGCACAGGTTATGTCCACTTTGATGCGTTCCTCGATTTCATGACTAGAGAATCAACTGATACCGACACTGCAGAACAAGTTATTGATTCCTTCCGCATTCTTGCCGCTGACAAGGTAACCTTAGTTCATTTTTACTAATTTAATAAAAATAATTTAAATACTACAATGTAAAATAATTTAAATACTGTAATGAGCAGTCGAACGGGACTAAAAAACCTAAAAGGAAAAAAAAAAAATAAAATAAAAAAATACTACATTTTTGCTAGCTCTATGGTACTGCTAAATAAATTCTTTGAGAATATTATTAAACATGTATTATTAAACATCATAAAATTTAAAAATAAGCAGAGAATAAGTTATGTAAACAATAATATGTTCTACTATACAAGACCATAAGCTATGTGATATTTTTTTCTATGATACCTCTTATGTTACATCCTTATATTCTAATATGTCTGTTAAATCTTGTCAAATGATTCATTTTGTAACATTTCATTTAACAGAGTTTGGTTATAAATCTTAGTTATTTCATTTTTCTTGGCCAAAAATCAGGAAGACTCAAATAATAGTTTCTTTAGAGTGATGATATTTTTATTTAGAATAATAATTAATCAAAGTTGAACTCAGTAAATTACATCCAAAAAAAAAAAGAATTTATAGTTTTAAATCATATATCATATGGTATATTTATAAAATTAAAGATTAAATTAAAATCAAATTAAGGAGGCAATGATTGTTATTGCCCTATGCATCCTAAATACCCAAGTTCAGAATACAATGCATCACTAATGTATAACAGGTTTCACCCAATTCAATTATTTCATTTTTAGTGTATAATTTTTTTAATTAAACATGTTAATGGCATTATAATTAATTTCCTCTCATTCTTAATGTTTAGCCTTACATTCTTGCCGATGAATTGAGGAGAGAATTGCCACCAGACCAAGCTGAGTACTGTATCCAGAGGATGCCACCCTTCAAGGGACCCAACGCCGTTCCTGGAGCCCTTGACTACATGTCATTCTCTACAGCCCTCTACGGGGAATCAGATCTATAACCTCTAAATGAGTCAAAGAGTCCAATATAACCTGAAACCCTTAACATTTTTCATTCTTCCTTTGACAGAGGCCATCGACAACTATCTGATTTCTACTCCTAAACCCTAACTTCTTTCTCAAAAACAACCTTTTGTGTACCTTATCATTGTAAATTAAGAAACAAAATACCTTTACAAATTTTAAATTATTTTAATGTTATTATTTTTATTTTATTTTTTCATTTTATTTATTTATTTAATTTTTTTTAGCTATTTTACCATGTTTTCCTTGTAATTTTACTTGTATCTACTGTTTCTTTTGACAATAAAAAAATAATTTTGTTCAGTTGCCGTTTAGTTTTTATTGTAATCGTTACCCTTAGCGATGTTGGTAATATGGACCATGGGGTCCATATTACCAGCATGTTTCTTAGGGAGGGTGTTTTGGCATTTCACGGAAAAAAATTGTTTGTGCTTACACAGGTTAAGTCAAGCAACTCATCACTTCAGAATTTGTAAGTGACATGCTACTGGATATATCAATAGCTAAAATGGATAAAAAAAATAAAAAATAAAAATTTTATTGACTGAAAACAAAGTGGGGGTCCATAATCCCACCTCCTCCTCTAATAGTATGTTGGTATTGCTTTTCATACATATAACTTTGTGATTTTACATTATGTACTCGTATGTATGCAAGTAATTTGTTACAGCAAAATTGTTGTGGAACGCAATTCCATTTATTAAAAAGACCTTGATTGCTTTTTTATTATAAAAATACAATAAAATAAAGCTCCAAATAGCTCTCTATATCAGGTCTGAAACGAATATCAGGACGATATCAGGGGAAGTCCTAAAATAATTAAAAACTAATTTGTCGTAATGGTTATGTACAAAAGCTATAAATACGACAGCTTATCAATAATTGAAGATAGAGAAACTAAGTATAATTTAGTACTTAACCAAGAAATTTATATAAATTAAGTGAAATATAACCTTACCTGAATTCTGGTAAAATTACGAGAAACGGTGTGATTCAAATATAAGGTTGTTTTTCCTATAAACCATTTAATTTTCTTGTTAGTCAGCTTGAAAATGACCCAACGAGAGGGCGATATATCGGAAAAAAGCNAGGGATGTGCCACGCAAGCGTGACACATAGGAACTGTTCCAACACCAGACAAACGTCACAAAGATGTTGGCTCGGCAAAACGCCATGTCCTCATCGTTTCGTTGCTACCGATTGAAAAATACCCCCTTATCTTTCTTCTGTCAATACCTACTATCTGTATAGCACCTCCAGAAGTATGACTTTTTGTAACATCTTTAGAAAATTGATTTATTTTTTGAACTTGTTATTGTGAGTTAATACACCAAGTTCTATTATGATTCCAATGATATAAAAGTATTTTGGAATTGTGATATACTTAATTCTCTTTCCATTTTTTTTTGCGAATCGACTATTGGTCTGAATGACTAGCGATCTGACAGGTGGTTGATTTCTATCTTGTCTACTACTAATCCAAAACAAATTGACAAATTAATGTCCAATTTTGTTTAAACTCGGAACTTTTTGTTGTTCCTCATGAGCAATTCTGCATATTGTTCTCATATGAGCATGTTGAGATTTTGAATAATTGAAATAACCTTAAGTCTGTTGTTTTAAAATAGCAGGTAAAACCTCGACCTTTATAAATTACCACAACCTAAGTCAATTGTACCTTGTTAAAAAATTTTAATTTTATTTGCACAAAAGTCTCATTCTTAACAAAAACAATATTTCTGGTCTAATTTTATTAGTACCTCTTAGATGAAATTTTAATAATAAATTTTAAACGTTTGAATAGAATATGAACTCAGCTGTAATTATTTTTGTCAATTACATTTATCTATTTTTTTGTTTTGTTGTTCATGATTTTTCTCGTATTAATATTCCTTTTGTGCAGTAATTTTATTCAACCTTCATCTACTATGTCTTCCATCAATATTTATTAGGTAATTTTTGTCCATCTTATTTGTTATTAATGTTATGCTTTCAACCACCTGATAATTTGTTTAAAAAATAAAAAAAAATAATAAAAAAAAAACTTTCCACTAATTATTATTGTTTATGGTTTTTTTAATTCTTTTCAAGAAGAATAAAATAAAATTTTTCATAAAAGTATTAAAAAATATACAAACTAAAAAAAGCTCATTGATTTTTTCATCCTCTAATTGACCAATTGTACCAAAATTTTAAATTAAAAAATTGTATAGATTGAAATAAAAAAAGTAAAATTTTAATGATACATTTTAAAGAAAATTCATTAAAAATAGACTACAATAAATTATATTTATAAAAAAAAAATATAATGTGTTCATAATTTATTCAGATGGTTCAATATAAATATAAATATATTTTTCCATCACGTGTGGGTTCATTGTTTTATTTCAAACTTTTCCCCTTCTTAACTAATCAAATTAGAATTTTAGGTGGCATCTTTTTCTCTTGTCTTAAAATTAATATAACATTCATCTTCTCCTTCTTCTTTGACTTCTCTAATGTGTTTAAAGTAGTAAGCATAGAGAGACAGTAGTAAGTGTAATTTAGGTTTTTTCTAACTCTGTCATACTTAAAGTTGAAGGTAGAAATATTATTTTCTTTCTTTAAATAAGCAAGAACAAACAAAAATTAGGCATTTAGGGTTTTAGTTATGAAAAAACTAGTAATGGTGGGATCAAATATATGTATAGTCTTCTTTGGTGTGGGTCGTGAAGGGTAATAAGTAGAATCAAAGTTGAAATACCTTCACTTCTACTGTATGCATATTACGAGTTTTGACTTTTGACTCTCAGATTGGCCAACCTTAAATTATGAAAAAAATAAAGCCACTAGACCTGAGGGAAAGGTGGGGCAAGTGACATTTTTGTTTCCCTAGTTGGCCCAACCTTCTACAATTTAAAATCCTGACCTCTTATTGGCTACCCACCTAATTTTTCGGATTTTCGCACACTATCAAAGTCACAAGTCATAGTGTGCAATTTGTAGTGTGGAATTTAAAAGGTGGTAGTTATTCTTCCCTATTACTTTGATAATAGATAGTAGAGTAACATTTAATTCCTTCTGTAAATATACAAATGCACCATTGCAGTCAATCCAAATAATGAAGAAACATTTTTAGTCAATTGAGATAGCAAAGAGACCTTATTAGCCAATAAGGACACAACTATAAGATACAAAATATAAAATTAGTACATTGATCCTCGTAGTTTTCAATTCTTGAGTAGTTGAGAAGTTATTGAGGAATATAAAAGGTTCACTTTTGCAATATCAACCCCGTTATGGTAAATTCTCATTGAAAACGTTTATTAAATATTTTCTTAAATTTATTATTCCCTAGGAGGAATCAAAATATTGAAAAAGGGAGCCTTTTTAATATCTTAATAGACCCAACTATACTAGATGAAAATGTGTTTAGGAATAAAGACTTACTTGATCAGTAGATTTCATTTGGTGTAAACTTTAATCTTATGAGCTTCCATCATTCACTTCTTACTTCTTATAGGCATTTTTACTCGGCTTCCTGTCTTTTTTTTCTCATATATACCACATAAATCCTTTATATAATCGAGTAGTGTCTGAACAACTCACCTTGAAATTTGTTATTGTCAAGCTAGGCCAACCATATTTATTTTAATAAAAATAAATGTTAGTTTTGATTTGTTGTTCTTTAAATAGATATTATAACTTGTCTAAATTAATTTCTTCAGTTTACAATTTGTGTTACTGAGAGACACCTAGGGATGTGCCACGCAAGCGTGACACATAGGAACTGTTCCAACACCAGACAAACGTCACAAAGATGTTGGCTCGGCAAAACGCCATGTCCTGCATCGTTTCGTCGCTACCGACTCATCAGGGGCCCGACGATGCCCACCCAACTCTGGACCTATAATCGGCTCAAGAAGATAAGATATAGGAATTATCAGAGACGAGCGTGCTCTCACACCGCCATTCTTGCTTGGCTGGCAAAACACATCTGCAATGTAATACCGTGATTTTGCTCACTGCAATATGGTTTACAATTTGTGTTACTGAGAGACACCTAGGGATGTGCCACGCAAGCGTGACACATAGGAACTGTTCCAACACCAGACAAACGTCACAAAGATGTTGGCTCGGCAAAACGCCATGTCCTCATCGTTTCGTCGCTACCGACTCATCAGGGGCCCGACGATGCCCACCCTACTCTGGACCTATATCGGCTCAAGAAGATAAGATATAGGAATTATCAGAGATGAGCGTGCTCCTATTTACTTTTTTTTTTTCTAAATGTAGAATTAAGCTTGTTGATTGGGGCCTATGGGTTTGCACTTTATAAAAGATCAAGTATTGTGCGCATAATGTGTTTTGAATAATTTAAAGCACTAAGATCAGTATAAAAGTTTTTTTAAAAAAAGAAATTGAATCATGGTTATGATTTTGGACATTGAATCCTCATATAGGCATTTAAATGTTTTCAGGAAATGGAGAAATGTAATGTACATTTGTCTAATTTTAATTGATATAGCAGATGGCTTTTGGTGTGAAATTGTGAAAAATTAATCCATTTTGATGGCCACTAGGAGCTCTGATATAATTTTTTTTTATAAATAAAATAGAAACTTCTATCGGTGAAATATAGTACTACAATGTATACAAGTGAAAACTCATCTACCTCCTATTATATTGTAACTTCCTGGTACATTATTTAAAAGTGTCACATTTTGCATGTCGTTTATTGAAACTTCAGCCCACCTATTGTCAAAATATTGTACTATAAATGAAAACCTTTCAACCTCCTGTTAAACTCTAACTTCCTGGCACGATATTTAAAAGCATCACGGTTTCACGTGGTTTATTGAGTGATGAAAATTCTTCTGTTCCCCCAAACTAAAACTTATCCATGAAAAAAATAATTTTTTTAACACCTTAGGTCGTAGCTTTGGTTGCTGTAATTGTTGCATGGCTTAAGTAAATTTAAATTAAGCATGGGATCAAGGAATAAAAAGCAGGATTGAGTGTAATCTATTTCTATTGTTTATAATGAGGGTTTGCAGATCAGAGCTAAAATGCATTACTTCCAATTCAAAGTAAATAAACAGGTAAGGTTATTTTTTTATTTAATAAGACAACCAAGAATAAATAGTATATTTTATTAAAATTGTAAAACAGTCATCTTATATTATACTATCTAACTTTACAATGAAATAAAATTAAAATAAATCTTCTAAAAATAATATGTGATCCCTAATTACCAGTTTTAAATTATAATGTGAAACAATAAATAAATAAATAATGTACATTAAGTGAACTGAAATTTCTTTAAATCAAAAATGTGCTACATATTTTATTTTAGAACACTCTTATTTTATTCAAACAATCCTTAACTTTTTAGTACGATCCCAACAAAAACACTAAATGTTAAGCCATTAAAGGTGGGGATATAAGCATGCTAGTAAAAAAACATGCCAGTGACGAGTAACTAGCAAGGCAGTAGTATGTTGTACTACCTGTGTACATTTGCCAGTGAAACAGCACCGGTTGGTTGGCTACAAGCACAAGGAAAACTTAATCAGTTCCCCCACCCCTCAACTTGTACCACTGGCAAGACAAAAATCAAACCTTGTGCGATTTACTTGCATACTTTTTTATGCATGCACATCCCAGTAGCTTTTTTTGTGAGTTACTGGCATGTGCATTTCTGCCTTAGTGCATATACGTCTGGCCCGACCTTCTAGAATTTTAAAATCCTGATCTCTCATTGGCTTTCCCCCATAAGTTACAACTCATAGTGTGCAAACTGTAACTCCAGTGATCAAAACAAGTATTTATTAAATATTAATCTTTTTCAAAAAAGTAAATTTCTCAATAGATATCGTCAATCTTCTACAAACTTGGGATTCCTCTAAAATAACTTAATTCACTGCATGATTAACTTTAATTTGAGATGTACTCTTATTACAGATTTATTAGTCTTATTTCTTATCCCTGATGTATATTTAAAAAAAAAAAAAAGACTTGTGTACCCTTATTTTCACTCATACCATTCAAAATCAATGCAATCATCTTGAGCATCAGAAATTCTTTCATTCACAATTTTCTCGTTTGATACCTGCAAAAAGTTATTAATCAGTCGAAATTACTTTATGTCTAATATATACATTTTATTTCATATTTTACTATACTACTAGTATACGTTTTAATATTATTAATTATTTATATTGTTTTATTTTATCAGATGCATTACATCTGCTATACTTCTAGGCTTAATTATTTGTGTGCTGGAATTGAGCTGCCCTAAATACCTGTCCACCTAACCTGTTGCCTAATTATTTCCCCCTGCTCTGTACCTCAACAGTTTAAAAGAGACCAGAGCATTGTAGTGATAAGTGATTCGTGCCCTATCAGTAGAGGTCACTAGTGATAAACCCATTGGGAGGGTTGAAGCCCCCCAGAATCAAAAACAAAATTGAATTTTTGTCAAATTATGATAAAGTAAAAATTAAATAATTAGGTGACAGAAGTAAAGAATTAGAAGTAAAGTTCTTCTCTATTTTCCTAAAGCTCACTTCTATTTTCAAACTATTACTGCAAACTTTGGTTCAGCTCCTCAAACTGTAATAGCTATTTACGCAACTAGAGCAGTAAGGGCGTTATTACAGGCCGAGGGAGAAGTTTGAAAGCACAAGTGCGTTAACGCCCGAGGCCCACTATTTTATCGCCCACCACATGTAAACTAACTTCAAAAAACTATTTTGCCGTAATCTTCAAACACAAAATATACGCATATTAATGTTAAATCATTACCAAAACAAACTGCAGTTATAAAAATATTGATTGTTTACAAATTGAACAGCTGACGCTGAGTACTACTAGCGCTTCCTGCACGCCACGGCCCGGCCAGCAAGCGGCCGCTTCTCGAACTAAATAAGCGGCACTGTAATGGATAAATCATACATTATTACCAGCCCCATGGCTGTAATTACCTCCCGCTCAGGACCGCAATGTTTACAAGTGGAGGGCGATAAAATTTATTACTGCCTCATTTGCTTCCAGCAAAATTTTACAACCAGAAAATATAATACTAGAGAGAAGCAAGCTTATAAATTTCATTAAGAGAGGTGGTGCGTAGATTGATGTTTTGACAAGCCTAATACTTTTTAATCAAATAAAATGTTTATCATGGATAAATAATATTTAAAGTTCAAATATAATCATATTGTTTTTACTTCTACGGGAACTTCTTCTGACCAAGTGTGATCAGTGTTGTTTAATATTTCCATGGAAGTGGTTTCTTCTAGTTTTTTGTCAACCTGAAAATTAAAATTTATTTGATTTAAAGTATATGTTTATTTTTAGTATTATTATTTACATCTTAAAATATTTTTTTTCTATACCTGTTTCTTAATTTCATCTGACCAATGATAATCTGAAATTGGATCTAATAATTCTTCATGGCTTAATTCAAAAACGTTTTCTGTACTACTACTGTTTCCTTCCTGTAACTGTTAAAGCAAAAGGTCGCTTTTAGTACAATTTTTTAGTGTATATTATATTATTTAGACTGACCTAAAGACTAGGAAGTATAAAAATTAAAAAAAAAAAATTGCTTGTAAATAAGAAAATTATATTTAAAGAAATTGATATTAAGCTAAACCTAAAAGGAATAAAAAGAGAACTTTATAGTCATTCTTAACTTTTCCAATATTATATTCAAAAAAAAAACAGCGCAAATGTTAAAATCGTGAATTTTAAGTGTAATTTTAACTACGTTCAATAACACCATTTGTTTTAAATAATATTTTAATATTTCAAATAAACATTTAGAAATACTAAAACAAATAAAAAATAAAATGAAGTATTCCTGTGCTAGTGTAAGACCTCCTCTTATTTTATCTAAGCTCTTAATTTTCTTGCCTGATTAATTTCACTAAGCTTAATGAATTTTTGTTTAATTTCTTTGACCAATCAGAACCTGTCTCTGTTTTACTATGTTTGAGGTCCATAGCTGGTTCATAAAACAGAACTTACAGTTGACACGACTTTTGACAGCGCGGGAAAATCCAAAAATTGGGATGGAGAGCCACTAAGAGGTCAGGATTTTGAATTCTACAAGGTTGCGCCAACTAGGCACACAATAATGGCCTAGTGGCTCTATTTTTTTCCTCATTATGTTGGCCAATTTGAGTGTCAAAAGTCACAACTTGTTACGTACATACTGTAGACACAAGACTTAACAAGAAAATATTAAAAGTTAACTTAATAGATAAAGAAACGAATAGATATTAAGTGCAAGACAGCAAGAACCAAGAGACAACTAAAACGTTTTATAAAGAAGTGCTGATTTCTTTCTTCCTTGAAAATATGTGAGGATAATTGATTACTACAAAATTTTTGAAAAAAGCTTTAGTTCTTGAATTTAAGTTAACCACCCAAATTCTCTGAATAACACTTTTATTTCCATTTAGCTATCAGCGAGTAAGTGAGGTACGCACAGACGCACACGAATGATAACATGAAGTAAATAGTAAACTAATAAATATAATAGGTGAAATTGTGAAATAAAAGGATTGACTGTAAATGGTACTTGTATTTGTACTTGGATATGGTCCATTGTTTAAATTTAAATATATATTTCTACACAATTTCTTAAACATGGGATTAGTGGTTTTAGAGAGAAATCAGGATGAGTCAACCAGCTAATGGACGATATTATATGAATATTTTTGTGTATTATTCTACCAATGAACAAACACTAAAAGTTTGAATATTTACTTCCATCTCTTCATCAGACCACATATAATCTGAAACATCTCTTGAAGTAGAATGATCATTATCCTGAAGGCAATCATTATTAACCTGAAATAAAAATGTGATAACAATATTTAAAATACTCTATACGCTATTAATGAAATAAGATTATTATTCAGTCTGACCTCCTTATAACGAACTTCTGTACAGCGAAAATCTCTATGTAACAAATTTTTTTTTTGTATGTCCCATGGATTCTCTATACTAAGTGATTATATATTAAAAGAAATTCTATATAACAAAATTTCTATACAACAAATTTTTTTTCTGGAACCATCGAGTTTGTAGTATGGAGGTCTGACTGTATTTTATTGAAGCATGGTTTCACCACAGAGTATAAAACTTAAAATGACCTGATTGTTCAGGTGATTGTCAAAAACCCACAATTCACTGCGAGCAAGTGTATTGGGTATAATTCTCTGGGGACATATTTTGTTTAATGACCACTCAGTCATTATGCTTGGGTAAATGTTTTGTATATAACTACTCCATACTAGTAGTCTCTAAAACAATTTTGGATTATATTGGGCCGATTAGAGCCCTGGCCCCTTATTGTTTTACTGTAGAGATTTTTTTAAACTGATTTAGTTGGTTCAATAAGTATCAGGACTGACTTTTTTTCTGCCAATGAAAATGGGTGCAGGGTGTTCTCTATGGGAAAGATCTGTGGAGGGGAATCTCTCATTAGTAAGGAGACCCATCTCTGCTGCTTCTGACACTTTATAGTCTTGTGTGAAAGAGTGTTTTGCTCACCTCAATAGTAAAATGCACCAAAAATCATCGAACAGCAAATGTGCCGTCAAATTTAACCCTTATAAATAAAACATCCCTAAAACTCTTGAAAAGTTTAGTTATTATGTTATATATTTTAACTTATAATACATATTTCCGGCATACTTACATTAGTAGGGTCCGTTATCAAATCTAAATTTCTATGATTAATTGCAGGAGTTAATTGGATTGAATCTAAATAACTTTTGAAGTCTTGTTCATTAAATTTTGATACAAAATTTTCATTTTCATTAGACTCCAGAATTTTATTGATATTATCCGATACATATAATGGTTCTGCAATAGTCTCTTTGCCCTCGAGTAAATCTGTAAATCTCGGTGTTATTTTAAAACTTTGTTGTGAAAAATCATTACATTCATATTGGCATGTGGAGATTTTGTTCAATTCACAAAACTCATCTTCATTCTTATCATCAATAACAATTAGTGAATCTACATTTAATTTTTTTGGTTCTAAATTTTTTGTAATTCTTAAATGATTTTGAACATTTTCTCTTGGCAATATGTAATCTTTTTTATCATTATTCGAGCCCATTGAAACTTTTTCATACATCTCTTCTATATTTGTCTTTAAATTTGAATTGTCTGAGTCTGAGTTGAGATAAAATTCATTTAAAAACAGAGATTTAGATTTGCTGTCAAAAGTAAAATCAAAATTTGAAGAATGTTGACTATAAAATGTAAAATCATCATCTTCCGTCGGAAATGTGTCCATTGCTACTATTTGCTCTCTTTTATTCTCTGGTTTTAGTTTTTTTAAATCTTGATTATAATTTTTTTCAAACTTTTGATAATTTTCTAATTTTGATTTTTCATGCCTTTTTATTGGAGACTTCTGGCTGTTAACTTGATTAATGTTGGCTGAATATGGTAAGGGTAGAAGACCTTGGCATGTAGATGGGAAAGAATCAATGCCCTCTTGAAGCATCAAATTGCATGCTGATGACTGTTGGTTATCCAATAGTTCTTTATTGGTGCATGGTAATGATGAAAGAGTGGTATATGGTTGCAGTTCATAATGATTTTCACTTGTTGGTAGATCAGTATATTTCAGAGGTATTTGTGGAGCACAGTTTGGAGGTTCTATTATTGTTTGAACTTTCATATTTGCTGATATATCGCAGGTTTCAACCCTGTGTCTTTGTCCCGGCAGTTGTCTTAGTTTTGATTCTATTTTGTTCTGAAGTTCACTGCAGGTACTAACCTATAAGCAAATTTATTGTAAGCTTTCTAAAATCTCCCTTTTACTACAATAATATTAGAGGTAAGAATCTTATCTCTTGTAAAATATTAGTTATACCTTATCTATTATGTTAAGTTAGTGCAATGTGCAGATAATATTTTAGCTGTATGGGCAACATAATTAGGTTCTGCTACATTACATTTAATCACTTATACCTCCCAACAATAATGCCTTATAACAAAATAATAATAATAATAGGACATTTTAAGATAAGATTAAGCAAAATTGTTAGTTATTTGGTTTTGTTGTAGGACTACACCATTCATCTACTAATTTTGTTATTTTATTTTCAAATAAGGTAAAAAACTGTTTAAGATTAACACATATTTAAAATTTTCACATTGTATTTTGGTAAGAAGGTCCTCGCTCATATTTACTGTTTTGACAGCAATATAATTTCTTGAATAATGTACTTGTATATTAATCATAAAGATAGAATCTCTCAAATGTATAAATCTTCAAAAAGCTGATACCTAGTCTTGCCATCGATTCTTAATGTATCGCCAACTTTAGGTTAGTTACCAGCCTATTCTAAGTAATTTCTTTGTTTTAAAGTAATATCTCCTGCATTTTATTACGGCATAATCATGATTAATCTGCATTATAAATTCTCTTATCCTTATCAGTTGGTTTGTTCCAACCAATCAGGGAACTATCCTCTGGATCATCACAGGCATGAGCATGGCGGATAAAAGCCAATCTAACCCATACTATCTATTATTGTACTATCCTTGCCCTCCAAACTGTTCCAACCTATGCCTGGATTATTTAAGAAAAGTTATAACAATCCAAACAATCCTCAGCCAAATCTAAGTACCAGTTTGTACGACATAGGCAGTTTTCTCAATAATTGTCACACATGTCAACAGAAAGTGCCGTATCTGTTAGGTTTCCTTAAAGTTTTGATTACCACCCGTAAGAGTCATAAACCTATTCCAACATGACAATGGTTTATATCAGTACAATCTAACATAAAAGTAAAACTTGTATTGAACGATTCTTAACACGTTCACTGCGAGCGACTAATTGTGTGACTGAGAGCGGGGGCTGTGAGGTATATATAGATATATATAGGTATCAATAATTAAAGAACGGAAAAAGCTAGGCAAGAGCGGAAAAGTGGGGTAGAACTGTAGAAATGTGCTCTAAAGGGCTAACTAGTTAAAATAATCTGAACCGTGAGGCTAGAAATTAGAAATAAGGCAGAAATATAGGGAGAGCACGTTCCAGGAACGTGGTCCGCCCCATTGACCCGTCCAGCACCTAAAGTAAACATTACTAATAATAAATTATAACATAACATAACTAATAAATAAAGTAAACATTACTCCTACATTAATTTCCTATAATTTTTAAAATATCCACTAATTTTACCTGCATGTATTTGAAACATCTATGTCTGAATTCATCATTTTCACTGAAACTAATTATATCGGCCATAGCTTGAGAGAAAATATTAAACTTATCTAGCGCCATTCTAAGTTTAAATTAGTAAATATTATGCCTTAAATTATAAATGGATGAGAGACTAGCAAGAGATTTAAATCAATTTTCCATAATTTTGTAATTAACTGAATAATTTTGTATTTAGTACATTAATATATATTTTTCAAGGGAAACACAGTGATATTTAGATTGAACTAACACTTCCTATTTACGTTATCATTTATTATATTATTTAAACAAAAGCAAAGGTAAGACTGTGATGATGCAAAACGGAAATACGGTTAATTTTTTTTTCTCGATATGTGGTAACACTGAAATTTCAAACGTGATAAAGAAGAATGTGGTAGGTTCTTTTCCGCCAGGTATCAGGTACTTTTTATTCTCTTAGCTTCGGTTTTATAGATTTTTAGGTTTAATTGCATTTTATTCTGTACTTAATTGTTTTACTATTGTTTTTCAACATGAATATCATCACTAGGGAAAGTTGTAAGTACATTTTCCGATCTGGCATATCGTCTGTCCGGTTTTTTTGCGAGAAAGCTGGAGTCAAGCCAGATTTCGTCAAATTGGTCAAGAACAATAAAGTTGTGGTTTTCATGAAGGGTGTCCCGGATGAGCCGAGATGTGGATTCAGTAATGCTGTTGTACAAATTTTACGAATGCACGGCGTTCCATACGATGCCCACAACGTTCTAGACGATGAAAACATCAGGAACGGTGAATAATTGTTTATTTCAATTTTTTTAATTCAGAAGTTCGATATAGTTCATAGTTACAGTACTAAACAGAAACACCAATTCAATTTTATATTATTATTCTTTGTTCAATAATAGAAGTTTTGAATTATCTTATAAAATCTCTCATGCTTCTTGTGTGTTAAGTATTTATAATAGATTTTTAGAAATTGAAGCTTTGACCTTATATCGTTTGTGATTATTTAAATGAACGGTCACTGATGTTTTCTTCTGAATAACATGTTTTTAGAGATGGTATCCTGTCTTACTATATGGTTCTGTAGGAGCTTTAACCTTTTTTAAATCCTTGAGAAATAAGAGCGTTGATGGAGATGGATCTTAATAAATATAAAGAAACAGTCTCTCCTCGAAAGATAATACTTGTTTATCTATCAAAGCAGCTTCCGGCTTTTATAAAGCCATCATTACAGTAATGGAACAACTAGAGTTAGTGCGTTGACAGCGCGGGAAAAAATAGCAAATGGGGGGACGAGCCAATGAGAGCTTGAGATTTTCCCGGACAAAAGGTCGGGCCAACTAGGCAAAGATAAATGTCTCTAGTGGAGGGGAGAGGCCATCTGGATAAACGCTGCCCCACCCCTATCCACAGACCTAGTGGCTTTATTTTTCCCCCCCCAGAGAGGTTGGCCAATCTGTGTGTCACTCAATTTCCCGCGCTGTCAACGCACTAACTCTAGTTGTTCCATTACTGTAGTGCCGATTTATGTAGAACTAGAGTTACATTATAAAAAAAATACGTTGGCTGAGACTAACGTAAGACTTTACAGAACTCTAATTCCACCAAAATCGGCTCTGATGATTGCTTTAAAAAAGCCGAAAGCTGCAGTGATAAATAAACAAGTATTATCTTCCATGGAGAGACTGTTTCTTTAATTTTTTCTTAATAAATACATTATTGTATTATTATTATTATTATTATTATTTTTTTTTTTTTTGCAGGAATTAAAGAGTATTCCAACTGGCCTACTATACCTCAGGTTTTCATCAACGGAGAATTTGTTGGAGGATGTGATATTTTACTTCAGTTACATAAAAGTGGGGATTTAATAGAAGAGTTGAAAAAAGTTGGAATTACATCAGCACTGCTCGATGAAGCAGCCAGTAAAGAGAAGAAATAAACCCAGATTGTGTGTAGAAGCACATATATGTTGTACATGAAAACCTAGTCTTTCTCAAGTTTTGTTAATTTCTTAAGTTTTTTTTTGTTTTTAATTATCATTTGTGAAATATATACTTTACAAAGTTTACCGATTTTTTTTTGTAAGACCATTTCTTCCTTTATTATTGTTTACTTACAAGCTTCTTACAGTAGGATCACTTCCTATTTGTTTCTCTAATATTTCTCACTAATACTGGCAAAAGTGTTGTAGTCAGTTAAAGCTAAACTCAATATATATGGTCTTATGTAAGATTTATTGGTCTTATGTTAGACTAGTGATACAGTGCATAAAGAAATCTATCTATGTATATAAAATAAAAGTTTTGTCTGTACATTGGTCTGAATTGAAAATTTGATAAATGTCCTAAATATTTTAATATTTCAATTTGCTATTCTTATTACAGTAGAGTCTCGCTTATCTGGACTCCGCTAGTCCGGACATCCGTATAATCCGGACAGGCCAAAAACTATGTACAATAACCAAGGCTAATTCTGATTTATAAATAAATTGTTAAGATTATCAGAGTTTCTGCTTTAATTGTCTACTAAAATTGTTCCTAGAATAGTTTACAGGGGCTGTATATATTCCTACGTCCGGCTCAAGGAATACCCAGTATTTCTGTTAAAAATAAACAGATATGGAAGAAGTAAAAACATCGAAAAATCTCTTTTGGTTCCTTAGAAATGTAGGGTGGAAGAAGATATAAAGGTAGTGTATTTCAGGAAATACAGTAAAATACGACAGATGGTGAGAGGGTTTTTAAGAAACACGTAGCGGCAGCTCAACACAGTTCCGTGAAATTTCGCCAAGCCGCATGTGTACAATGTCACAATTTTTGTGAAATGATTATCCGTTGCTCGAATTGCTTATCGGAACACGGCTTGTTTCCCTGGAAGTCATCCTGGACATCTAAGTTGTACAAGCATGTTTTTGAGACTAGTACAAATAACTTTTACGATAAAAACATCAATTTTTAATAGTTTTTCTCAACAAAAACTAGTTTTATAGACATTTTAAAACTGATTTTGTTTAAATCCGGACTGGGTCTGGTCCCATCAAACCCAGATTAGCGAGACTCTACTGTATATAGTATTGTTTCTTAATTTTATAATTATGTAAGTAAACTAGTTTTTAAAATTTTTGTGAATGGTATATCTATCGATTTTATATTTAGACGCCCTCTTATGGAGGTAGATGACATACCCAAACAAACTTTTAACTAAGTACAATAAAACTAATAATTAATGAGTCGAAACGTTTTGTAATGAAGTAGAGAAGCCTGCGTAATTTATTACACCTAAATATCCATTTATTTCTTAAGTTTAGAATTTGAAAAAAGGGTGTACTTTTAAATTAGTAATAATTAAATCGTTATAATTGAAAATTTGTTACAAATTGTTATACATCCCAAAAACCGAATCCGGCCTTAACTTTTTTCGTGTATGTATGTGTGTCCGTCGCCCAAGTCAGACTTTGTAGGCGCAAAACTGGGCTAAATTAAATCTATTAATTTTTTTCAGAGGTAAGCGCAAACATTTTGTGTAATTGGTAGGCTTGGTTTCATTGAAAAATATTGTGTAGAACCAAAGTTATTAACAATTTTATAAAAAAAATAACTAACAAGAATTTGGTTGACCGTACCCAGCATAACCAAAACCCACAGACTCGCTAATCAAAATGCTTGGGTGCTTCTAGACCACCTAGACTCGCAGTTTTTTGTGTTTGGTCGGAAATTGGCCCAAACCGACAGGAAAAATCCGAAAAGTTAAGAAAAGATATTTACTGGTACAACTGCCGTATCGAGAGAAGAGTATAGTAATTAAATTAATGCACCATCACTGTCATGGCTGATGATTGTTCAATCACTTCCCGGTCTAATTGATTTTGACTACGTTTATTTTATCCATTTCTAGCATTGTTATTTATTACTGTTACTTAGTTTCTATTGGCTATTTTTTAAATATTTATAGAGACTCCTATATAAGACAGACTTGGAGAGTATTATATTCTTAGTAATGGAATGAATAATGTATAATAGCCCTGATTTTATTCCTAGATGGCATTAGAAACAAAATCATTTAAGCATTCCTTTAATTGCTAGGCCTACTTGACAAAACATAGCCACTAATTCCTAGCACGAGCCCCGCACGGGGTGAAGGCTATTACCATATATATTATATATATATATTATATATATAATGCAATAAATATTAATATTAAATTCATTGTTCTAGGATCTGGGACCAAGATTATATGAGAAAGTTAGTCTGAGTTGTCTCGGACTAATTTTTTTTTTATCTCTAACTAAACTTAATATTTAAAATAAGAAAAAAAGAGTAAATTTTTAAACTTTGAGTGTCCACCATTTTGGAACTGAAGAAGGTAGAAAGCTCGGGTTTGCAGCAAATGTTTTCTGTTTAAAAGACCTTTCCAAAAATGTATTACTTTCTGGGTGTTCCAATTCAAACTTTTAAAGTTCAATCCAATATGGCGGAAAAATTATTACCTCTGTTAGCAATTAGCAAAATAAGGCACTTAAGGTGAATAAATAAAGATTTTTTTTTGAGAAACACTATAACAAAAAAAATGTATTTATATTAAAATAAAATAATCACAAAAATTAAATGTGAACAAAATAAAATATCCCTTAAAAATTAATACCCTACATACTTTAGTGTATGATACAGGAGTTTGCAGTATACAAAAATATTCTTTTTTTATTTTTAAATTTTCAAACAGTGATTAATTTGTTTCATTTAATATATATTTAATTTGATAATTATATATAATAATTCATTTATTTATAGTAATTATCTACGTATACTTATTAATTTTTCTTTTTGGAATAACATATTCTCTGATAAATAAAGCGTAATCAGGGCAATTTGATTATTTGTTTTTTTATATCAATAAAAGTTTTTATATTTATGCTAGGCACTTGTATATTTCACTGGTATATGTTTAATTAGAGCCTTATCCAGGCATCAATTTTAATTTATAGGATAATTATCAGGAAACATGGAAATTAAAACAAATTTTTTTTTTAGGTTTTGCGACAGGAAAAATCAAAAGTCAATTTTAATTTGTATTAAAATTTATACTAGAAAAGGATATTTTGAAAGGGCATTAGGAGCTAAAAGTTAAGACGATCTTAAAAGGCACATCATACAATCGGGTAGAAGACTACAATTTTATTTTTTCCATAACTAATAATTAAGATGAATGTGAAAATGATACCACATTAATTCAGTTATTCAGGTTTATAATATACGTTAATGATGTCAGTCAGACAAAATGATTTAGTGGCCCCTCGGCTTTTATATGATTCATTAATCTGCTTAAACAAGTATAAGAATATTATTTTCACTTTTTTTTCCCTAATACTTATAATTAAGTTGTAAATTAATAATATATTTACACAATTATTACAACATCATAGAATTTCTTAAAATCAAGTTAAAAATTGATTATTTCTCTTTTTAAAAAAAAAAAAATTAAATTAAATTATTGATCAATTATTTAATTCTTGTTAAAATATGTATTTTGCTTTATAATGGAAAAAAAGCACCAATATTGCTTTAAAATAGTAAAACTACATGAAAGATCAATCTTATAAAGNTTATTTAATTCTTGTTAAAATATGTATTTTGCTTTATAATGGAAAAAAAGCACCAATATTGCTTTAAAATAGTAAAACTACATGAAAGATCAATCTTATAAAGTTATCTATCATTACAACATCATAGAATTTCTTAAAATCAAGTTAAAAATTGATTATTTCTTTTTAAAAAAAAAAAAAAATTAAATTAAATTATTGATCAATTATTTAATTCTTGTTAAAATATGTATTTTGCTTTATAATGGAAAAAAAGCACCAATATTGCTTTAAAATAGTAAAACTACATGAAAGATCAATCTTATAAAGTTATCTATCATGAATGATGAAAAGAAAGTAAGCACAAAAAAACAAGAATACTCTACAATTCCTAGCTTGCCACGTAAGGAAATAATACATGCTGTAGTAGAGTTTTCCAACGGTATCTCTGAGAAAATTAGGGAGGGGAGTAAACAAGAGGAAACTGGCCAATAGAAAATGTTCAGAGCTGTCGCTCTGAGTTATCTCAGTACTTTTATAATTAAAATATGCACGGTACAAAAGTAAACAATAAAAGATTCGTCAACATAGCAACCCCACTCAGTTTTCTTCAGAGACACCATAGGTGGTAGGCTGCTTGGAATCATCCACCAACAAACCTGTTTATTTTCAAACTTATGAAGTTCAGTGAGTGATTGGTGATGTAAAAAGTTCTAATTCAATATGGTAATTGATACAAAAAGCTTTTATTTATATATTCCAGCTCATTTAAATTCATTATCAGCAACAATTTCGATCTTTTAATGGGTTAAAAGTGCTTAATTGCAATTTTAAGACACAGATCCATTTTCTTTTAGAGTACGGACTCAGTGAATCTAACTTTCGTTCCATCCATGTTGACTTTTTTTCCTTCCAATAATACAGCAAATAATTTTATTAAGGGTAAAAATGGTTAAACTCGAGCCCCCTAGGAGTACGAAGGAAAAAAAATATTCTGACTTCATCTATATTTTCATAAATACCTTGAAAAATTAAGGTGACCAAGCTCACAGTATAATATATTCCAAATATAAATCAGACTTGAAGGCACAAACGATTTAATTATTAAATAACGTAACATAATTAAGGGTCCATTAATGCATTATTGGCAGTGAGATATAAGAGCCAATAGTTACCTTATTTTAAAACTTGTAAGATTTAAAATAAAAAATAATTAAATATAGCTCGCTATGGCAGTACAAAAAATTAGACATTTACATGCATTGCTAATTTTCTTTTCATCAACCATAATTAACAAAATTCCTTTTCAATCTGAACACAGCCTCTTCCAATAGCCCCAATCAATTTTTAACCCATAAACTAGAATATATACATATGTATTTTTTACTTTAACTGGCCCACCATTATATGTTTTACATAACATACATAATATTATCACTTTATTATTATCTTTTCTTACTAAAAAGTATTTATTATTTCTTCTACTTTCCCCACATTCGATGCAAATTTCTTTTTATAGAAAGGCAATAAAACAAAACAAAAAACATTTCAGCATTCCGATTAGATCCATTTATAAGGCTGTGCAAAGATTTTTTTTTTTTTTTTTTTTTTTTTTTTTTTTTTTTTTTTTTTTTTTTTTTTTTTTTTTTTT